>NJDD01001131.1:352786-372661 GCA_002245505.1 Calephelis nemesis | reverse complement strand
CGAATAGCCCAGGCAGACCATAAGAGGCAAGTAAATGTTAAACGGGTCTCTACCAAAATACCACAGATGGATTGTCGTACTGCAATTCGTCTTGGTTGTGATCCGAAACCTTACCTATTCCTGCCACCATAATTACACTATCATATTCCTGTCCGGGGGTAAAATGGCCGATAGATTTGCACAATTTGTCTATAATCCTGGCCAAAAGACCGCGACGCACCTACAACATCTGTGGTAGCTATAGGCCAGGGTTATCTCTTATCATCAGGTAGCCGTGTGGTTGTTCAAAATCTCATCACATAAAAAAGATGCCACAGACAGACACACGTACACACGCAAACACGTCAAACTTATAACACCTCCATTTTCCTATCGGGGCTGAAAATCGCCGCGTATTTCTTATTAGACATCATTATGATAGTCATGATGAGTAACTAGAAATATCGATTCAATATACTAGCTCCCTGCAGTTACATTCCTTTTTGCACAACATTCAGTCTTGTAATGTGATATAAGTATACTGTGTAATCTGTCAGGAGAATTAGGCTTTTTTCATTAGCCAATAGCTTTTTTGAATCCGTCTGGCTATTCAAGACATTGGTGCATACAAACAAACAAAAACATCTTTGGATTTACAAAAGTACCAGATTAAAAAAAATGTTGTTTGTTAGTCTCGCTAAAACTTGAGAACCGCTGGAGCGATTCGGCTATTTTTGTTTCTGAAATATTAATAGAAGTCCAGGGAAGGTTTAAAAGATAAGAAAAAAAAACTGCAAATAAAAGGAAAATCAACATTTTAAATTTTCCCATACAAACAGAACGGGTGGAACGAAGTTCGTCAGGACAGCTATAAATCGATTATAGCCAGCATAAACAATAAAAAGATTTATCCATGAAAACTTATAACAAATGTCAAATGGTCGTCGAAATTAATTTTTAGAACGGCTCGACTGCTACTTCGGAAGGCTGTTTTAGGGAGATTTTTGGTAGGGACAATTGTACTAATCTTTCAAAAACATACTCCGGAGTCTGAATTTCTGCATTTGTGACGATTTTTCTCCGTGTTCCAACACGCTTCGCAGCGACTCGCCCGGATTGGTGTTAGTACTAAGTCAAGCAAAGCCTTACCTATCCCTGCCGCCATAACGTCAGTGCTTGCCGTTGACGTGTTCCGAAGATAAGTTAGCAGGTCAACTTACTTTTGATCGAGGCCTAATATCTCGGCCTTAGGTTGCCAACTCACCATTACCATCTTTGGTGTCTCTAGGCGGCATGAATTTCTTACCATCGAAAAATTCGTCTGCTTGTTTGCCTTCCAATATCATAAATAAAAATAAAAAAAATAGATTTCTTCGCCTTGTGAACATTTAAATTTGCCTAGGGCCCGAATGTGCACTTGCATAAACATATGGACACAAATAAAGGTATATTTATGATAAAGATTCATATAGACAATCAAATCATAGGTTATTCGATAAATTTTGTACACGAAAACTTGCAAATCGAAAGTAAAAGGAAAGCAACATACGAGCAGCTCACCGACTTAGCTGCTTAATAGAACGAGTGAATATTTTAAGTAGGGATGTGACGTAGGTAATTGAATCGAAACCGAAGTCGGAGGAGCAGCTCTGACTTCGGTTTTGAATCTTTATTTAGTTAGTCATAAACATAGTTGAAATCAGTGGCAGCAAGGGTGGCAAAAAAAATGTTTTGTTCAAGAACAACACATTTTTCAACTACAGCCAGAAAAATAAATTTATTCATAAAAAAATAAGACACATGTTTAACTAAACACTGTCTTAAATTGACATCCAACCAATAACATGCTACACGTTGATGACGTGACAGTATGTTATTGATGGCGAATCCAATTTTAGACAGTATGTAGTAATTATGTCCAAAAGATTTTTTTTTGTAAGAATGAAAAATAGTAAGCGCGTTCTGATCGGGCGAAGTTTTCCTATGCCATTCATTAACCTTTCGTGAGGATCGATGAAAAGCCTCCCATATAAAATAGCTCCCGCTTTTGACAATGCTTTGGCCACCGATTCAAGTGTCGAAACCGAAATCGAAACCGAAAGTGTGATAACAAACAGAAGTTCCGAAAGATCGGGAGTGTGAATAACATCTCTAGTTTCAAGCAAATGAGTCATTTTCAAAAGTGGGTAGGAACAAAATCGTTGCATTAATAATGAGGGCTCCTGTAATATACCTGGTTTAATATTAGAAAGAGGCAGTGAGTTAATTTTCGGTCCATAGACGTCTCTCAGGTGATATTAACATATTTTTACGATACCTCGTTATTTCAAAGGGTCGCAATTCCAAAAATACGACGGCGACATACTCTCATTAACTTTGAATTACATAAGGAGCATCACTGAATACTAATATGCTTTCACGTTTGCAATGGAGACGCGAATCCTGATCGTGGCAGTAATAAATAAATGAAAGGGAAGTAACACACTTTTCACATGGATGTATATGAAATGAAAATAATTTAAACGTGTGTGTTTTCATACACAAATCCCCAAAGAGATAGGCAGAGATAGGTGGCAAGCCTATCGGCAACCGGGCTCGTAGCTATTCCCGGACGTTTTTTTTTGTTCTTTTTATAAAAATTAAAATACACATCTTTTTTTCCCGTCCTGGGGATCAAAACAGGGACATCAAGAAGTCAAGTCCAATTCCGGATTATTAGGTCAAAGAGGCGAATTATGGTAAGAAACAACTGTAGGGTACAGACATCATAAATTTTGAAGGAGCGACTCTATTTTTTTGCCGGGTGTAAGGCCTTTTATGCAAGTCTTACTTATCCGGATATCTTACTATCCGGACAGAAACATGACACTGTCATTATAGCGTCAGGAATAAGCAAAGCGGTGGATCGCCATCCGGCCAAATTGCTAAACAGCACTCTACCATCAGTGATCTTATTGGTAATGATCTGTTTCGCCGTTGCTCGCCTCTTACGAGCTGCCAGGCAGAACAGCAGATGGTCTATTCTACATTGAGAACCCGGACCAATACGGGGGAAGTCCTATAACTCCATAACGGATTTTGAAATTGAATACACAGTACAAAGATCTAATACAAAAACAAAATGTAAGCATGTAAGTGCAACTAATATTATAAATTATTATAAATACATACGAAAGTGTGTGTTAAGTATTTATATCTATATCCGTCTTCATCTTAAAACGACCAAACCGATTATAATTCATATTAGCTTAGAAGACAGGATTTTTTATCCCGATACCTCAACCAAACCAACCAAATCAAGCACGTATCTCGAAGAGGTAGTCTGAACCAGGAAACACTTGACTAGCTGAAGACATGCGACCCAGGAATTGAACCTAGCACATCATAAAGTGAAGTGCAATTACAAACCAGATCACATACAATTATAAATGTTTATTAAATTTATTCTGGTATCTATTTAAGTATTAGAATCGTTGACTAACACCCATAACACAAGCATAAAATTTGCTTGCTTTGGTGTTACATTCAATTTGTGTAACTTGTCTCGAGATATTTATATATTGTTTTATTTAATTTGTTTAAACATTAAAATTACAATACTTCCTAATATACTTTAATCAATTTTATAGTATTATAAATTTAACCAGTAACCATTCAAGAAAGGAAACTACAAAGCAAACTCCTTGTTTATCATGAGCCCAATTTTTGGCCACGTTTGCTTGGTGAGATAAAGAACTCCAAGTATAAATGGATATTGATAAGCAATTATACTTAAGTCCGCTCCTTGAAATATGTCTGAGTTGCCTATGTCGGGTTTGGACCAACTATGGGAGGTGCCTATAGCGAGCCTGCTTTTTATATTTTGCATACTACATAAGCCTACTTTGCATAGAAGGAAATTATTGTGAAAAAAAATTTGGGAAAATATAAAAGGTTAATAAGTAAAAATCTAGTGTATGAATTTAGATATCTCAAAGATAGCAGGAAATCTTCACGGTATGAGGAGGATTGAGGAGGAGAATTGTTTTACTCCGAATTTAACACATGCGAAGCCGCTGGCAAAGGCTAGTACATCATAAACTACTAGAACAGATTAATAGCCACCAATTTGACTTTTGTGGGTTGACAAACTATTACTTATCAACATCCAAATATATTATATAGCCCGCTAAATTCTTGCCATACAAAAAAAAAAACATTTAGATTTAAACTGGAATATTCCAAATATAAAAAAAAAACAAAATCCCAATTATTCAACTCTAACATTTTTCAATAACATCCGAGTAAAATATTCATCTTATAAAACTACGGGAGCTGGCCGTCATACATATTCATCGGAGCGAACCATCGCATCTGTGCTTCAGAATCAAAGTGTAAATTTTAAGCGTTTTAAAACAGACTTCAATTTCAGCAACTTATAACTATTTCATGAAATATAATTATACAGTATTATTCTGGTGTATACAGGACTACTTCGTTTCTTACGGATAGAAAATTCGACATATTGTACCGTTTGGATAGTAACGTAAGCTTTTAAACCTCCACGGGAAAACGAAAAAAAGAGGTGCGTAGTCAGTGTGTGTGAGTTGTGCGTGCGTGCGTGTGCGAAGCGTGTGTGTATGTGTGTTTGGGTCTGTAGAATAACAAATAGTGAACTGGTGGACCGATGTAGTTTTTTTGTAGTGAAACCGACATAATCGAGATGGTTTACAAAAGCGTAAGAGTAGGCTAAATGAGCGCTACGGAAAAACTATGGCGTCACAATCGCTGATCGAATTCATAACAGTGAAATCCGAGAAAAAGTGAGATTGAAAGAAAGTGTTGGTATTAAAATGAGAAAAGGCATAGTTCGGACATGTACAAAGAATGACAGATAAAGATTGGCGAAGCAAATATGCAATGCGAATGTGGATGGATGTAGACACCCGGGAAGACCTAGGTTGACATTCCTCTTATCCAAAGGTGGAGTCAAGAGTCCCCGAAACCGGCGTTTTTGTATGAAAAGAGTAATGAATGTGGAGGAAGCGAGGCAGGTCTGCCAGGATCGTGAGGCTTGCCAATCGATAGTCTCTGTCTAACCTGTAAGGGATTTGACGTGAAGATATGCATGTAGGTGCTGTTACGTTTTAACACAAGATGAATAAAAAATATATTAGATCACTACGTGTTTACTGGATTGGTCCATGTCAAAAATTTCTGTTTTGGTAATTACATCTAAATTCAAATTAGAAGTAAGTAGGCCCTATAAGGTCAAAGAAAGATAAGAAGTTGGGTAAGAATCATCTTGAACTGCTACATTGAATAGTACGTCATTAATTGGAAGAACAAAGTGATCAAAGGTGAATACAAAAAGAAGAGCATGAGGCATGGCAATTATTAAGTAAGATCTATCTTCAGCAATGTGCGAGAAGGAAAATAATGATGATGATAAGTAAAAGTCAAATCTTCGTGAGTTGAATTCGACAAGAACTACACGTAGCGACCGAGGTGGTCTTCCATTATTAATTATCCTGCACGTCGGTTGGTTAATTAGGTCCCTTCATAATGTACAAACGGTTTCAGAATCCCTCTCCGAACAGTCATAAATATATCTTACGGTTTTATCGTTATGGCATAACCCGAAAATTGGAGATTTTAAAAATAATATTCTACGACATTTTTTCATAAATGTCAATCGACAAACTGAATATGTAAAATAATTAAAAAAAATATAGTCAAAAATTTACCGAGAAATTTATCCGAGTTTACAGTGATACGATTAAATAAACGGTTAAAAGTATGACAGTTTTTGTTGGTCGGAAAATTCGTCATTGGACTCTCAGAGGCCATGTTTGATGCAGTGGGCATTTTAAATAAATATGCAATGCAATGCCTGGATAGAACGTTATGAAACTTAATAATTAGATACAATAAGATCCAACGACGAGCACAGGCTACTTTTTCCCGATAGCTTTTAAGCTTATTTAAGACAAAAAACAAATATTTTTGGAGAATATTTTTCCTTAATTGTCAAACACAAAAATTCACCTATTAACTCCTATAACATTTCCATACTTTATAAAACTTTTTAAACAGCCGTTATCGCCTAATAACGTTTTTCAAAAGTCGTTGCTAAAAGCCGAGTTTCTGGTTTGTGTCACTTTTGCACTAAAGAGATATGTCGGCATACACAGTGATGTCGGTAATTTTCAGTTTTCGGCACTCTTACTCAATAATTCATCAGAAAGGCACCTTCATGAGTAAAAATGAAATTTCTAATATGAATGGAACTTAGCGGTACCAACCCTCGCACACCAAAATAATTAAAGCATAGCATTAAAAATTCCACCAGTGAGCTCTGGTCGACCGGATATGTGATAATATTAATACAGCCTCGCTTTATTCAGCGGATGTTCTTAGTGCATACAATCTGCTCATTATGTGCTTGATGAAATAAGTTGCTTATGAATTATTTCCCGGTCAAATATGTCCGAAAAATTAGGCAACTATATTGAGTTGCCTAATTTTTCCTTATTCCACATGTAGTTCAGTATTAAATATTGTATTACTAGCAGGAACTATGTTAATTTTAAAATACTTTCTATCAATGAAATGTTACACATTTTGCCAGGTTGTGGAACTCCACTAACTTACCTGTCCAGTAGTCAAAATCGGAACTAAATAACTAAATGTTAGCTTCTGAAGTGAGAGCACCGAAAACGAAATTCCCAGAAATGTATATTTTCTTATGTTTTTATATTACTGTCGTTACTTTCTAGTTAAAATTGTAAATCAGAAACATCAGACGTTACACTAGCGACGCTGTTGATCGAATAGACAAGTTGGTCTGTAATTAACGGTAATAAACGGTATTGTGAAAAGCTGAACACATGTCCGGACTGCGCAGAGACTTCACTGTTAGTGATCTTCGTTTCTTTACGTACATACGTATATACATATCCTCACACCAAGTCCCTTACGCGGTAGGCAGAGAGTATCGAGTGCCAAACATACAAATCCTGACAAACCTGTCTGACTTCCTTTACATTGATTACCATTTTCATACAAACACGTCGGTTTCGGCGACTCTTGACACTACCTTCGAAAAATATCCGAGTGATCTGATCGTGGAATGTCAACCTTGGTCTCCCCGGGTACTTACATCCATCCACATTAGCATTGTGTATCTGCTTTGATTCGTTTTTTTATGTGCTTAAAGCCTGCGACTTTTGAAATAAGGGTGTTCTTTATACCTAACCGACTCTCCGGAAATTAGTTATCATATTTCCAATACCTACGAGGATAGTAGGTATATTTTCTATAGCTGCCTTGATAGTGCTTTTGAACTTATCTATTTAACTAACAAACGTATTAAAATAAGTATCCCTGGACAAGTAACACAAATTGAATCTAACACCAAAGTAAGCAAATAATATGCTTGTGTTATGGGTGCTAGTCAACGATTCTAATACAGACTAAATTTTATAGACACCTAGACCCAGAAATGCAAACATCTAAATGTTTTTTCACACCTTTTTATAAAGAGTGGAACATCCTCATGGATACCTGCCGCTTTCGGGGGAAGTGGCGTGTTATGCCGGACTCCTACCGGCGAAAACCACTCGGTCACCATTGCCTGTGCGTACCAGGTGCCTGCGGGATCTTCGAAGAACGCACCGCTATCACCTCCCCGCAGGTTCATTATGCCCGCCCCCGTCGGGATTCGAACCCGAGCCTCGCGGTTCTTATTTATTCAAAAAGTCTAAGTAACATGATTCTAAGACACTAAATACTAAAGTATGTATTTTAATAAAATAATTAATTATATCATAAAATCCTAATAATTTATCTGCGCTTTTTGTGAAATATCGATACATTAATGTTATTTCTACTGCAACTGAAGTAATTTTGTTTAAATGAAATAAATCTTGAATCTAGCTATTTAGGCAGTTTTTGCTCCCATATTCAATAAATTTTAAGAATATTTTGAACGAAAAGGTAGGCATAAACGGGGCACCTACGACTAACCAACGGCATGAAGTCCCACAATGTGATAAGTGGAAAGCCTATCGCAAAACCGGGCAATCCAATCACGAGCAACATTTTTTTTGTATTACAAAATTAGAAAAACCATATTTTCTCTTTGTTGCCCGACCTGGGAATCGAACCCGGGACCTCTAGAAGGCAAGTCCGATGACGGACCGCTAGACCAAAGATGCGATAAATAGATAAGGAAATATGCAAAAGCCAATCCAAGAAGACAACAATGAGTGCTGGGTAGTAAATTGTCCGGGTCGAGATCCACCTCCTCACTTATTCCTGCCGTCATAATGACAATAGAATGTTCCGGTACGGAGGTAACCAACAGACTTACACAATTGATCTAACACGTCGGCCATTAAACATCAGCGCTTACGATATCTATAGTGTCTATAGGCCACGGTTATCTTTACCATAAAAAAGTCGTGTGTTTTTCGCTTTCTTATCATATAAAAAAAGTTCTAAGAATAACAAAAAAAAACGGCAGTCTTGAAACACAAGTGAAGCGCTGCCGCAGTCAGCGAGCGCTCAAAACAAAAGGTAATATGATTAGAAATAAATTACACATGGCGAAACGCGTGCGGCGATATGTCCGGCTCGGCAGGACTAACTAACCGCTGCCCCACGTCGGGCGCCACTCAGCCTTTGTTCACCCACTTTCTTTGTATTTTGTTTCATTTCATGCAAAATTTAATTTCGTTTTCAAGACTCGCATGGAATGATATTACGCGCACCGGCCGCGACCGCCGCTTGTAATTTCATTTCTACTCCTCAAGTGTATGTGGACATTGGTGCCTTTTTCATCACATTCCCTTTCGGTGGGTGCGCGGGTGTTTTTCGTTTATAGCGGTTGTTCGGAATTAAACCGCTGGATTGCGGGATCGTTAATTGCTTAACGAAACCACCTGTGAAATTTCATTGGACTCTTACTTTGTAACTAACGTTATTTTATCCATTATTTAACATTGCAACATAGGACTCTACTGTTTAGATACAGCATTGAATGGAAAATCTACTTTCAAAGAATGTTTTTGTTAAAAGTTAATTTTGTGTGTGTGTGTCCGTTACAAAAGAGTGTGGTAGCGACACATCGACAAATTCAAAACAGGGCATTCAGAACTTTCTTCTTACAAGCTTTGAGTTTATATGCACATGAAGTATATACAAACATTATTTTAGGAATGCACTCAGAATGGTACTAAGTCTTTAGTTGCAGTAAATCATAAGGTTTACTATAACGATAGTCAGAAACAATATTGCGAATTGTCATACTTGTCATATGCCATAAGCCAATAGCCATACTAACATATAGCCATAAGCCGTAGATTTTTAGTTCTAATAAAAGAAATAGTTAATGTTAACAGACAGGTATTACAAATATCCGATTATACAATATTTTAATAATAATTTTCAGATTAAAAGACAATACAGTATTGTGTCGACTGGTATGGTCTGTGACATCAACCAAAAAATATAAAATTATTAAATATTATTGAACTAAGTTTAATTTAGTAAGTAAAAGTATTAAAAGTATAAGAAGTAAATGCACTATGTATTATATTTTTGTAGAAATGAAGTCTGTCGTTTATTAACTGTTCAATACGAAAAACCACAGTCATTTCTTTTTAAAGAAGTTCAATCTATTTATAAATCACTGCATAAATCAAAATTTGATAAAATCAGTAAAGGTTAACTATAAAAGGCAGGATCAAATTGAAAAGAAATTGTTGGTGAAACCGAAGAAAAACACGATCTCAAAAGATCCCCTTTACAAGTATCATCTGATCCCCTCCTTAAGCCTCACAAGAATCGGCAACCCCAATTTGCCATCGATACTGGTTATACAGTCCAGTGGTTTACGGGCTCCCCTAAGGTAAAGGGATAAAGCGACTTCTTTTACCGATGTCTACAAAAATCGGCATTCGATGCGAGGGCGATTATATCTAAGAGCCGTGGGAAATTTGCTTGACGGTACATCTGAGACTTTTTTAATCAAGTTTACTATGAATTATTGAAATTGTTATCGTCTTAGGGTTTATCCCTTTTGTTTCAAACATGTAGACGTTTGGACCCAGCATTTGATTTCTTGTTCCTATTTCAGTTCGCTCGGTCTTCGGCAACCCTAATAGTGAGTGAGTAATAGTATATTCGCACATATCACATGTCTTGATTCACATCATCTAGCTAGCTAGAGGTAGTCGTTGTTACATCCCTTGGCATTTTACAAAGCATACCAACTTAGTAGTAATGAGGCCACCTATAATGGGGAAAAATTGAATCAGTAATTTCTAAAACTCCATCTGTCATATTAATAAACAAAGACCAAAATTAGAGTAAATTTGATATTATAGTCTCTATTACAGTGTAATAAATACTAGAAGACCAGGCACTTGTCTATGTTTATTACCAAGACGGCATTAGTTTCATACTTGATCTATAAAACCTGTAAGATTTTCGAAATCAATTGTAGGTCAAGCACTTTTGCATTAAGTTTGCCTTTAAATTATAATAAACTGTTAGCAGACATTGATATTTTTAACATCACAATTTTTTTTAAATGTTTTGTGTACAATAACCTGGGGACAGGTGTAATTCTTTATAATATATCACGGTAAAAACTAAACTATCGTATATACAACATATTAATAAATATTACACCTACTTTCTTTTATATATTTACTAGCTGTTCCGGCGAACTACATTCCGCCCGTTCAGTTTGTATGAGAAAAATTAACATGTCGTTTTTCCTAGTTTCCTCGCTATTATAAGGGATAAAATGTACCCCATGTCCTTCTCCCCATTCTCCATCTCCTCTCTCTCCATCATTTTCTTTTATAGACGATTCATAGGTCATACATATTTTTTTGTTTTAAGATGTATTCTGCTATTATGGGCGGAGACAAATCCAACGAATCACAAACCATGAAAATTGGTCCAGAAGGTCTCGAGTTATAAGTGTTAAAACAAACCCGACTTCGTTTTAGATTATAATGAATGAATGAATGCATTTTCCTACCCTTATTTCTATATTTTCGTCTGTCACTGATAATGTAAGTGTGGCTAAGCAATACGGTTCTTCAAGGTATCGTCTGTATTAGTCCTTCCTCGTGTTTTATTTCTATCTCCATAACGTCAGTCTTCACTAGTGTGGATAGAATAGCTAAACTTACCAAGAGGATAGATAAACTTACCAAGAGGATTGACATTCCAACAGGCGTTATTACATTTGATATTTTCCATCCTCGGCGCTTGGTAAAACTTCCAAATATTCATATTTTTAAATGAAGAAACATTTGTACTGTTTTACGTATCACTTATACTTTATTATTTTATAAATAGCCTACCGGTTTCGCTTTTGACGGCATCAACAGGGCTAGAACTTAAATAGAGGCGTTATTACCCTATGAATGGCGGGTATTACACACACACACGCTTATTACCTTAAAAGAACAACGTAAACTAATAAATGCTCGTAGACGTGGAATCCACAAGTCAATTTGTCTCTATCCATACAGGGTGATCCACAAGGCGTTGGATCGCACCCGTCCGGATTAACCGGCAAATTGGGTTAAGCAAGCTCCAAATCACACGCCCGCTATATCAATCCCGATCAGGCGTTTAGTAAAGCTGATGATAAATTAATTAGTAATTTCAATCAACTGTAAAAAATCTCAATGTTTAAGGGTTTCAGGGTCGGGTCGCTGCCGTTTGTCAAGAAAGATGTTAAAAGGTATTTTATTTTAGCACTTGCCAAGTACCGGAGCTTAAATTTCTATAAATTTTAAAGAAATAAAAAAATTCGCAACCTGTAACCTGTAACCTTTTGTCTCAAGTCGACGAATGCTCTAACCAATTGAGCTACTGAGGATTCAAGTCCCGTGGCGAAATGTTTAATTCCTATTTTGAGACGAAAGGTTACAGATTCAAATCCTGTCTGGGGCGAAATTTTTTCTTTCTTCAAAATTTATAGAAAGACGTTAAAAGCCTTGCATTTCGACAGGTTCTAAACGGTTGTAAACACTGGTTGTATACATTTGTTTGCATCCGTCTAGACTGAAGATTTAATCCAAATTTAATAACAATGGGAAGATAGAAACAAAGTTTCCTCCAAGGTCACCTTTGTTAGAAAACATGTTTGCAACCGTCTGTAACGTCCTTAAATAAACTTCTAAACTTGAGCACGACATTATTGTGCGACTAGTTCAGTTAATGTCAAAAAATCTGTACAATAGTGTCGATGCGTATCAAGCTCATCTACGATTTAGAATGTTATATCATAAAGAACTAAATAACGCAAAACCCAATAATTGTAAAGTCCACATCTAAAATTTTTAATCAATCAATTTTAAGATCGTCATGGCGAAAGAGACAATTAAATAATTTTTATTTGACAAACACTTTCCAAGATCACGTGACACGTGCTAAGTTTTAATGAAATAAACTTTTTTCGTGTTATAATATATTCCTCCCACGTGTTCGTACGGGCTCCTTAAAAGAATAAACCTTACTGCCAGATAGCTCGCAAAAGTCAAGGATAGACTCACCTTCACTAACACCGTGACATCTGACTGGAAGAGTTTTGCAGCGACTCGCCTCGATTGGTACCACTGCCTTACCTATTCCTGCCGCCACAACTTCAGCGCTTGTTGTTGACATGTTTCGGTTCGGAGGATAAGGTAGCCGGTAAAGTCGCTTTTGTTCAAGGCCTAATATCCTTGCCACAGGTTCGCAACGCATGGTGCGTTGGGAACCACACATTACCACATTCGGCGTCTCTAGGTGGCGAAAATTCGGGAAATCCGTCTGCTTGTTTGCCTTCCAATGTCATAAAAAGATGAGTAACTGTTTGATTTAGATATGCGTCACTGTTTGTTAACAGTTTTCATAGCAATCTTTCCAGCAGGTAAGTTCAGGTGAAACAAAATTGTAGTGTACTTTCTTCAAACACTTCTTTTAGCTCGAGGGATCTTTGAGGGATCAAAACTAGAATCGATTTTTTCTGATTTTGATTCTGAGGATCGCGACCACATTTCTTCCCAACTGTACGGTCATAGGTATTGTTAACTGAATGATGCGAACAACCGCCTATGGTCTTCTTGATCCAATGGCACTCTACCTAGGCTTAGTATTACAGTATCTACCTCTTTAGATTATGTTAAGGAAGTTTCTTTGCTTAGACATTGCTTCAAATACTTAAATTTCTTCGAATGACGAATATCAAGTGGAACCAAGAATTTTAGCAGCACTAACATTCTTATAAAACTAAAGTAATATCCGACAAATTATACCATGAATTCTAATTCCACCAAGCCCTAGTAAAGGTCTCTCGTAAAATATAAGAGTCCGTGACCCATCCCTCGATGTCCTCGTTTCGATTCCAATAGATTCTAATAAGATTAGTGATGTCACACGGCGTTAGATAAAATAGTTTGTGGCCTATAATTGGGGTTCCGGTCGCATCAAGTTAGCCCACCCTCCATTGTGAACGACACCCAAATACCACATAATAAAGTTTAATTTGTTGTTCCATACCAACACCGTGGTCATCACTCGCATGACTAGGCAATATCGACTCCAAGGTGGCATCTATAGCCTGCAACGTGATTTGAACCGAATTTCTATGCGGGTAGGATTGGAAACCGTTCGTTAGAAGACCGGATAGTTTTCCTCCGATCGGGTACTGTTTACAAATTGGATCGGTCGTGGGTAAATCAGGGTTAGCCGTAATTGAGTCTTACAGGATCATTCGGTTTACGATTTCGCCGTAGCAGTCAAAGGATTACTATGCCAATCTATCTATTGATCTTGGGACAAGTGTTTGTCATTTTGTAGATGTGCTTTTGCATTTTCCTAAATACCCTCCATTGTAATACAAATTCGGAAGATTGGATAATTCTTGATTTATGGTCCATTTTTCAGTTGTTATCGTCGGCATTTGGTGAAATTTCATTATTATCATACACTAAATCCAATAGCGAAATAGTTAGGCAATCAATAATAATAAAATGAAACATGGAACGTTATATATATTATAATATTCAAAAAAGTATAATTAAGTAAGGAAAAAAACTCCATTTTTGGATAAGTATGTATAGTATAAAGCATAATAATTGCTTGTACGTTCTCCTATTAATATTTAGTTCTCTTGTTAAATTAATATAGTTAATTAAAGCAAAAGCGAGGTCTCTTTAATAGATTACATTCAACAAAAATGTAAATTTCTGTACCTACATGCTTGTCAAATCACAATACTAACAATGAATAATGAAATAATATTACAAAGAAATAGTGTCAAATTTTAATTGATTAATTAAATCATTGTTATTCCCATATTTACAGTTTTTTCATAAGAATCTTCTCCTGATAATAACTAAACAAAAAAATAAGAATAAGCTAAATTGGTCCATCCATTTAGGCGTGGTGCCATAACCAAGGAAAATAGAAACATTTTTTGATGATAAAAACTATTTCATGTTTTAATCTAAGTTGTATAAAATGTCATCAAAACCGGTTCAACAGTTTTTGCGTGAAGAAATAACAAACAAACAAAAAAACTTTCGCATTTATAATATTAACAGGACAGATAGATAAACCTTTTATGTAAGTTAAAATTAAATTTTAATTGTGTATTTTTATCTACTTTATAATGTAACTTTTACTCTTGAAAAAGACAAGCCCGCTTAGTTTCTTTCGCCGGATCTTCTCAGTGTGAGGCCGCGAATCCGATCCGGTGGTAGTTTAAAAAATGTAGACGCGTACAAGTACCACTTGTATGGTTCACGTGATAAAGTTTTTTTGATTGATTGATTGATATATTGATATCTATGTATATGTATAATAAATAGTATATCTATTACTTAATACAATATATAATAGTATATCTATGTATATGTATAATAGATGAAAAATCATGCATAAGGTATCAATCAATCAATCAAAAAAAACTTTATCACGTGAACCATACAAGTGGTACTTGTACGCGTCTACATTTTTTAAACTACCACCGGATCGGATTCGCGGACTCACACTCGGTAAAAAATGTCTAACTATGATAACATTTTTAGCAGTAGGCTCAGGTGTCAGTGGGCAAGCCATTATATGCGGGCATTAAACATTCAATAGGTACCCAAAACCGGAGCGTCAACAACAAATCTTTTGATCGGAAACACGAAACAAACTCCGTCCCTAATGGGACGGCGGTTCTATTCCTTGGTGAAGCCCGCTTGTTTCCCATGTTTGCATAGGATGGACTGTTTGGCATCCGTCTGAGACAATATGGACGTTTCATTATCGGATTTATGCTAACTACACAACCGGTCTATTTATTGCTTTACTTTACTACTCGTTGTAAATATTAGGAAAAACAAGTAATAATAATTTAAACTAATTATTTTTTAATCGAAATTGTAAGGGACGCTACCCTGCAGGGCATAATTAATTAGATAAAAATATTTTATATTTATTACAAATTTATTTTATGTCATAGAAAGCAGACGTAGGTATATTTATCCGACTGTAATAAGACGAGGTTCTCATTTCGACTGTATGTTTTTTTGTATGTTACGTAACTTACAACCAAATACTTTACGTAAACATAAAACAGACTTATTTATTTTTTGCTATAAAGCCCTGATGATACAGTAAAAAGTGAAACCGGTTGGCTAAAGAATAACGTAAAGTGTTAAATAAAGTGTAATATGGAAAATAAAAAGAGTTTACGTAAAGTGTTAAATAAAGTGTAATATGGAAAATAAAAAGAGTTTACCTTAAAGAAGTGTGCACTTATACAATGGAATTTCATCAAGTGTCGACGATGAAAAGTATAGATTCTAACCACGGTAGGCGAATCACAAGCTTGTGATATGGATCTTGTGTAAGTCAACGATAGCTATACACGGAAATAATTGGTATAATAAGTTAAAAATAAGAATTACGAGTAGATACATACCTACGTACACATCTTCACGTTAAGTCCCTTAGGGGGTAGGATACTCTTATTGAGTGCGAAATCTCAAGAACCTGGCGTACCTGCCTGGCTTCCTAAACTTTAAATATCCTTTTCATACAAAACAAGTCGGTTAGGGAGACTCTTCACACCACCTTCGGATAACACCCGAACGATTGGATCGTAGAATGTCAATCTAGGACTCCTAGACTCTGTAGTCTAGGCCTATGCCAAAAAACTGACAAACAAAAATAAATGCCCAAAACGGAGTCTCTCTACCTTCACTTTTGAATTCTCACCTTTACTCAGTTGGACAGCTTACAGGTAACGGCATAGTGCTGAATCTTATTATTTTATGTTTTGTATCGTCCTATACACGTCACCTGGTGGTTTATATGACCCATCTATTTTTTTGGTATGGGTATCTATCTACATTCGCATTGTATTTCTGTTTTGACAATCTTTCATTTAGCACTTTACAAGAATAGAATGGCAATATAATGCCAGCTTAGAAAGTTAAATATCTTAAAAAAACATATACAAATTTGTATGAATATATTGTCTTTGATCACACAGTTACAGGTCAAATTTTATAGTTAATTAGTTATAAAAAATCTCAGGTTTCTGAATCACATAGTGGGACTAAGTACTGATGAATAATTGTGGTCGGGTTGAGTCTGCTCGTTGACCAAGTCTGATAAATTCGGAAAACCGCGAGTGTAATAGCACATTAACCATTCAAAAAAAGGATAATCGCGCCCTGGTTGTGCTGGTGGGCGTGAACATGCTTACTTTATGGAGTTGATATTTGCAATATACCTTTAAAAGCATGTCTTATTCTCGTATTATAATCTACGTTATTGTTATCGTTACTTACAGCGTTCCTCCGTACAAAGCAAATATTTTGCTTCTCTTAGATATTTCGAGACCGTTCAGCAAGCGATTCTAGTTTAAGGCCCAGTCCGCACAGCGATATTTCACCGCGCGATATATGTTTACGCGAATCATACTCCGTGCACTTAGTCGCGCATAGACTGCGCTGCGGGCATATTTCCGCGCGATATTTGGCAGTTCGATGCATCTTCAAGCTGAGATGAACGTGTGAAATAGGGAATCAGAAAAAACACGATTTTTCTGATTCTACAGCGGCGACGTAACACACGCATAAAAAGATGCCATAAATACTGGATTAACCCATTTAAGGCCTTGAGACAAAGGATTTTGCGAATTTTATTTCGCAGTGCGACCATAGTCATACTACTTCATATTGTACAAAATTTTCGAGCGTAAACGAATCCACAACGCATCGCGAATATTTGAATCTAATTACAATTTTTTTTCGCACGAATTTACCCCAGTGCGGATATTCAAAATAAGATTTAATATGTTACAGAATAGTGAGAAAAAAGCCGGGCGGTGAAGATTCATAGTGCGGACTAGGCCTAAGACTTTCTCGAAAGATGCGTCGATGTAATGTTTTGATTTGTAAATTAAAATATCAGTATTTTTTAACTAAAATCTACATATATTACTAAAATTTTCACCGATTCCTAAAAGAGGAGGTTATCAATACATCTGCATATTTTTTTATATTTTCGTTACTCAGCCAATACCGAATTGATTGTAACGGTTCTATTAATAATCGTAATCAAGACATGATGCAAAGGCTACATGAGTTTGACTAATTTTAGTCCCAAGGTTTTTGAGTGATGAATTGGAGTATTCCCATTTGAGCACCAATTTTTAGAGTACCTATGCTTTGAGCACCTATGATATTCCCGTTTGAGCACCAATCAATATTTTAATGTGGTGCTCAAAAGGGAACAATAGATTTAATTTCATTTCATTCCCGATTAAGCACCTACACTGCGATAGCTTCTAGTGATGGGTAGTATAATAAAAAAATACAATTGACTGCTGTCATATTTTAATAAAAATTAACGTAAAAGCTTACTTTAATCAATTAATCTGAAACAATAAAACTTTACTAGTATAATATACATAATGTAAGTGTTATTAAGAAATATTATTTAAAAAAACAATAGCCGCCTTATTGATAAACATGGCGTAAAGTACTCTTAGGTTCAACCTGGTATTATGGTCTTCGACTCAATGTGATACAGACTGTAATATCAACATAATTTTACTCATACGTTAGTCCGTGTTTATTAATAAGTAAATAAATAATAAAAACTACTTGAGCGTAAAAACGGTTGCTGTGAGAAATCTGATTTCTTAGTAATAATTATATAGAGTTTATATTTTTTTTTAATACTAAAACCTTTGCTTGTATGATATAATATCACTAGAAGCTATCGCAGTGTAGGTGCTCAATCGGGAATGAAATGAAATTTAATCTATTGTTCCCTTTTGAGCACCACATTAAAATATTGATTGGTGCTCAAACGGGAATATCATAGGTGCTCAAAGCATAGGTGCTCTAAAAATTGGTGCTCAAATGGGAATACTTTAAGAATGCGTATTGCGTATGCGTATGCGAAGTGATATTTTTTAAGACAGCGAAAAAATACACAATTCTCCTGATGGTAAAAGTCAAACCGCGGCCTACAAACATATGATACAACTGTGTTGCTTTCCTGTAGCCGGGAGTTAGGCCGAATGTGCATTTCTACTGGCTTGCACCAGTGCTTACAACTGCATAGAACCCCTCTGACATAAAACTATCATCAGACGGAGAGTTGACAAATTGTCAATAGCAGTTCCTTTTGTCAAAAATTTGTTTATATAGTGAAAGTAAAAGATCCGAACCTAGCTCGACCTACATAGAGCTGATAATAGAATGAAACATATTTTATACTAAGATTTTCTCGATTTCTTTATGCAACAGATTTTTCCATTTCGCGTGGTCATCGTATCATGCTTGATGAACGGATGGACCAATTTTGCTAATGTGTTAGTTATTGTCTTACAAAACTGTAACTGTAGAAGAAAAACTGAAAACATGTAGATTGAATGACAGAAAAAAACAAACTGTAAATAGCGCATAACGTCAAGCGATACGAAGTTCGCCGGATTGGCTTGGTTATCTTAATATATAGATTACGTGTCGCGTTGTTTGTCCGGGATGGACTCCTAAACTACTTAACCAATTTAATCAAATTTGCACACCGTGTGCAGTTTGATCCAACTTGAAAGATAGGATAGCTTACATATCAATTTATGATAAAAAAATACCATCCGAGCGAAGCCGGAACAGGCAGTTAGTTACAGAATGTTTCATCCTACTATCTGCTCAGCGAAGGTCGACTTAAGATCGAATCTTAGATCATATGTAACTAGACTGAAATATCAATATTTAAAACGAGATCCCGATTTTGAAGGATATATTTACACGCTTTATAAAATGCCTTTGAAATGCACTGCCAACTAATAATAAACTTGGGGCACTAAAATCCCTGTTGCAGACGGATAACTTTGGCTGAAACATCTTAGCATAATTAGAAGAAAGGGGCTGTTTATTGCTAATATTAGTTGTTAGGATTATTTCTAACGGGAGATGCGTTGTTGTGAGCGTTTAACAGCCATTATCATAATACTGTTTTATTACATGCTACGACAAATCGTGTCCAAATTAATTAATTTTATGAAGTCGTTTTTGTGGTTAAGCGGTACGGACCGTTGGGCTTGACTTCATAAATTCGCAAGTTCGATCCCGTGGTCTGTCTGACAAAAAGAAAATGTATGTTCATTTTCATATTCTAATGAAAAACGTCACTCGGGATTGGATTTGTGCCCGATTGGCAATCGGTTGTGGGATTTAGTGTCTTCAGCTAGTTGTGGCTGCCCTGTTACCCCTATTTATAATTTTGCCTACATTTTCAGGGATACGGGCGTGAAGATATTTTTTCTCTTTTTTATTATGAAGTATACTCGTATACATACGAGTACATAGTATATTTATACAAATTTGA
>NJDD01001131.1:318146-335705 GCA_002245505.1 Calephelis nemesis | reverse complement strand
TACTTCAGCGCGGAACTTAAATTAATCAAAATTTGTCATAAGCCCGTCATAATCAGTTACGTTATAGGGGTTTCCGAGGATTTTTAAAACATTGGTTATAAACATTGGTTTGCATCCATGTGAAACGTAGATTTAATCCAAATTTTGATTTGTTTGAAACAAAATTTCCACCAAGGTCACCTTTGTGGAAGGCGTGATTGGGGCATGATTACAGCCGTCGGGATGACGCTCAGGTTTTTAGGTAAAGCGGTAGCATACAAATTCTTCCGATAGGTAAAGATCTAAGCTTATACCGTCTTATTAATACACATGGACTAACGTAAGAGATAAATTAAGTTGATATTATAGTCTGTATTACAATGTTATAAAGGCTATGGTACCGGGTTCAATCTTGGAGTACTTTACTCCGCATTTATTAATGAGACGAATAAAGTTTTATTTAAACATGGACTAACGTACTCAAAGGTTAAACTTTTTTATGCGATAAGTCTACGAACAAGCACACGGGTCTCCTGATGGTAAGACAACAGTGGCCTTTAGACACCATAGATGATATAGGTCACGCTATCCTGTAGGAGCGATGCTAGTCTTATTGTGCAAGTCTACCGACTACCCTGCCTTTTGGACTAGAATATGATAGAGTCGTTATATTAGTAATAGGTAAGGCGGTAAAATGACAGTGCTATGTTCCGGTTCGGAGTGTAAGGTAGTCGGTGGATTTGCACAGTAGGCTTAACATAACGTACTGGCTTCAGCAGTAGTACATATACTAAAATTGGAACGTTACAGAAAATATTAGCAAGGCCCCTGCGCAAGGATGACACGCAAAATCGTGAAGGGTTCCACATTTTTGGGCCCTGTAGTACCGGACCACGAAAAGGGTTATGGTATTCTCTGCCTGTCATAAGAAGCGACTAAAAGGGGTTTGGGGCAATGAGTCAACTGATCGGGGGTAAGTTGGCTTAAAAAGCGGCCTGGGACGTGAGACAGCATAGCCTGGTGTGGTCCCATGACGCTGTCATCAAAGTGCTGATATCAGAAAATTGGGTCTTCTGAGCGAATAAGCCTGCGGGCAGGTGTAAGGGTGACAGCCGTGCGGTGTTTGGAGATCCCGCAATCACCCGATACGCACAGAGAATTGGTCACCGAGTGGTTTTAATCGGTAGGATTCTGGCATAACACGAACTTCCCATAAAAGCGGTGGGTATACATGAGGATTTCCACTCGTTGAAAAAAGGCCTAACGTCCCGATCTAAGGACAGCGACGCACCTGTAACATCCATATTGTGTAAAGGCCACGGTTGTTTCTTAACACCAAGAGAGTTCTGTGCTTGTTCGCTGTCTAACTCCATAAAAAATCTACAATCTACATACTGATGCTTCTACAAGAAATAGAGATTACCACTTAACCCGAAAAACTTTAATAAAAAGGAGTGACGATAAGATATTAAATGATATTTACCTTGATGAATCGTAATGCAGCACGCTATTATAGGTTATGTAAAAGTATCGTCACGTCCACACCTCTAAAGCGCTAGGCAGATGCATAACCAGAGCACCTGACTTACCTAGGACACTAAGTCCCAAAATGTGATAGGTGGAAAGCCTATCGCCATCCGGGCACGTACCTAATGCCAAACAACATTGTTTTTTAATAAGAAAATTGGAAAAACACATTTTAAAAGGAAGCTTAGTTCCTACTGACTGCCAAATTGACAGACTACAGGAGCTTCAATACTAGGACATCTAACAGCTTGGTTTACGCAAGCAGCAGCATATGCAGCACAAATATCGAACCAATAAGTTTTAAGTAATATTGTTTAGTGTATACCAAGTGTCGCTGATAGGAGTCAGGAGTGGGTGGGCGCTGCGCCAACTCCGTATCGGTGGCACACAGCGCTTGAATCGCTTATTTGTAACAGCTTATCTCCGTATTAGCATATTTACCGTGGATTTGTTTCAAATATAAAATCTATTTTATTACCGCTGTTTCGAGTAAACAAGATTTTATCAATATTCTCATGTTCTGTTATAATCACGAATGTTAATTATAAAGCGCTTTATGATTATTACGTCATTAGCGTAAGGGAAAGTGTAATATTACAATATTATATTATACCATACTACCTAGTAGCCTATCGCAGCTTCGCACTGGTAAACAAACTTCTATGTTAGCTATATTAATATTATAAAGCTGAATAGTTTGTTTGTTTGCTTGAACATGGTAATCGCAGGAACTACTGGCACGAGTTGAAAAAAACTTTCAGTATTAGATAGTTTACTTATCGAGGCAAATTTTAGGCTATACTTATATCATTACACTAATTATTCAACGCAGATGAAGTCGCAGGCGGTAGCTTACATAAAAATCTGACAAGAGCAAGTTGTATTTATATAGCATATAAATGTAACTTTCTCTTAAATCACTCTATTCGAAAAACCGCATCCTAATCCGTTGCGTAGTTTCAAAGGTCTAGGGATACATAGGGACTCAGCGGCCAGCGACTATGTTTTACGATAAGTAGTGATAATATCGTCTTCCTACGTTGCAGCTCGTAAGAGACGATAGAAGTTTCAGTTGTAACAGTACTGTGCAATAATTTGCCAAAGTGGCGATCTACTGTCTTACACATTTTAGGAGCCACAATGACAGTGTCTCACATTGTTCGTTTTTTTTTTAACATTGGAAGGCAAACAAGCAGACGGATTTCCTGATGGTAGGTAATTTCCGCCGCCTAGAGACACCAAAGGTGGTAATGGTGCGTTGCCAACCAGAGGCTGGGATGTTAGGAATCGAGCTAAAGTAAGATAACCGGCTACCTTACCCTCCGAACTGGAACACGTCATGACGTTATGGCGGCAGGAATAGGTAAGGCGGTGGTACCAATCCGGTTGAGTCTCTGCGAATTTCTACCACCTAGCCAGATGTCACGGTGCTAGTGACGGCAAGCCTATGCTCGCCTTTTACGAGCTGCCTTTTCTGTGCCAGGCAGCTCGCAGGAGAGCCATGTGCTTATTCGCTGATATCATCCCATAAAAAACGAGATTTAAACTTAGTGATCATTTTCTATGTAGATTCACTCTGATTGGTGACATTCCTATTTTTAAAAAAGGTGGAATTTCAGGAAAGGCAAAGTCATATAAACTGGTATAGTGAATACCAAGTTCCAATGTCAAGTGGCAGTATTATAAGTTCATGGTACAAATGTGACTTATTTTTAGAGACACTATACATCTAAAGATGACGGATTTATTATATTATATTATACGAGATTCACAACACTTGAAAAGAAAAGAAAAAAAACATGCTTGCGGTATATGAGTGTTACAAAGATGTTACAAAATTATTTAGGCGTTCCAACATATTCTATCAACTCGTAGTGTGCAAACATTTTAATAGGTATTAATCATATTACATACTTTAATTATGAAAGACCAATGTGATACTTAATAGTCTATAGACTAGATGTAATTAAAAATAAGAGGCTCAGAAAAGCTTCTTAGAAAAGAAACAAATCGGCATAAGGCTATCAAGGCGACGTGTTCGTTAGAAGCAGCCTCTGTGGTCGAGTAATCGGTGTTAGCGTCGACAACAGGTTCGCTTTCAATTCCTGTGTCGGGCAACTAAAAAATGTTTTTTTTTTTTGCAATATCTAATCAAAACAACGTTGGCCGGGTTTAGGTGAAGTATCTCCACGTCCACATCCGCGAAGCGGTAGTCAGAGGTACAACCAGAGCACTAGCCGAGCTAGCCCACAATTTGATAGCTGGCGAAAAACGTCAACTGTACATATCCTATCTCCGGGCGAAGATACTTCTATTAGAACATTAAAGATACACTTTTTTTTGTTGCCCGCCCGGGGAATCGCACCCAGGTCCGCAAGAAGTTAAGTCTAACGCCGGACTGCAAGATCACAGAGGTAATAACATTTAAGGTTGAGATAGAATCCCTGTTGGCAATCGTTTTGCTACCTATCAAATTGTAGGACTAAGTAGTTCCTTCGGGTAATCGCGAGTAAGTAAGTACCTCTGAATACCTTTTTTGGAATACAGGTGTAAAGATACCTATTACTGCGTGTTAACCATCAACTGTTCTGTGTCTCGCTCTACAAATAAGAATCATCCATAAAAATAATTAAAAAATTTAAATGTGCCACTGGAAAAATCACCCCCTCTTCCTATCCACAAAGGAACGGCACATAGCCATAAATTATCGAAATTATTGCATTAAAAATTCCATCTCGTAAGTCAAAGCGGGCTATTATCGTTGCCCTCGTTGCCGCTAGTTGAAACGTCGTAAGCGGCTTTGACGTGGCAATTTCATTTGGTTTTTTTATAAATAAACAACTTTTCTGTTGTGAGAAATTCTTCTAGTAGAATAATTTCTGAGACAAACAACGTATTATATAAAGTAATATTACTTATTCTGTGGTGTAACAGGAAACCAGCTCCTAATTGGCAAGTCTTATTCAATTCTAGCAACCGTTTGTGACCGTTAGCCGAGAGGTTAGCGCACAGTTAGCCAACTTCACTAACCAACTTCGAGGCTCCGCTTCAATTCCCGACGGAACATATATTTGTGTGGCGACCATATATGTCTTTATTTTTGGATCTGGGTATGTATATTGGTATCTATTTAAGTATTTCGATCTATTTGTACCTTTGTCTAACTCAAGTTCTGTCTTAAGTTCATTCAATCATTCAACAAACAAATGCTTGTTTTCGAGCTTATTACATTTTCAAATGTTCCAATATGATGTTCACGACCGTATCCCCGAATAGGTAGGCAGAGGTAAAACCAAGGCATCCACCACTAGCCCAAAATAGTACCATGTGTCATAATTTTAAGGCGATCGCGTAGAATTGACAACGACATGAATGAAACTGGAGTAGATTTTTGAACATTTTTACGTCGCTAAAATTATAAATTAAATACACCACCATTTAAATATCGCGTCGAATACGCATCGAATCACATAGAAATACCTATATAGTCATCGCAAAACCCATGTATAAAGTAATGGAATAAAAATGTATCATCACGCACGTATCTCCGAATAGGTAGAGCCAGTACCTACTACTAGCCGAATACACTAAGTCTCACAATGTGATATGTGGAAGCCTATCGCTAACCGTGCCAATTGCGGGAAGTTTTTTTTTATAAGAAAACTTGAAACACACATTTTATTTATGTTGCCCGACACGGAGATCGATCCTGGGTTTCGTGAAGTCAACTCCAATGCCGGACCGCTAGATGTGGTCTAGGGAATACAGAAATAGATAGTCATAGCAAAAACCCAAGTATATAGTAATGGAATAAAAATGTATCTTTACGGTCGTATCCTCCAAGAAAGGCGGTAACCACTACTAGCCGAATACACTAAGTCTCACAATTTGATATGTGGAAGCCTATCGTCAACCGTGCCAATCCCGAAAAAAATTGTTTTTATTAGAAAACTAGCTGTCATGGCAAACTTCGTTCCACCCGTTCATTTAAAAAAATAAGTATTATTATTTCCACATCCTGCAACGTTCCTGGTTTTTCTTTTCATAAGAACCTTCTCCCAACAATAATTGACACAAAAAAAGAATAAGTCAATCGGTCTAGTCGTTCGGAAGTTATACGCTTACCAATATATTCAGCGATTCAATTTTATATTATATTAGCGGCCCGCCCCGGATTCGCGCGGTTAAGAAATATACACATAAACCTTTCTTTTCAATCACATTATCTATTAAAAAAACCGCATCAAAATAAAAAAAAACATGTAAATATTTAAGCATACAAAGGGACACAGGGACAGAGGAAACGACTTTGTTTTATACTATGTGGTGATTTGGTAATAACAATATTACAAAAGCAGTATTAGATAAACCATATAGATATAGATAATTAATAATCGGAACAAAGTTTTCGCTGTCAATAAAACCCCGCACAGGAACGTAAACAATTTAATTTACTACAAGGAGCCACCACCGTACAAATTCCTCCCCTCCGTAATACAAATTTTCTCGAGCATTACTTCGCGTTATACACCTAAGAAAACAAATTAGAAAAAAAAAACTTCGCAGGGACAAAACGCTCACCGACTAATAAAAGCGATGTTCGCCAATTCATCATTGTTTTTCACTAATAAAAACATGACAAAAACACATCTTCGCCCCGCCGTCTCGGGGGGAGGTTGGGGTGGCACGGCATATACAAATTGTCTATCTTTTCCTCCCTTCTATTATTTGATTATTAATTATTCAGTTAAAAGTTTGAATATATTGAAACATGTTTTTGACATTGTCAGAATATTCATTATTATTACGCATGTAGTCCCGGGTCTGAATTGTGTTTATATTAATTCGTGGTATAAGTGCATTTTGATTTTGAAAAAAAAAACTATTTTTTATTAGATAGAAAAGCATCAAAGTGCACGAGTAGTTGAATTTTCTAACAAAATAAGTATAAGCATTCGTAAAGAGGTAGCCCCGAAGAGGTAGGCGGAGGTGTAACTAGGGCACAATCCACCAAATCCATCCTAAACTATGTTTTCTTGAAATTTTTGTAAGTCTTTTATTTAATTTCTGAAGTTTACTGGACAGTCAGTGTAGTAGAAATTTGGTTAAAATTTTAACAGTGTACATGTGATCTTTTAAAGCCCTAGGAAAGGTCTGGTCGTGATATTACTGATAAAATCAATGCCATTTCTGATTAACTATCAACGAAACCAGCATTTCAGTTGTTAAAATATTAAGATGGTTGAATGATGGGGAAGAATAAGAAGTTTCAGCGTTTGACTCCTACAATGAAGAAGTTAAAAAAAAGGTACCAACCTATCACAGAAATAGGTAAATTTGAAGAATCAAGTGTTCATAACGTCCTATCACGAGTGTATTCAGAAGGCAGCCAATGAGAATGCCGACAGATTACAAAACGCTTTACCACTCTTACTCAACTGACAACGGACAACAACAGAGTGATTTGATTTACTCTGTAGTGTCGGCAAAGGATAGTCAAAAGACAAAACTTTTGTTGCATAGTATAATATATAGATAAACTCATTGTCAATAAGTTTTATTAAAATATAGAGTTTTGTTTAAAAATTCAAATTAATAATGACGAAGACAACAGATTATTTAAAAATAATGTATTCGTAAGCATGATGCGACATGTAATAAAATTATACGTTAGAGGAGGTCGGGGTAAAATGTCTTTTGTTTTATACTGAAAAACTCAAAGACGAAAGTATTCGAGATAATCTTAAACCATATTAACTAATTACAAAAATATCCTATCGTTACTACGTAGATAAAGGGAGGATGTATATTTTACAGCTAATATGTACTGAATATTATGTAGTTTTAGTCTTAAAAAGTCGATGTGGGATAATGAACAATGAAGTCCTTATTGTTGGTTATATGGTTTTTATTAATTAAAATAACCACCGGAAAGCATTTTTTAAGATTTGCTAATTTGACTATTACTTTTGATTATAATTAAAAATTAAATTATGTGTAAAAGCTTATTCAATTTCGAAAACATATTATTTTTTAATTACAGAATTCATTTTCTACATCTGTACCTATGTGTAACTAAGTTTAACACAGAATCAGAATTAGAAAAAAACTTTGATCACGTGGGCTAAACAAGTGGTACGTGTGTCGACATTTTTATAAATTACTACCGCATCGCTATTTTATTGTAAACTAATCGTAATATTATAAATTAAAAAAAATACACTTAAATTAAAAGTACAACAAATACATTAAAAATTTCAGAGATTCAAAAGTCCATTTCCAAGTATTTTCGTCTTCTAAATACTCTGAGATTTTATAACAGCCTTTCTTAGTTCAATTTTATTTGAAGGCTCTAATAACACTGGATAGTTTGTAGAAGCAAATACTTTTAAATTGACCCAAAAAGAATTTACACATTTTGTGGAGACGAGTTTTGTATACACCTAGATTTTTTTCTTATTTACATCATGAACATCACATTTTTTAACGTACATTACATTCTCCTAAATGTACTGCGAACTCAAAGTTAAAATGTTTATTTCTTTGATTTTTTCTCAGAGAGAATCCCTTACATTAAGATTATAAATAGCACTAATAGATCTTTTTATATCTGCAGAATTTGCCAAACAATAATCCCATAAGACTTTAAAAATAGATAAAATAACATAAATCTACAAACGTATTATAATATTAACAACAACAATACTAGCCATGAATGTTTTAGAAATTGAAATAACAAAGCAAACAATGTGTAATATTCAAGGCTCATTAAAATTAACAAAGGAGGATGCTGACCGAATCAATCATTAAACGAGGTCCTCCGAAACGACGTCCCGCGATCAAATCACGAAAACATAGCCAAACAACAGTTATCGTGCTTATTGTTGTTTTTAATGAAATGTGGCCAAATGATGACCCACCGAAGCATTGTCCGACGAATCGAGCCATTATCCCCCGGTTCCCTCTTAATATCCTGAAGGACCGTAATAAAATTGCTATGCGCTACGCACCCGACTGATCGAGTGACAACAGCTAAAACAACTCATAGCCTACTTTCAGAGAATAAATTGTAACAAACATTATTTAAATACACTCTACTAGTAATATACATACACACATATCCTCACGCCAAGTCCTCTGAGTGGTAAATAGAGTATTGAGTGTCAATATTGACTGGACCAGACCTTAACATTCAGATCACATATATCAACCACATCCAGCCGTGTAAGGAAAACCACCTACATAATGAGGAAATTACGTGAGGTTGCCGATGTTAAACTATTAAAAATGGTCTACAACGCGATAGTTAAGTCCTTGATTCAGTAATGTATTCTCGCATGGGGTGGCTCAGCTAAAACTGCACTCATTACTCTTGAAAAAGCTCATAGAGCTGTAATCAAGATGATGTTCAAGAAACCCTGCAGATACCCAACCGATACCTTATACAAAGAAATCAAACTATTAACGTCCGCCAGATTTATGTCCTAAAATCAACCACAAAAACTCACCAGGCTCTTATACAACACAGGGATTTCAATAGCATTATACGTAAACGAATTTACAAATGCCCTCTACCGCAAGTATTCTCTTCTTTTGCTAAGCGTAGCCCTTTCTTTTTACTTTCTTATGTATATAGTAGCATTTGCCGAGTCATTACACTTAAGAACTTAAGAACAGCAAAAGTAAAAAGACTCACAAAACAGCTACTTTTAAAAATGGATTTCGCAAAAACAGAAGCTCTTATAAAATGACGTCATACGCACACATAAACACGTACACACAACACACACACACACACACACTTATATTTAACATACATACATATCTTCACGCCAAATTATATTTAACAAATATCGATTAATTTGAAAATAATAATTTAACTGTGGATGCCCTGTAAAGTTAAGAAAAAGTAAATCCAAGAATGAAATATGATCGTCACGGCACAGGCGTAGCCTGGTGCGGAGACCGCTGGAAATACCAAATTTTATGATAAATTATATTTTTGTGTTAAATTTTTGAATAAATAAAATAAAAAAATAAAAATATATTTAATATTTTCCGTCGTCGGCGCTTGGTAAAACTTCCAAATATTCATATTTTTAAATGAAGAAACACTTGTACTGTTGTACGTATCATACTTGAAAGCACATACAAGCATTTCTTACGTGTTATACGTAAAACAGTACAAAAGTTTCTTTATTTAAAAATATGAATATTGAGTGTCAAGTGTTACACACGCTACATTCCTTTTTCTTCCTAAAAACGTCGGTTTCGGAGACTCTTGACACCACCTTCAGATAATGTTAGATGGATTTGGTCGCGAAAGGTCTTAAGGTCTTTCCGGGTAGGTACTTACATTCATTTACATTGCCATTGTAAGTCTGTTTTGTTACTTTTTCATCTGGAAAAAATCCACAATGAATAAACCAATGGAGCTTGTCCTTATAATATGAGCGAAAAAAAATCTCTGTCGTCTTTGTCGTCATAGTTGTCGACGACTAAAACAGTAATTAGTTTCTTCATACGACTGCAAGGCGACGATTGTATAACACAGGCTAAAAGCAGGTTTTGATAGGACAGTAAGAAGTAAATAAGCACATGGTTCTCCTGATGGTAAAGACAAACATAGGCTGTAGACACACACACCACCATACATATATGTTTCAGGTTCGTCTCTAGTATACAGTAAGGAATTTCATCTATTTTGCATGTCTATCTGTTATCTATATTTCAAGCTGGAACACGAAAGTGCCAAATACTGTTTTTGCTCGGTATAGTAAGTTATGGATTACCACCCAGCTAATTTTCTGCATACCACCGTCATCATCCGTGATTTTGTTGGTGACTATTCGACAGAAGAGACACGGACTAATACGCGGAAAAGATTCGACATCGCAGCTGCAAGACGAAAGACATGATATCGTCTAATATTTGACATTCTTTAAGAGGTTAGGCAGAACTCAGAGGCGTCAATTAAGATTAAATGTATCATTAAATCCAGATTTTATTTGGGAAATTTCGACATAATGACCGATTAAAAAGTACTTAATTGGCATCTCTGAGTACTGCAGTAAATCACAATTTTGTATGGAAAATGTTGACGTCATGATTAAAAGATCTTTGACGTTTCTGAGTTCGGCCGAAGGTCTTGTGGATTAAAGAGAAATAAAACACAGGTCTTCGAAACAGGCGTATTTGAATGAAAAAAGGTAATGAATGTGGAGGAAGCCAGGCAGGTCTGTAAGGATCGTGCCACTTGGCGTTCGATACTCTATGCCAGGACATGGCGAGAACATATTATGTATGTGTGTGTGAATGTGTGAAAACTAAAATTTGCAGCTGTGAACGAAAAAGAGCGTAAATGATAATTGAAATGACCATGGTTTTGTTTATAGTAGCCTTGTGGAAAATCTGTGATAAATAATGCCAATTGAAGTCTTTGAAAACATAAGTTCAAACTGATAACAATACAATAACTTTTCATATAAATAAAAACCACTCCACCGTAAAAGAATAAAAACACTCGTAAAAAAAAACAGTTCCAATCATCGCAAACATCAGAGACGGGACATAAAACTTGAAAATTAACAAAGTACCCGCGAAAACAGCCGGAACACGAGCGGGGGAGCGAAAAAATGTCCACCGAACGTGCTCTTCATTAAGATGAAATGGAAACACCGGATGAATTGATCAATCAGAAATTTTATGGCCGAGAATCACTCAACGGAAAATAATTCTCCGCTCGTTTGGCTTGGCTCATCGCCGCCGTTTTAATTTCGCTCTCTTGGGGAGATCGAGTGTCATCCAATCTATCTGACGACTCGGAAAAAAATGCCACCCCCACTCCTGTTTAACGCCCGGACGTCTTCAAGACGATAATGCCCGCCTTGGGACAGTTATATAACTATGGGGAGTTTTAAAATACTATCTGATCATCCATAAGTAAGTAGTGACATACTTTTAAATTGAGAATGCGTGCGTCTAGCGTAATGAGACGTGTATTGAAGGTAGAAGAACTTAAAGCAGGTGAGTAGGGAAGATATATAAATGGTAACGACAAAGTTCATACTGCATACATAGTGAAGATTTGCCGTTCTAAACTTTCGACTCGGTCACTGATTTCAGGGCTGATTTTACCGATCATAATGAAAACAGAGTTTAGTAAAACTAAGTTTAGTTTAAACGAGTTCAATTATCAGTTGTGATCCTGTGCAAAATATCTCTTGCAAGTACTCTTAAAATTAACAATAAACTTATCCCCACCCTCTGAGAATCGGCTTACCGCGTAAAATAGTTTAATGACAAAATATTTTATTACACATTTTTTTGACAATAAGATTGACATGATTGGTACTTTTGACAGTTGACTAAACTCATTTTTACGTTGATCGCGCTTAAATTCGACAGTGAAATCCAGCCCAAGAATGAGTGATACTAATTTTGACAGAAAAAATGTCATAAAAAAGACCTTTGCATATTCCTTTGCGCATTGAACGTGTGGAAAGGAAATTTGTTTTTTTTTATTAAATTTCTAATACTTCATGATCGAAAATTAGAACAAAAAAAAACTTCAATTATTCATGAACTGTTTCCACATTTGACTAATTAAAATATAAGTATATAAATTATTCTGCAATCTGAATATCAATTTATCAAAAGCAATATCTAATTATGCGAGTGGTTTGACGCATAATTACCGGCAGTGAATCACCTATCAACTGGCTAATAATCTATTCTGTTTGCAATAGCTAATTAATCAAGATCAAACGGAAACAACAATCGTGTCCAAATCGCGTTGTTCCTCATTCGCCTTTTGTTATTCGCACCGATAAATTGTATAATACTTTTCGCTCGGCGCATCGCTAATAATTTTCCATAATCCCGGGGAGAAAACTTCACGAGGTCGCATTAAAAGCAGCAATCAAACTGGCAATTTGGAGGGAGTTTCCAAATTTAAATCAGAAAGAAACGGTCTTCCGATTTGTAATTCAAACGTGTAAGAAAATGGCGCGATATTCGATTTGAATAAAGAATCAGCAGCGGTCCGGTATTACGAAGTCAAACTTAACTAACTCAAAGTGTTTGCTGTGCAGTAATTAAGGTTTTCATTTCTTTCGTAGTTATTATAAAGCAAATACAATCAAGTTAAATAAAAATTGACAAATAATATCTATAAGATTTATTTAAATGAAAATTAATCTTTATTTCCTTTGATTACCACATCATAACCGAACAGATGGAACAATTTAGATCATTTTTTTGTGATAATTCTCGTCCGGATAAGGTTAATTTAAATAATAAATAAATCGTGCATATCTGTCGGTTGATTGATATTTGAATTCAATAGGTATTCATAGTTATAATCGAAAACGTCTATCGGGTCAACTAATGAACAATAAAAAAGCCTTGACCAGTATAAAAACCCATGCAAACATATCGAGTATAAACACATCTCTTTAAACTAAGCTATTTGCAGAATAGATCATCTGCCTTCCTGCCAGGCAGCTCGTCAAAGGCGAGAATAGGCTTAACGTCACTAACAGCGTGACATCTGACTAGGTGGTAGAGTTTCGCAGCGACTCACCCGGATTGATACCACCGCCTTACTTATTTTTGCCGCCATAACATTATGACGTGCTCCGGTAGGGTAAGGTAGCCCGTACACTTACTTTTGCTCAAGACCTCATGTTGCAACGCACCATTACCACCTTTGGTGTTTCTAGGCGGCGTGAAATTCTTACCATCAGGAAATCCGTCTGCTTGTTTGCCTTCTAATATCATAAAAAATATATAAACCTACGCCGATTTCTTTCAAGATCATTTATAAAAATTGTCAAATAATTTTCTTGTTTCCAAAATGCAAAAAAGTGAGAAAAAAACGTAACAAGCCATCAATAGTGAATTAAGTCAGCCGTGGAACGAGCGAGATAATTACGGAGGCGTCCGCCCTTATCTCAAAAAATATTAAAGACTATTCAATCTGTGACTCACCCCATGATCAAGCCTCGATATAGGCTCGAATGATCAGCCCTAAAGCCTTCATTAATGAAAACCATAAACCCGAGGGCGCGCATCCGGCACGAAGGACCAAGTAAAAACGCGCATCAAACGACCGACGCCTTATTAAGCCCACGGGGGCAGGTGGGGTGTTGGAAAAATTATAGTGCTAAAAGAATTAAGTTATTGAAGGTACGCGGGGGTATAATTGGTTTAGGGAAATTGGTATATCGACGGAGTACTTTGATATTTTTAATAAACGTCTTCGATGTAATGAATTTTCATTTGAGTGAGATAATATTTTGGGAAGGACTCTTGATACAGAGTACCTCTGTTATATATTTTATTCGCCTCTGTGGTCTAGCGGTTCAGGTGTAGGACTTGACTGCATGAGGTCCTGGGTTCGATTCCTTAGTTGGGCAACAAAAAGAAATTTGGGTTTTTCCAATTTTCTAATAAAAAAAAAGACAAAGTTGCTCGGGATTGGACATGTGCCAGGTTGGCGATAGGCTTGCCACCTATCACATTGTGGGACTTAGTGTCTTCGGCTAGTCGTGGGTGCCCTGGTTGTGCCTCTGCCTATCTCCTCGGGGATATGGGCGTGAAGATACTCTGTGGTCTAGCGGTTCAGGTGTAGGACTTGACTGCATGAGGTCCTGGGTTCGATTCCTAGGTCGGGCAACAAAAAGAAAATAATATGGTTTTTCCAATTTTCTAATAATAAAAAAAATTTTGCTCAGGATTAGATATGTGCCCGGTTGGCGATGGGCTTCCCACCCATCACATTGTGGGACTTGGTGTCTTCAGCTAATCGTGGGTGCCCCGGTTGTGCCTCTGCCAACAACTTCGTATGTATGGGCGTGACGATAACTTTTTTTCTATTCACAAGTAGCTACTGTAAAAAGTCGTTTGTTTTTTCATGTTATGATATAGCCAACAAGCGGACGGCTTTTTTGATAGTAAGAGACAACCAGCCCTTATACACTGTAGGTACATGTTACTAGTGCCACGCTGTACTATGATCGAAAGTCTGTCTGTTCTATCATCCAGCATGCAACGTGGACACTTTTTGGCAGGGTTAGGTAAGGTGATGATAATAATTCGGATTAGGTACGGTACAGCACTCTATCACCTAATTCAACTGATAGAAATCAAAAACAACAATCGGGCGTTTGGGTCATCACATCCGCACGCCAAAAATCGTATAATTAAATACTACTTGTAGCTTCCACTTGCGGCTCCGTTCGTGTGGTAAAGTATTTTTTATGAATAGTAGCATTTGCATTATTCTGATGTATAAAAATATTCTTGCAAAATTTCATCTAAATTCGTTTTGTAGTTTTTGAATGAAAGAGTCAATCACCCATTTTTACAAACTTTCGCATGTGTAATCCTAGCTTTAGCCCGCGTAGTCTCACAGGAACATTGTTTCGGCATAAAAACTGTTCTGCATGGTAATCTAAGTCACCCTTTCTTTGAGTGCCAATTTTAATGGAATAGATATTTTTTTTGCATGAAGAAGTAACAAACAAACATTCAAATCAATCACGTCAATTAATATATGAAGTAAAGTAAAACTAATAGTATCTTCACGCTCATATCCCGGAAAAGGATGACCGAGGTACAACTAGGTTACTTATGACTAGCCGAGAACACTAAGTTCCACAATGTGATAGGTGGCAAACGTATCCTCAATCGGGCAGATATTCAATGCCGGGCAACATTATTTTTATTAAAAAATTGAAAAAAAAAACACATTTTAGTTTTATTGCCAGACCCGGAGATCTAGCCTGGACCTCATGAAGTCAAGTCCAACACCGAGACCGAATTAGACTGCAAAGGCAGTTATAATTATTTAAGTAATTAAGTTACAACATTTTATAGAAAAACTTGAAGTAATGACAGATTGAATGGTAATTGATGTCTGTACGTATGACTTTCGTATTACTAGTCTTCAATGTTAGACGTTTCAAAACCTGAAATCACGTTAGCTTGAACTTTACGGCGTTATGTAAGTTGCTATCCGAATGCCCAGTTTCGTTGAAGCCGAAAAAACAAAAGATAAAAGCAGATTGACAATTGAGAGGTACATTTATCAACAAGAGCTTTTATTAAGAGTTGCCAACATGAAGCTATATTACTTATGGATTTTACACTCCTAACAAAGAACCAAAGAGTTTAATAATATACCTGGACGAACTGGTGTTATTTTCAAAATTTGCTGACTCCCTCTAACGTCCCGACATTTCCTTTTGAAAGTCATGTGATGTTAATTAACAATGTCGAAATGAAAAAGAGGCCGGTACTTTAGAGTCAGCACTATTTGGAAAGTTAGGAGTGTAAGCTCCATTATTAGTATAGCTTCATGGGTATAACTCAAGCGTGGTGGTCTCGACGCCACAGTCATCAAGTCCTCGTCATGAGAAATGTGAACAGGAACAGTATATTTCAGGCGAATCGAATGACTTCAATCTCGATGGGTTTACCAGTACGCATTCTAGGTTTGCACACACACGTACACAACAAACTAATAACACCCGTCGTTTTCCGTCTGGGTATATAATTATTAACATACCATTAAAAATACCGACTCTTAAGCATCTATATATAACATAATATAAAAATGAACGCCTATTTTGCATGGCCATCTCATTACGTCTGAACGGATGGACCAATTTTGCTATGTCTTGTTTGTTTTGTTAGGTATCGTCACAAGGTTCATGTAAAAAGAAAAACCGGGAAAGTTGGATAAAATAATGCTTCATTCCATAAACACTGTTAGTAAGTAAGCTAGTTATGCTATAAAACAATAATGTAGTGACTTATCTAATGCTTCTGGTAATGACGTAGGTACTAGCAGTTATGTTGCAGCATTATACGTAGAGCCACATGCACGTTGCTGGGTTAAGTATTTAACACTGAGTTAGCGTCTAACTAGGGTTAGATCACCTTATATTTGATAGTTTAACTCAATATTAAATGTAACCTGGGAATGTGCAAGTGGCCCTTAAAGGTTTTGTAGGTTAAAGTTTAAATTTCATGATTATAACTAGCTGACCCAGCAAACTTCGTATCGCTTGACATTAATGTTTCGACAGTTGCGCAGTCTGTCGGATCCGATGTGAAACATTCCAAAATCAACAACGACTTATTATTAAAAAATAATTAAAAAAAAACATTTTCTAGGAGACCAAATGTGAATTTAAGCCATTCTCGAATTCCCTTGAACACACACAAAAAGTTTCATCAACATCGGTCCAGTCGTCTAGAAGGAGATCAGTGACAAATACACGAACACAAGAGTTATATATATAAATATATGTCAGAGCAATTAACTGAATAAACCAGCAAATTATATTAATTTAAGCACGACTATTCAAATGAAATTATTCAATATTGGTCTACACTTAGGGTATGTTAGTTTTGATATCCAACCCATCGCCAGCAGACAGACCCATCAATCCGGATTCACTGATTCCGTGAAGGTAGTTCACGAATCAAGTAATTCGTGTAAGGATCACACGATAGATCATAAAAGGGTTAATCTGCGAGCTCTGTGATGGGAGACGAAGCGTGTGGCGTCAACCAGTTAGTCGATTAGTTCTGAAATGCTTTGATGTTAGTAGTTGTATGGGAAACGCTGGTGATATGGGTACCGCTGTCAGCGCAGACATCGAACTTGTGCTTGTTAACATTTTAAACAGACTAGCTGTACATACATATTATAATTTTATATATCTATGAACAAATTACACAAATTGAACTCAACCACAAAGTAAGCAAATTATATGCTTGTGTTATGGGTGTTAGTCAACGATTCTAATACATAGAAATACTTAAATAGATACCAGAATAAATTTTATATACACCCAGACCCGGAAATACAGATTCTAAATGTTAATCGAATAAATGCCTGATACGGTCAGGAATCGAACTTTAGCCTCGGCACTGGTCGGTGGAGTTAGGCGTGTGCGCTAGCCCCTCGAACAACGAGGCGAGCAAATTGTATTGTTTAAACATATAAGTTAATAAAAATTCAAATCAAAAACTTTTCGA
>NJDD01001131.1:259890-312140 GCA_002245505.1 Calephelis nemesis | reverse complement strand
GGTAAGGCGGTGGATGTCTATCTTGCTGTACAGCACTCTACCATGTACGCAACACTAACAAAATACCGAAATAGAGGGGGCGTTAAAATTTCGATTTTTTGGAAGTGCACCAAGCCTGCATCTGATCAGATGGACGAATGTGATGACTTTAAGTAATAAATAAATAAATAAGTAAAAATAAAAAATAAATATCTCTGGACAAGTTAGGTACACAAATTGAATCTAACCCCAAAGTGAGCAAATTATATGCTTGTGTTATGGGTGTTAGTCAACGATTCTAATACATAGAAATACTTAAATAGATACAAGAATAAATTTAACTTAATTAACTTATTTATTATTGTTTAAGTATTTTTGTAATAATCTAAATTATTAATTTATAAGGATTTTAAATTAAATTGTTAAGGATTCTTATTTGACATGGCAATACTGTCCTTATATCATAGGCGTAAAAAGAAAATTAAATGGTTAATTATTTTCCGCCTTTCGTTGAGACACTTTGAATTTTTGTTAGCTATTAAACGAAATACAAAGTTCTTTGAGTTCATGTAAATTTTTATGGTTAATCTATTACTATTATGTCATTATTTTTATATATTATTATCTTAATGTATTTTTATATGTTAATTTTTAGATCTTATAATTTAATCGTAGTAAAACTGTTGAAATAGACTTCGATTTCAATGAGTAAATACGTAGATGACTACTTACACAAAAATTAAGTTTTTTCCTCGATTTCCCTGGGACTCCATTATAAGATCCGGAATTGGTTACAGTAGTACATTAGACCACTTCAGAAGCACGCTCTTTCAAATAAAGAAAAAACATAATCGGTTCAGAAACGAAAGAGATCGATAAATTAACATACATAAAAATATAGTATTCGAATATGTCTTCCTCCGTTTTGAAGTCGGTTAAAAACAGCAGTATACGGTCAAAAAAACGAAGTGGCATATAAGATGTGAAACTTTGCAACAGTTTCTTGTCGATGTGCTCTTTATCACAATATACACATATCATATACACCCCATTTTAAATACACGTATTCATGGCTTATTAAAAAAAATACTGGCTTATAGGGGTGTTCCAGAAAACAAATTATAGAAGGCGACGGTGGGTAATATTGATCCCCCTTTATTTTATCTATAAACATTTCAATTGCGGCATCCGGTTATCCGAACCCGAAGATCAGAGGTCGAACACCTGTTTATTACTGTTCGTTTGTGTATTAAACATTCATAAGAATTTTTTAAGCTCACAGGGGCGTTCTGAGTATCTGCGATCACATAATAATAAAAATATGTGTTAGGGAAGGTTTTTTAATATTGTGAACTTATTAACGAGTTTTAATAACAATAATATCGCCTCTATGATCTAGCGTATCAAAAAATATGTATTTCAATTTTTTTGATAAAGATAACTTGGTCCGGGATTGGACATGTGCCCTGTAGGCGATAGGCTTGTCACTTATCATATTGTGGGACTTAAGTGTCTTCGGCTAGTCGCGGGTGCCCTAGTTGATTCTCTGTATGCTCTTCAGGGATATGGACGTGAAGATACTTTACTTTACTTACTTTAATAATAACAATAACATTGCAACAACCTGTGTTTATACGCAAGGCTCATATTACCATTTTTTCTGCTTGAAAGAGATGTTTCTGTTTTATATATTTAATTGTTTCCATACTTGGAACTTGGTGACACTCATTGGTCACACATTATGTATTTTTTATTTAAATAAAAAAAATAATATTCAGTATTAAATACAACTCAAAAGCCAAGTCGGATTATAATATAATTAGGGTGGGACCACCTCGGAATTATGATCTATCTTTTCACAAAAATGTCCAATTAATCACGAAAAAACATACAGAAAAACATAATCGAAGTGAGAACCTACTATTTTTTATGGGTCTGTCAAGACATTTGGTGGATAACATAACCTTGTATAAAACATAACAATTTGCGGATTTATCAAACAAACGGGGAAGTCAGTTATCGTATGAGATATGGTGATTACCAAAGTTACGAATACAAAAGCTCGCCTCTTCCCTCTTCTTTATTTGTATTCGAGATGATTATCGATTGAGATGCTCAGTTTACAAGTCGAGGAGTCTGATAATACGATACTGGGATACAGGTAGCGCGAGATATATATATAGAGCTATTACATCAAATGTTTTTTATTTGCAGTTTTTTAAAGTTTTTTTTTTGAAGATATGATAAGGAACAAGTATACGGCTCTTCTAATGGTAAGACACGAGTATACTCGGGGACCACAGACATAATCGTTGTTGTAATAAAATTTTGCACATGATACTAAGGAAGCACCTTGTGTGCCATAAATAATTATTCAAACTAGTAAATTTTAACTTAAACTAAAAAAATCATAGAAAAATAGAATAAGTATAAATACTAGTACTATAAATGTATTAGGTATCACATTTTTTTCATATAATTAAAGTGAGTATTCCATAATATAAATAATAAATATCCTATGATAATTAATGTTTATAAATACCGTTAATGAATTCGAACCCACTCTGAAAACTTGGTTTTATGTTTTCCTGCAAAGCACAATTAATAAAAATTTCATTACTAAGCATTTCTTATTTTTAAATGAATAAAATATTAACGTCGAACTTTAAACAGAAAAGTTTAATAACAAATACGGTGACGAAATCCAGTGGGTTGTGGGCTTATGTGACAAATCGCCTGTACACTATCGAATTGATAGAATAATATGAAACGAATGTGTTACATCTGCTCTATATACATACGCACGTTCCCCACCGCGTTTTTCGCGGGGTATTATCAATTATTAAACATCAGCATGGAAATAGCACCCAGGAGTCCGCGAGCATCCGCCCCCGTGTATATTGCGTACTTGTATTAAATATTCCTGGATTAGAGGCCTTTTACGATTCAACGACACGGAAACAAAAACGGCGGAATGAACGACAAATGCATGAATTCCTATTGAAAATGTTTACGTAGATAACTATGGCACTGATTTTAAAAGCTTGGGTAATTTGCAGGAATGGATGATAGCATCCATAATTTGATGAATAATAAAAAAAAGTTGTAAATAGAATAATGCATTCCCAATTATTTTTGTACCTAGCGTTCTCTTTAAAAAAAAGTTATACTTTTATGGTAAGATAGCAAAGAGAATACTCATACAATATACTTTGTATTAGATACAATATTGCTGTATATAATGATTGAAAAAATACATTCAGTATCTAAGTTTACTAAATAGAAAAGGGCTATAAACATAAGTAAGAAGTAAGGCGATGATTAGTTGAGTTATCGCAGAATACAGATGCCAATGTCAAGTTGATAATGGCGATGACGACAAAGAAGTCGAGGCGTCTGTTTAGCCTAACCCGTTTGCAACTTCTAATTTAATAATATGATTTTTAATAACATTTGAAATCGGTGTTTAGTAAACACTCTTCAATTTAATAATAAATCTACCACCACCGATAGTGGTGAGATTTATTATTGGTGAGAAGTGGTAGAGGTAAGATCGCCATTGGTGCCAAATTATCGTTTTGTTACAGTACTTTTTTCCGAAACAGCGAGGTATTTAAAAATCAAGAATATTGTAAGCATCGATCGATCACCTCTGTAGTCAAGCGCTCCGGCACCGTACTCGACTCCTTGAGATCTCGGATTCGAAACCCGGGTTGGGAAAATGTGTATTTTCAATTTTCTAATAAAATATCATTGTCCGGGATTAGGTGTTGACTTGGTGTCTCCAGCTAGTCGTGGGTGCCCTAGTTGTGCCTGGTCTGCCTACCTCTTAGGGAAAATGAGCATTAAGATACTTACTCTATTGTAAAAATGAAAATTAGCGTAATATGTTAGGTATATGTATATATTCCCGTAAGGAAAGACAGTTGGGGGTATGATAAATGCGAATGGCAAACATAAACTCGGAAAATTATACCAAAAAAATTAAACAAATAAAAATACAAAAAAATAAAGTCTTCTTCTGAGATAGGGTATCCGATATCGTATCGATCTCGTCTCGTGACGTTCTAAATAATGCGCTACCAGTAAAAGCGGTTTCGGCAGCCGTGAAATGGTTTTCGGTTTTGTGCAAGTTATTAGCGGGATTTGCATGTTTCTGATTTATTGTTTTTTCTTAGGGGGAGTCGCGGTTCGTACCTTGAGACAAGCCATATTTTCGACTAGAAATGAATGTTTATGGTAAAATACTAATAAGTTTGTTTTGAAATAATGCTAATGACAAGCAAGTCTTACATTTTTCATGATTAATATCACACATGTATTTTTGGTCCAATCACCTTGCGGGATAGGTAGAGAGAATCCAGTGCCAATCAGCGAATACACACAGGAGAGACAAGACCCATGGCATATAGACACCATAGTTGTTATAAGTGTGTCACAATCTTGTGGCCGGGATGGAAGCCCTATTATGCGAGGTGGACTTGCACAATAGGCCCTACACTCAGGACCGGAATACGACAGATGGAATGTGGCAGGAATAGATAAAGCGGTGGATCTTCACCCGGGCAAANNNAGCGCTCGACCGTTGACCACCAGAGGTTGGTTAGAGGTCTCGTTGGTAATGACCTATTTAACCCGTGCTGTCTTAACCCGTGTTAAGAGACAAATGATCTCTTCTACTCAACGGACGCGGACCCACAGGGAGAAAACTTGTCTAGATACCTCACATACATAACTCTTTCCACACAAAGTTTAGAAGGAATAAATTGAAAAATTCAAACTTTTGCTAGCTGTCAATTTCCGACACAGTACTTACTACCCAGATCTACTATATAATGAAAAATAAACAGGTTTATTCTTCCTGGTCCACACGGGTTCTAGCACATGTACTTATAGTGGAAAATATTACGATGTTAGTATCTATTTAACAGATTCTAAGCAAATATCAATAGCCTATCGAAGTTATAGATCTTGCTATTTTAGATCAGCGGAAGCGGAAGCGAATGCCGATCAACAAAAGCGGCTACATGACAATAGCCGCTTTTATTTTTCAATAATTACCAAAAAATAATATATAACAAAATTATAGAAGACCTATCTTTATCTGTAGATAGGTTAATGTTACTGGTCGTTAGTTACATATATCTAAATCAAAATTAAAACTAGGAATGCAATTATTTAAAAGTAGATTTACTAACACGTTAGTAACTCATTTCAATGTTTGATTTCCGGAACATCATAGACGAGGTTTTAATAGAGGCGAATAATCCCAGGCAGTTAGTTTTTGTTACAAAATCTGAGCAAATTTTGAGATTAATAAGGCAGCTATTTTAATAATTGTAGATGAAGTTGGTAACTCAAACAGCGGAATGTTATGAAATCATACCGAAGCGTTTACTAGGAGTAGGTATTGCAATCAAGTGTAGTTCTAGCAGTTGGAACTCGACTAATTCTGATTAAAATACCATTTTAAAGGTAAGCATGGCACAGAGACTTTTGTTGGGGAAATTTTTGTGTTAATATATTGCTATTTCAGTTGACTCTATTTTTAATCAACTCAATAAAAGAGGAGGTACTTAATTCGACTGTATTTTTATGTTTGTAACGCGATTTCTCAGCCATAGCCAAACAATTTTAGAGTATCTTTTTTAGAAAGATAGGTCACGAGTCGGCTGTAGTGCTTCCCTTATTAATTTTATCATAATCATGATGACTATAGTGCCTAAATTTTCTTTAATGCACATTTACAGCTTCCACCTTTTTATAATACATTATATATTACAAACACATAATAATAGTATTAACAATCTCTACTATTAACAAGTACCCAGCCAACCTCAAAAACATGTAAATTGTACATTTGCAAATTGATGAATTATCATGTATCTTAACTTAATGTGGTTTAACGCTCGCTGACAGCACTCGTGATAGTGAGATCTGAGAAAGAGTGGAAGTGGCCAAAAGTGTTGCTGTCGAAATTAGTATTTTTTGGTTCTCTCATGTGGAAAGGGTGACAGATTAAAGAATGACAAAGCTGATATACAATGTGAGTATGGATGAATGTGGGTACCCGGGAAGACCTAGGTTAATATTCGATGATCAAATCGCTCGGGTCTTATCCGACGGTGGTATCAAGAGATTTAAAAAATGCGTGTTTATATGAAAATAGCGATGGATGTGGAGTAAGCCACGTAGGTTTGAAAGGATCGTGACATTTGATATTCGATAACCTATAACGGACTTGGCGTGCAGATGTGTATGTATTTGTGATTTAAGTTTATGTAAATGAAGTTCATGTAAAACAGAATTATTTTTGTATTTACTTCTTGGAAATCGAAATCCTTTTCTGTAGACACAACAGCTCGCTGAACTATCCTCTTGAACAATTTTCGATGAGTGCAATCAAGGTACGAAAACAATACAATAATTTAAACAGATAATTTACCTTTTGTGTATTTTACAGACTTTCGTCACTAATTACGTTCTAGTGCTTCTGAGTATTCGCAATTTTAACCTAATTTCTATCTGATTTCTAGAACAAACGAATAGGAAGGCAGTGCTTTAATAGTTACGAGATTTTTCCTGTAACTTCGTGCACACGTTGAATTGAATTTACGTGGCTAATGTAGAGTAGTATAAAGTATTCTATATTTAACTTCAATATAAGCTAGGGCTACATGTAAAGTCTACACAAAATTTGGGTAAAATCCGTTACACGTTTTTTTGTGTGGAAACTGAACAGACAAACCGACAAATATTTTAATAAATACATATAAATAGTTATGTATTATTATGTATACAACACGCAACAATCATTGGTTTAAAAAAATCATGTAAGAATAGATTTAGTTTTTTCATATAAACATATGATTACACTAGCGGCACTCAATGATGGCCGGTTTGGCACATAATAAAAGTCAATTTAAAATTAATAAACATATAATCAAATGCGATACGAATTCGTAAGTTTTTGTATTAAAACATAAGACACATAACTCTTTAAAAATTGCAATAAACCTAAAACATAAACTTAAATAAAATTTAAAGTATCTACACGCCCATACCGAAGAGGTAGGCATAGGCACAACCAGGGCACCCACGATTAGCCGAAGACACAAAGTCCCATAATGTGATATGTGGCAAGCCTATCGCCAACCGGGCACATTTCCAATCCCGACCATTTTTTTTATTAGAAAATTGTTGGCCGACCCGGGATTCGAACTCGAGACCTCATGCAGTCAAGTCCAACACCCGGACCGCTAGACCACAGAGGCGATTAAATAAGAGAATAAAATTTAGGTCTAACATAAGTCAACCCGCTCATTGTGTGCTGATAGCATAGCAACGCATTGCATATCTATATCTATTAATAATTAACAATTATTGTAGATGTTATGGTTCATGTACGAATATAATTGCGAGAGTTTTTTAGTTATGTTAATAGATAATAAAAAAGCAGACGGCGATTGTCGAGAACTGACGTTATGGCAGTAGAAATAAGAAAGGCGATGGTATCAATCCACATCAGCTGCTTCGTTTGCGCTGCTACAATAAGCAAATCATCTGAACCTGTGGTGGACTTGACTTCTTCGAATCTTCTTCGTAAGTCGAGCAACAAAAAGAAATAAAAGTATATATTTTCAACTTTTTAATAAAAATAACATAGCCCGGTTGGCAATAGGCTCGCCACCTTTCATATTGTAAGGCTAGTGTCTTGGGCTAGTCGTGGGTGCCGTGCCCTACCTAGCCCTTCGTGGATATGGGCGTGAAGATACTTTTACACTAGATCACCATCAGCGGGCTACGAGATCATTCTATCCAGAACTGGAAAAGGTGACCAAGAAAATCCTTTACAAAAAAAATCCGTATTTAAGGAATAAAAATTATTTCTGTTTCTAATATCCAAGGAATAATAAAGCAAAACAACGTTGGATAGCAGATAGGTTAAATTTAATTATGGTATTCGGAAATGGGCTAGAAAATTGAATATACAGTGGAGATATCGCAGCGGATGGAATCGCATAAAATCTAATTGATTTAGGGAAGAATGCAGAGATGTTTCCAACGGCCCCGGGTAGCTTTATGGCTCTGAAACCACAGATACAACTTAATGGCAGTGATTCTGATGTTCCCAAACTAAACTTATTTTAGACGTATGCTATCTTTTTCAAATGAAACAAAAACGACAGAGATGGAACATTTTTGACATATCAGATACCAATCCGGATTACTGGACATGTAAAATTGTGATGATTTTAATCAACATTTTAAGATTGATGGATTAAACGTCTGAAGAAATGTCGTGTACAACAGCACTTACAGTGTTTTGTCACTTTCTATTGTTTTCGTTGAAAGAAGACAGTGATAATAATTTAAAATTAGTTTCATGAGTGCGCAACAAAATTACCACCAATAGGATACCACACTTTCATCGTTTTTAATCATGTATACATAATGATTATCATTTTTAACCGACAAGAAAAATGAGATTATCAATTCGAACGTGTTTTATTGTACTATGGGATTATTTGGCCCAAAAAGGAACAGAGACTGATGACTATTTTTTGTACAGGTTAAAGTAAGTCGTTATTCCGAGGCGATCTTAATTTTTTAATATAATGATCCGCCTAGTGCTTTTTGATTTTATTCACTACTAACCGATCCGGCGAACTACGTATCGCTTAACATTAACAGCTACTAACAGTTTGTATGGAATAAACCGTTGATTTTCCCAGTTTTTTCCTTTATAAGAACCGTCTGCTGCCGATAAATAACACAAACAAAATATAATGTAGTAGATGTAATTATTTTGGTTATTACTTTTGATAATCTACAAAAAACATAAGTAAATATAATAAACTAGCTGTTGCCTGCGGCGTTGCCCGCGTGGTTAATGGTCGTACAGGATCATTTTTATGGGATAAAAACTATTCTATGTGCTAATCCAAGTAACCCTCCACGTGTATGCCAAATTTCAAGAAAATCCGTTCAGCAGTATTCAGCAGTATCAGCGTGAAAGAGCAATAAACAAACATACAAACTTTTGCATGTGTGATATTAATAAGATGGTTAGCCACGTATAACTTTATAGGACTTTAATCGTATATTCGGCTAATCATGGGTGCTCTGGTTGTGCCTCTGCCTTTTTCTTAACGGATGCGGGCATTAGGATACGAGTTTTGACTAATAGTCAAAACTTTGGTCACACACCAAGTTTATCATCGTCAAAAGCACAATAAATAGACATAAGCTAAAAGTCGCAAAAAAGTATCTTCACGCCCACATCCCCGAAAGGAAGTCAGAAGCGCAACCAGAATACCCATGATTAGCCGAAAGTACACCGTAAGTCCCATAGTGTTGTTACACGTGGCCAACAATCCTAATAATATTATACACGCAAAGTTTGTATGTTTGTTTGTTTTCGGTGCCCACCCACGACTAGCCGAAGACACTAAGTAATACAACGTGATAGGTGGCAAACCTATATGTAGGGCTAAAAGTTGTAGTCACCTGGGTCACACGAACCTAGGTCACCACTTTATAATCATTGTCATAATTAAATAAATGATTATGACCATAATTCGACAAAGAAGCGAATGTTGTATAATGTCTAATTGAATTCAATTTCTCCAAAACACCCTTTTATACAAATTACTTTGTACTAAGTCTAAACACACTAACTTCTCCCACCCAATAAACAAAGCTTAGAAACATCTGTTGGACGCTAATCAAATTAATCCATCTGGAAACATATCGAAACGTCAGGTTGGACTTGTACTGAAAATAATTTGCACCGAAACTTGTCCAACGTAGTATGAACTTCAACGGACCGAATACGCTACCTTGTAGAACCCCATGGGGCGATGTTTAGAGGTCTTTATGAAATGGTGTTTTGTGTACCGAATAGTGGTTATGATGGATCGGGCGTCCAGTAGATGGGCTTTTGACACCATCATCGCTCAATTCGGCAATCGTTGTTCGACGGCAGAGTGCCTTTGGATCGAGTCCATTATTCTTCACCTGTCACAAAACTGCTTTCGGTGTCGCTTTGTTATACGATATATTGTCTATCGTGTATTTGGAATGAAGACATCTAATGCCCGGTTCCTATATTCAAAAAACGAGTCGTTTTGATTACGGATGGTAGTACCTTGTACGCTTAGTAAGATTACTAACAACGGTTGCTTGTTTCCAACTATTGATTCTAAACATTTTTTGAAAATATTGGTAACGCTCCGTAACTTTGGAACAAACTACGAATGGTTTAGCTGACGGATTACGATTCGTTGATTGTAGGAACCGGGCATAAATGATACACGATTATCTTCCATGTTTTAGAAATTGTTGAACTAGTGAATATTGTGAAAAATTATTTAAATTTTTTACAAGCTTTCGACACCGGCATCTCCCAAGCCGAATTAATTGAAATGAAAAAATCTCTAAATATGGTTAAAATTTAAATTTTTGATGTATATCTACACTTATAATAACAGTAATCCAATTAAATCTGTACATACAATAATTCATAAAAACAATGATTAAAGAATACGTATTGCATACAAAATATTTACCCAAAACGGAAGTTATAAAAAAATATTGTCGCTTTGTCTGTTTACATTTCACACAAAAACTATCTACTGAACAGATTTTTACCAAATTTTGCATGGTAATAGCTTATATAAGTATTACTTTTAACTTCGGAAAAATCTTTATTTCCCGTCGCTAACCACGAAAAGTTGCTTAAATGTGCATACATAAGCGAGCAACAGCTTGTATTACATATGATTGAAACCGGTTTCTGTTTAAATTTAAATTCTGTTTGCTGTGTGTTTGTTACTATTTTGTATTTGTATGCACAAAAATGCTAAACCGATTTTCGTGTTGATAACCGATTTCATCAAATTTGGTATATACACAGAGGGCAACTTGGACTAACACAAAGAATAGTTTCAATCCCAAAAAATGTTCCTGTGGGACCACGCAGACTAAACCACGGGCAACAGCCAGTCTAATAATAAAAACACATCTAAGAAATCACACAAGTATACTGAACAAGATATTCCCGATTTCCATTGTACTCAAAAAAAGATCAAAAGCATATGAAAACATTTGTTTATTTGCAAACCGTTTTATTAAACATCTATAGATAATAAGCCCGAGGTTTAATCCTTCAAAACGATCAAGGCACACGTCTGTAACGATACCATCTCCTGTTAATTAACTGGTCAAAACCCAACATTTGGACCGCAAAACATCAAAGGACATCTTAATACGCTGGGAGCGAAATCGCCTCTGTCTAAACATCGGCATTACCGACCCTAACAATTTGTGTCGTCTTCCTAAGGTGAAATTTTCGCCAACGGGTGTCCAATAGTCTATTAAAACAGTAGTACCAATAAGACTACATCCTTTGTTTATTATAAACACTTTAAATTATTGCCATCTCTGTTGCGCGTGTTGGTTTTCGCATGATGTTATCGCGTACACACGTTTGTTTTGTAGGAGCATTCTAGTGCATATCTGGGGTACAGCCATAGCAAGAACCCTCAGGAACGTTAACGACATACCCCGAGTTCGCCCGAGGCCGATTCAATTACTAGTGTCGTATTATTTCGACGAAAATATGTATGTATTTGTGTATATTTGTTGTGGTGTGAATTAAATTCTGTTTCAAGTTTATTGGTCACGGTTGACGATAAGTTTGGATAAGGGTTTCGAGGGTTTCGTATGTGTGAAGGTTCTTTACGCAGCAATTTGCTTGCCCTCACTAAATTGGATATTGTGTTAATATTATATACGATTGATTTTAAACTAATTGAATTAAGCAAGTTTATCTAAAGATCTAACATTTATTAACCGAGTTAAAAAAACGAGGAGGTTCTCAATTTGTCCGGTATATTTTTCTTATTTCTATGTACATTCTTCTTTTTTCTATGTACACCGATTTCTCCGTGGTTTCTGAACCGATTTACGTAATTCTTTTTTTGTTTGATGCGGAATAGTTTCGAATTGGTCCTATAAAATTTGATTTAGATTGGCCTATTAGTTTTCATTTTATGAGCATTTTTTATCTACTTTCACCTATCCTGATATTTATTTTTATTAAATTTAATCTTATCAGCAATAAACTAAAAAGTATTAAATAAAAATAACTAATTTATCTAACGTTTTAATTAACGTAGTTATTTTTACATTTAGGTATCACATTAAATATTTTAATGAACACAATCCGTTTAACTAATAAACACGGACTAACGTCTAAGTTAAATTATGTTGATAAACAGTTTGTATCATTGTGTAATAAGCACTATAATACCAGGTTAAACCTTGGAGTAATTTACTCCGTGTTTATTAATAAGACGGAAGACGGTTATCATCTGTTAACCTAGCATATCGCGTACTACCATAACAGAATCAATGTCGAAAATCTATACATATAATAAATCTGTAAAAGGGTCACATCTGTACATTGAAAATATTGAAAAAATAAATAGCAGAGGGTGTTACTAGATCGATACCAAACCCAAATATGTAATTAAAAATGTTTTTGTCTGTCTATCTGTATGTTCAGGCATCACGTGAAAACGAACGGTTCGATTTCAACGAAACTTGGTATAATTATACCTTATTATCCTGGGCATAAAATGGGATAATTTTTATCCTGAAAAAATACGTAGAAAATAAATAAATCTTAATTTTTCAGTTTTATCACGCGGACGCAGTCGCGGGCGGAAGCTAGTCCGGAATAAAATTAAAAAGCAAAGTAGGAAACGAGTCAACTTCAACGAAAAGTGATCACATTTGACATATCGCCTGTAGACATCAAAAATAGTGTGCGGCCAACCCGAGGGGTTCCGACCTTCCGAACCGGAACACAATAGTGTTGTTATGGTGGCAGGAAAATCTAAGGTATCAATTCGGATGAGTAGTTGGATATCTGTCGAGTAGTGATAATAAAATGTATCATCGAAGATGTTGTGGGTGCGTTACGAATCGAAGATAGTATTAAGTCACGCATAGCTATTTTTTTAATTTTAAGACAGTGAACAAGCAAACGGCTCTCCTGATAAGTAGGGAAGAGACAATAGTCGCATAGATACATTAAATATAGTGCGAATCTTAGGCCACGTGTTGTAGTCTACTGGATATATTTTCCTCCAGTATATAAAATGACAGTGGCGAGCAATGACGTTAAGAAGGCGGGAATGCGTAAGTCCTAATCTAAGCTATTCACGACACTAACTATGAATAATTATGACTGGCTACACTGGTTTTATAAGCCGAGTTCAAAAAACGAGGAGGTTCTGAATTTGTCCGATATCTTTTTTTTATATATGTACACCGATTTCTCCGAGGTTTCTAAACTGATTTCCAAAATTTTTATTTTGTTAATGCAGTTTCGAATTGGTCCTAAAAAATTGATTTAGGCAGGCTCATTAGTTGTTATTTCATGAGCATTTTTATCTACATTCACCTATCCCGATGTTTATTTTTATTAAATTTAATCATATCAGCATTAAACTAAAAAGTACTAAATAAAAATAACTAGTTAATAAAATCCTACTTCAGATGTATTGGTAAATGACACATGTAAATGATTGGTAGTATATAATTAATATTAAATCTTTATTATATTTTACTTTTTAGTTTTGAAGTCTAACGTAGTTAATTTTATCATCTAGTTACTAGTATAAACAACGTGCGATGGGTTCAACACACACCGATTCCTCTACTCTTATACCGGAACAACAGTTACATGAAACAGGTTTCAGAATGCAACAATGCGTACCTACTGTCCCGAAATTGTTGGAACAGTTCAGATTGTTCCGCCCTTACCCAATACGGTTAAGGACAAAGCCAGGTGAAGTTTTAAAAACCGCGAGGTTGGCAACACATTAGTCATTCCAAAAAAAACGGTTAAGGAACGTTGCACGTTTATAAAACACAACAATAAAAAGGATAGTGTTTATAAAAAAATATAGTATACTCCCACTATAGTAAAAAACTCATTATTTCTCCTCTGTGGTTTAGCGGTCTGGCGTCGGACTTGACTCCTAGAGGTCCCGGGTTTGATTCCCGGGTCGGACAACAAAAAAGAAAGAGATTGTGTATTTTCTTTTCTAATAAAAATAATGTTGCTTGGGACTGGGTATGTGCCCAGTTTGCGATAGGCTTGCCACCTATCACAATGTGGGACTTAGTCTCTTCGGCTACTCGTGGGTGCCCTGGTTATGCCTCTGCCTATCTCTTCGGGGCTATGAGCGTTAAGATACAACAACTAACTCATTTTGATATCTAAACTGCTCCATTTTACTAACTAGTATATACACATTGTACACGAAATTCGAAAATTCAATAAAAATTAACTAAAAAAAAACTGGAAAAAGACAATAAGTTCCACTGTTACTTCCTGATCTTTGTTTTCTGATTACTTCCGTAACATTCGGAATGTTACAATACCAAGGTTTAATGCAATGGAGTAGGTATGTTCCTACACAGTCCTCTGTTGTTTGATTGGATTCGATTTCGTAATTTGCCTTTTACAACCCAATCTCAATAGAGGTTCTGTGGGGTTACTCGTGAATCTCGATTTCATGCGAATTTTAAATTGAAATTTTTTTATGTCATTTAAGGTACTTTTGAACAATGCACGAATTAATAATATTTAGTTACAAATAAAATCAACGAATCCGATAAAATTAATAACTGTTTACTATTAACTAAATGCTAATAGTTCGCCAGTATTGTGTTCAAGAGTGCCTGAACTGACATATATTTTGATTCCAATTTCCAATATTTTGTGAATCCTAAACCTATAGGACGGCTGTACACACTTGATGTAAACATTGGTGTGCATCCGTCTGGACCGAGGATTTAATTCAAAATTAACAATCGGAAGATGGAAAAAAAATCCTCCACGGTTACCATCCTTGGGAGGCGTGTTTACAACCGTCTAGAACCAACTTATCTCTTACAATTGTAATCGAAGAGCTATAGCAAAAATTTCAGCAATGTATCAAAACATTAGACGAAGTGCAGCCTCCCGATGATACCATAATAGGGTTGATTAACCGCCATCCCCGCAGGATACAATTATGGCTCCGATATTGCTCTTAACAAGTCGATAAGGTGTTATCGGCCGACCTCAGAACAATTTATAGGGAGTTAATAGTTACCCTTGAACGAGCGCCACTTAATAGTTTCATACTACGGCTCTCATTAGAGGCCTTTAATATTTTGATAGAGCATAAAATACAGGACAGATTTGTTTTGGGATTGACATAATCTCGACAGATTTCCGATGGTAAGAAATATACTATCTATAGACGTTAATTATGTTGCGCCGTTGCTGGAAGCTTACCGGTTATCCTAACCTCCATTCCGGAACACAACATAGCCGAGTACTTAAGGAATAAACAAGGCAGTTGTACTATTCCAAGTTGGCTTCTAGACAGTGACTGTGGATTCAACCAATAATTTAAACCAATAGATTACCACCAGCGTGCGATGCAGATATCTGCATTTAGTCCTAGGTTGCGGTTTAAGTATTTTTAATTTTCCGAAGCCAGCGTTTTTGTATAACTAATGTGGAGGAAGCAAGACAGATCTGCCAGGATTGCGAGATTTAGCACTCAATAATCTCTTCCTACGCCGTAAGAGACTTCACATGTAAACAAGTACTTATTCCGCAAATAAATTATGTTCATTTCATGTTCTTGATTCGATGTACCGACTCGAGAACCAAATCGCGGCCTAATCCGCTCACAGCTCGTCGACTATAGGTTAGACAGGCTCCAACCCAGAAATGGACATTTAGTATGACAATCTTACTTTCATTATGATGTAAATTACTGCCTTTTTACCCGTCTATGAGCAAAATTCAGTTTCTTTAGCACGCTCTAGACCCTAAACGGATAGTTTTTATTGATAGATCTCACCTCAAACAGTTATATAGGTATTACATATTCTGCCAAAGAAAGGTCCAATTCCAGTCAAATTTGCATAGAGTTAATAGTTAAAATAAATTTGCGTCTACTTTTTACAGCAGTTAATGGAACTTCGGCCGCCACGCTTATTTCAATATTATTATTAAGTTTTTGTGGTAATTGACAAAATATTTCGGTGAAATAGTAGAATTATTTGCATTATGATATTGGTTTAATTACTAGGTTCAGAATTTAAGGAATAGTCTCGAGGATGTTACAAACGTACAATATAGTTTGCACGAAGTTTTAATGCTGCAGAAAACTATTTCATTACAGTTTTCTGTATCTGGGTGTTTATGGAGTTTCTAACGAATTAGATATAACCTTTCACACATCACAATTACATATCACAATTAGATATAACCTTTCTGAAGGATAGTGCTGCCAAATGCCAATCAATAACAAATTTCCATTAAAAAAATGTTAGTACTGCCAATGATGTACTGATACATTGCAAAAGTTTGCCCGAATTAGACTTTACCATGGCCTTACTATTTTTGAGCCGAATGGTAGAGTAGTCCGTAGACTTGCACACCTTTCGTAAAAAGAAAAAATAACGCAAAGCAGTGGGCACGAGAAACAAAAACTATAATCCATCCCGCGGTGCACGGGAGTCGAAATATACAAAGTTGCGCATATAAATATTACCATCCCACAAAAATAGTCGCTTAAGAAATCCATTATGAACTCATAGGAGAAAGGAGCGCGGAAGTGAAACGGTCGCATTAACCAAAGTGCCTACTACCTGCCAAACATTTAATCCATTCCATCCACTAGCATACAGAGCACACATAAAACTTGGTATATATTAATTTTTCAGAGAGCTGTATGTAGCTCTTGAAACGTCGCCGCGGGCGTGCAGACAGTCGCGAGTGCAGCAGACGCGCTCATCTGAGCGTGCGGCCAGGGAAACACTTGGAACTTCACTAACATTTATTTTAAGACATTTAAAAAACACTTTGAACTTTACTAAAATTTGTTTTAAGACAATTTAATATCAGCATTTATTACCATGAAATGGAATTTATTTGCGGAATATAGGTATTGATAAGATGTTACAAAAATAAGCACTAGCTGTCCCGCCGAACTACGTTCCACCCGTTCAGTTTGTATGGGAAAAATTAAAATGTTGTTTTTCCTAGTGTCATTGCAGCTTTTTTCCGTTTTTCTTATCTTTTAAACATTCCCTGGACTTAAACAAATAATTCAAAACCAAGATTAGCCAAACCCGTTCAGTGGTTCTTGAGTTTTAGCGTGAAGAATAAGATATCAACATATTTTACCACATATTGGTGTGCAAAAATTTTAATATTTATAAAAAATATTATTTATAGCATTATTTTTTTAACAAATATTAAAGTGCATGCTATGAAAAATATGAAAAAAAGTATGTGACATTCGTTTTCTTTTTAATTATTTATAATAAAAGTCGTTTATTTGCAAAATATTACAGAAAAATTGGTTAAAATTTAAATTAATAGAAAAAAAAACTTTTGCTGCTCAAAGACACAGATATAAAAATTCAAAAGAAGATGGACGACAATTACATTTGAAGGAATAATTGTAAATATAAAAATTATATTTGTCTCGTTACATCTTACGAAGTACAGTTTGTAACATTGAAAACTAATTAGTAAAATTTACATAACGTTATGTTAATAATTTAAGTTCAGTAGAACGGCAATACACCGACTTAGACTTCAATAAATAAATCATATAACCTCCTCTTTTTATCAAAACATTTGTGAAGTCGCAAAATCGTATACATTTTTGAACTTAATTGTTAGCGTTTGAATTCATCTTCGATTTTAATGTCAAAATAACTAGTAAAATATTTGGAAAAATAAAACTAACACTCCATTTATAAAGTTCGCTGGTACAGCTGGTATAGGTATATGTATAATCATGGTAATTTATTTAATATTTTATTTCCCATCTAAATCAAATTCCTTTTCTATTTCGAAAATTGTGTGCACTCTGTGTTTGAGCGAATTACTTTTGTAAATTTGTATATTTTTTAAGATCCCCAGCATGTTTAGTGGCCCGCCACCGGGCAATGCACAGACATGATATCGCGCCGGGAAAATATGAAGTTCGCATGATATTTCAGATTATCAAACGGTAATATTTTTAATGATTCGTTGCATATTCTACTTGTTACATTCTTAATAATGCTAAATGCGATGTTGCTTACAATTTTACATATAATTTAGTTTTCAGAATAAGTAGAAAATGTAACGTCGAAGCGAAGATGTGCAATTAGAAAGCTATTGCAAATTGTCAGACGGACTTTTGGGGTAGACATATTAGGACCCTATCGCCCGTTACTCAAAAACTCGACGAACTTAGATTGCCGGGTTCCTTCAATGCGGTCAGTCAAAAGTAGAGTATTCTAATAACTTGACCGGATTAATACCAATTCTTTATTTTGACAGCCTGGATGGTCGAGTGGCTAGCGTGTACACGCCTAACTACACTGACCAACCGCGAGGCTCGGGTTCAGTTCCCGACGAAGGTAAGCATTCGTATGATGAACGTTTATCTAAACAAGGTTTGGGTGTTTATTAAATTTATTCTTGTATCTATTTAAGTATTTCTACTTATTAGAATTGTTGACAAACACCCATTACACAAGTATATAATTTGCTTACTTTGGGGTTAGATTCAATTTGTGTAACTTGTCCAGGAATATTTATTTATTATTATCATGGCAATAACTTTATTGTTGCATTCCGGTGCAAAGAATAGAGTTTTTCATACCATATAAAAAAACTCAAGGTCAGCGAACAAGCACGGCTCTCCTGATGGGTAACAACAGTGGCCAATAGATACCATAGATCATTGTCCTATGGCCGGGATATTAGATGTATATACACGTTTTTTGGAGTTAACACTTGTACTTATTCACTGTATACTTTATTTAACACTTTCTGTTACTTTCTAGCCAACCGGTTTCACTTTTTACAGCATCATCAGGGCTTTGAAACTAAAGCTTTCTAAAAGCTTTGGAACTAAAGCCCTGATGATGTTGTAAAAAGTGAAACCGGTTGGCTAGAAAGTAACAGAAAAAATTTAATAAAGTATACAGTGGATAAGTACAAGAGTCAACTCCAAAAAACGTATAAATACAATGGAATTCCACCAATTGCCGACGACAGCAAGTATAGGTTATATTAGACGTAATAAGGAATAGGTAAGACGGTCCCTATCTGTTGCTGCACAGCACTCTTACAGCAGTAGTCTTACTGTTAATGACTTATTTAACCTGTGCTCACCTCTACGAGTTGTCTGGCAGAGAGGCAGGTGGTTTTTTTTACTCAGAGGTCCCGGACTAACATGGAGAATACAATAAGTAGCTGATAAACTTATCTACGCCGAAAGAGTTAGCTCAGGTTGGGTTGGAAACGAGACGCTAAGCTATTGTGTGTTAAAAGGCAATCTGTATTTAATATGAACAGCAAAATCAATCTGTTTGTTCATTTGCCTCTAGTTTTACATCAAAAACATTGTCTTAATGACTGATTAAAAGATAATTGGCGTCTGTGAGAGCGTGAGCGAATTCCTCGGAAAAGTTTGACTATAAACGTCACATGTCCAGATTAATCGGTCATGTATAAAATGTTCCATCTCTTTTCTCTCCGTTTCATTGGAAAATAAAATTAATCTACAATCATACACGATTTGATTCCAATGTGCTTTTCAGGTTGCTGTTTCATAATCATTTGGTTACACCATATTTTAAATTTTGGAAGAAATTAATGCCAATTAAAATCAGCTCACCTTTTGTCTATACTCATTTATATATTTTTATAATATTGGAAGGCAAACAAGCAAACGGATTTCCTGATGGTAAAAAATTCACGCCACCTAGAGAAAACAAAGGTGGTAATGCTACGTTTCCAACCAGAAAAAAAAGGATGTTAGGTCTCGAACAAAAGTAAGTTTACCGGCTACCTTATCCTCCGAACCGGAACACGTCAACGGCAAACGCTGATATTATGGCGGCCGGAATAAATAATGCCGTGGTACCAATTCAGACGACTCTGTGCGATAGTCTACCAACTAATTTATCTTATCCTTTAAGAAAAATTGTGTATAATAATTTCAAATAAACTGATTTTAATTTCACATCTTTATATGCGAAAGTCTGTGGTATATTGCTCGGTCACGACTAAGATGCAGAATCGATTTTGATGACATTTTGTATGCATATAGCTAAAGATTCGAGTGCAAATATTATATGGTAAACAAAACAGAGTATGAAAGTTTGTCTAAGAATGCTAACTATTCTACACTGATAATTTAGCGGGCGAACAGCTGTTTCGGGTTAAATGCAATAATATTTTGTACAAATGTTAACATTTAAGCAAGATGATTACGGAATTACCCGTCTTGGCGAAAGGTGGTAGAGTTTCGCACCGACTCGCCCGGATTGGAACCACCGCCTTACCTATTGCTGCCGCCATAACGTCAATGCTTGCCGTGCACGTGTTCCGGTTCAGAACCTTGTTTGCTTTCCAATACTACAAAACAAATATTACCCGAGAAGTCTTTGCAATTATCGTGTTTGTATGGAAAGATAAATGTGCTAGGTAGCTTTGGACGAATCGTAACCCTCAAAGCATAGCACTTGGCATAAAGGTATGAAAAAACAGAAAGCTAAAATTTTTGTACCATCCTCAACAGAAAATAATCGATACCAATTCTAGCCAAATATATTTCGGAGACATATTAATCATACACGAGGTAGGGGACCCTCGACATGGGCAGACATTGTGCGATGAACTTAATGTTTGTATTTCTGCTTAAACTATTTCGGTATTTAGGCAAACAATGGGAAACAAGTAGAAAGACATTTTTTTTTATAAAATAACCATAAATGTCCTGTCGAACTTCGTTTCACCCGTTTAATTTGCATGTTTTTTTCTAATTTCCTCGCAGTTTTTCTATACAATATAGAAAAATTAGTGGATGCGTATATATTTCAACATCACATTATAAAAAAATCTGCCCAATAAAAACTTTTTGTACCAGGTGCATTTTTTTCTTTTAGGGTTGATGAAATATAAATAACAACCTACTCTTATGTTTACCAAGTGTGCAAGTAAAACTACGTCAAAATCGGTTTTGCCGGTTCTGCAATAAATGTTTATACATATATACCTAGATATAAATTGTATAATATGCAACTACACTATAGCTAGCTGTTGCCCGTGACTTCGTAAATATGTTGAAGTGATTTTTTATGTTTGCTGATGAGAACGAAACATTTATCGGCAAATAAAGGTAGTAAATTTGGGTAAAATCCGTTCATTAGTTTTAACTTTGACCGCCTCGTTGGTCGAGTGGCTAGCGTACTCGCCTAACTGCATCGACGAATCGCGAGGCTCGGGTTCGATTCCCGACGGGGGCAGGCATTTGTGTGATGAACATTTAGATGTCTGCATTTCCGGGTCTGAAAAAATTAATAGCGCTCGTTTCGTATTCCATGTCTTGTGTATAAATCGTAGCAATTATTGTTTTTAAAAATATTCGTTTTATTACTGTTTTATTATACTATTATGTACAGATAGATTAGATAATGATTTCAAAATAATTTGCCAATTATTTAACCGACTCCATAAAATAAGGATATACTCGGATTCTGGTGCTTGGTGGTCCCATATCAATTTTTTTACGATCCAACTAGCAGTTTTTTTAATTATATAATGCAAAAAAAATCACCTTTCTTGACGACATCATCATATTAAGTGTAACTCAAAAACCACTACTCGTAGTAAGATGTCGATAAAATTTATGTGGGACTAATTATTGGAATCGGTTGTTTTTTTTAATGATATTGGAAGGCAAACAAACAGACGGATTTCCTAATGGTAAGAAATTCACACCGCCTAGAGACACCAAAGGTGGTATCGGTGCGTTGCCAACCTGAAGTCGGGATGTTAGGCCTCGAGCAAAGGTAAGTTTACCGGCTACCTTACCCTCCAAACCGGAACACGTAATGACGTTATGGCGGTGGGAATAGGTAAAGCGTTGGTACCAATCCGAGTGAGTCGCTGCAAAACTCTATCACCTAGTCAGATGTCACGGTGTTAGTGATGGTAAGCCTATGCTCGCCTTTTACAAGCTGCCTGGCAGGAAGGCAGATGGTCTATTCTGCGTAGGAGCCCGGACCAACACGGGGAAAAACACAGTGTGTTACAGTTTTACTCTGCTTAATTATGGTTTAGATCAGTGATGGGCAAATTACGGCCCGCGGGCCGGATCCGGCGCTTGAGAGGTTTTAATCCGGACCGCCGAGAGTTTTTTTTAGAAAAAATATGAACCTCCTTAAAACAATTAATGGTCGAAATGTTAAAAGACTATTGAAATTTGCACAATTGAGATACTGAATCGATACTTCAAACATATATATTGCGTATTTCATATGTTAAGACTTCATAAATAAAATTATTTTAATAAAGGGTTGTAAAATAATAAAAATGCCTTATGTTATCTTTATACAAATTTTTATAATCGTAATATTTACTGCTATTTTTAGGTGTTTTAATAAACCGGCCCGCCTCAAGATTAATTATAATTTACTGGCCCGACACTAGATTTTTTTTTAATTTACCGGCCCTCGGTCAAAAGAATATGCCCACCCCTGGTTTAGATGAATTGATGTATAGAGATATATTTTTTTATCTATTTCAAAAACAGACGACTTGGCTAGATTGCTTTCCTGTTTTCCTGGGGTCTAATTTGTTCAGTTCCCTTCATTGTCTTGGGTCGAGCGCGGTTGGATCATGAACGATCAATTATAAAGGTTTTCATATGCAAATACCGCGGGAGCAATTTTCATTGCGTGTTTTGATTGCGTTATATATTGATTAGGTTCATTATATTTCCGCAGGGGATTGGGGAGTTGATGAGTAGTTTATTATTCACGAAATTCTACGTGTTCAGTATATAGACGTGCTAGCTGTTCACCCGCGACTTCATCGACGCAGAATATATTTTCATACAAATAATAAAGAAAGAAAAATTTCGCCCCAGACAGGATTTAACCTGTAACCTTTCGTCTCAAACCGACGAATGCTCTAATCATTTGACCTACTGAAGATTCAAGTCCCGTGGCGAAATTTTTGATTCCTTTCTTACCCGTTAACGAGGGACATTTTCAAGCAATAACAAGATCTTAAATTTGAAAAAAAAATTGTCTGAATCCGGTTGTTCAACTACATGCGTATCAAATTTGATTTGAATCGGGCCAGTGGTTTAGCAGCAACATAAATTAAACATAAATGGTATATTAATAGTGGTCTTCTTCATCTATCCAGTGTCAAGCACTACTGCTGAGACACTAGACAGAGCTAGATTACGAAATGATTAGCATTGAATGTGGCTGTGCTGGGTAGCATGCTAAGCAGCACAAACTTTTTTTATGTCATAGGTCAGCGAACAAGCAGGATCTACTGAGGGTAAGAGACAATCGCCTACCAGCGGGTAACCCTTCAGACTGGAACACGACAAAGTCAGTATGGGGACAGGATAGGCGTTTGCTCCCTACCCAGACAAGTCGCTCCACAGCACTTTACCTACTTGTAACTTGTACTTGGGAATAAAAATAGATGATTTTTTAAGAAAACCATTGAGCTTGTTGCATTGTACTTATAGAAAGAATTTTTGCTGATGTCTTCTCCATAAATTTAAATAAATTGAAATGCCCAAAGCTACTATCTAATAATAATAATTTATTACACGTACAATCCAAGAAGCATTTGTACACTAGTTTTTTTAAATGTTTTCAATGCAAATTACTTTATAATCTAGCACAAGTACAGTTATAAGCGGCATACGAAAGTTATATGCGGTACATGTAGATCTATAGTGTATAGTGCCAAGGTCACTTTTACCATCAGGAGAGCCATGTGCTTGTTCGCTTTATTACACTAAAAAAAGATGTATTTTATGATATAATTGATTGGTACGTATTACGGTTGCTCCGCTAACACACTTTCCCAGGGCGGAATCCATCGCTTTATAAATTCATGTCGACACGCGGACAGTGCCTGACATTGCAACGTTCCGGTCAGGAGAGAAGGAACACACGGTATTAGTTTAGATATATTTGTTTTATGAAGCCCTTACCTTAGTTTTAAATACAAAAATGGTCTCCTTCACCTTAAGGTTGTCTGGCAGAGATCGCTCCGAAGCGATAGGACACTCTTTGTGTACCCTAAACATTATAAGTGAAAGAGTGTCTGCTTTTGTAAATTTTGGTTCATTCATTAATACATTCATTCACACAGTACACATAATGGTCCTAGCATTTATAACATTTTAGTGTTTATAAACCAAGGTTGTATCATACAATTCTACTAATATTATAAATGCGAAAGTATGTTTGTTTGTTACTCCTTCACGCAAAAACCGCTGAACTGATTTTCATGAAATTTGGCACACACATACAGGGTAATTTGGATTAACACATAGAATAGTTTTAACATAAAACATGTTTCTGTGGAACAATTTACCACGCGGGCAACGGCTAGTTAGTAATGAAATTGTATGGCAAACAACCAGGTCAATTTCGTAAGTATCTTCACGCCCGTATCCTTGAAGTGGTACAACAGGGGCACCACGACTAGCTGAATATGCTAAGTCCTACAATGTGATAGATGGTTAATCGGTTGCCAAGTAACAATGTATTTTTATTAGAAATGAACTATATAATTAGTCCAGTTGCTGAACATGAAAATCGAACCCGAGTTTTATAAAGTTAATTCCAACATTGGACCACAAGATCAGAGAGGATTGATACTATGACTGGTAGGATAGTAGGCGTCTTTTATGGTTTTCTATCAATTGATTGAAGTGAAACTTTTTTATAGGGGTTGGAAAAAAAATTAGTGTAACATTTTTTCGTTACGCGTCACATTTTTTCGTTACGCGCCATCTTTGTTCTTATCCCTACCACGCGTGATTCGAAGTATACTTTCTCCAGCGGAGTAGGTATTGGCAATATTTTTTTTGAAAAATAACGTCATAAAGAGGTTTCACTTCTTCACTTCTTACGAGTGTACGCTAGTACACGCACACATATTTTTTATTATGTTTTTTTTTTATTATTAAAACGCATACTTAAACTAAAAAAGAAGTGGAATATTTAAAATTCTGTGAGAAAATTTAAAATATCAATAGACAAAGTCAAGTTTACAAAGAAAATCGCTCAGCAATCACCCTTTGCGGCACTAAATATTAAGTGTTAATAATGTCGCCGACACCCCCAGCCCTGTTCGGATCAAAAATTCAACAATTCGTTACGCCCAAGTTGTCACAGAAGGGTTGGAACACCGCCGATTTTCGAACTCATTACCCGTTTATCCGATATTGGTATTTTAAATGACTTCATTCAAGGCTTTCTACGATACACTTTAATTCAAATTTTAATCACATAGCCCGCATATTTTATTATACCCATTATAAAATATGAATTGTCTAAAGTATCTTCAAGCCCGTACCCTGAACAGGTAAGCAGAGGTATAACCAGGGCACCCATGACTGTTCGAAGACCCTAAGTCCCAGTGTGATAGGTGAAAGATTTATCGTCAACCGGGTACATACTATCGCGGGCAGTGATATTTTTATTAGAAAATTGAAAAAGCACATTATCTTTTTGTTGTCCGACCCGGGGATCGAACCCGGGGCTTCATGAAGTCAAGTCCGTCACTGGAGCTCTAGACCACAGAATCGATATTATTCATCGATTTTTATATTATATATGATGGTTAGTAATTCATTTCTTGTCGTTTTATAAATTTGTCTATTTTTACAGCATAAAAAAACTATTAGACCCAGTTTGATTAAGTTTCTTAAATAGTAACCAAAGAAAAACTTTACACTATCTGTAGAATACCCGTTACAATCAGTAAAGTCGTTTAGGAGATTATTTTAACCGTATATACTTTCATAAGCTTTTAGTAAAAATTTGATATTACTGACATCTTTTTCATGTAATACGCGTAAGTCTGCACTTTCTGCTGTCCTCTATCACGGAACGTATTTAGCGTGAAGATATAGAGAAATGTAAAAAATACATGTTGCCTATAGATACCAAATGTAGAAATGGTGCCAACTTGAAGCTAGGATGTAGAGCATTGTATATTAAAAGCGTCTCCGAGGTCTCGTGGTCTGGGGTTGAATGCATGATGTCACAGGTTCCAGATCGATATAAGGTGTAATTCAAATTTACTAACAAAAATCACATTGCTGAGTATTAAACAAGGGTCCGGTTTCAGATTGGTTTGCCACCTATCACATTTTAGGATTGAGTGTCTTCCGTTAATCATGCAATAAAAACAAAAGCCTTAAACAATTAAAATATTTATGGAGTGAGTGCAATGGTAGTAGCTCTGTCTACTACCAGGGATACAGGCGTGAAGTTCCTATAATAAAAACAAAAGTGTTAAACAATTTCAATATTTATGGAGTGGGTGCAATGGTAGTATCTCTGCCTACTACCAGGGATACAGGCGTGAAGTTCCTATTATAAAAACAAAAGCGTTAAACAATTAAAACATTTATGGAGTGGGTGCAACGTTAGTATCTCTGTCTACTACCAGGGATACAGGCGTGAAGCTCCTATTATAAAAACCAAAGTGTTAAACAATTTCAATATTTATGGAGTGGGTGCATTGGTAGTATCTCTGTCTACTACCAGGGATACAGGCGTGAAGTTCCTTATACAAAAAAAAATAGCAGTTTCACGCAGCTTCGCCTGCGTAACTTGGCTTCTACTACACCGATTTGGATGAAACAAAGCCTATGTCACTCGTGGATAATGTAACTTTCGAATGGTGAAAGAATTTTTAAAATCCGTCCAGTAGTTTTTGAGCCTATTCATTACAACCAAACAAACAAACAAACAAACTATAAGTATGACAAAAGCGTTGAACAATGAAATATTCATAGAGTTGATATTTATAGTACCAACATACCAATTATTAGCAACTCACATTCACGGCGGCAGTTTAATCGACATCAAGCGATAATCAAACGACCAAGTCACCATTTAGCCAGCCTTTGAGGTGGTACTCGGCTATAACGAGGCACCTGAAACCGCGGGGGCACCAGCACTCACAGAGTTTACGATCGCGATTTGCTTTTAACGCGCGTTAAAAATGTGATTCGGGATGAATCTGTACAGACCAACTACAACAGAGGCAATAATAATGAATATTATTAATATATTAATAATAATGAATAATTAAAAATTTAGATGCACACAGATTTGTTGTTGGGCCGGGTTTGCAGAATAGGTCATCTGACTTCCTGCCAGGCAGCTCGTAAAAGGCGAGCATAGACTTACTGTCACTAGCATCTGACTAGGTGGTAGTTTCGCAGCGACTTGCCCGTATTGATACCACCGCTTTACCAATTCCTGTCGCCATAACGTCAGTGCATTCTGTTGCCATGTGCCAGTTCGGCAGATAAGGTAGCAGTTAAAATTACTTTTGCTCGAGGCCTAACATCTCGGCCTCGGGTTGGCAACGCACAATTACCACCTTTGGTGTCTCTAGGCGGCGTGAATTTCTTACCACCAGGAAATCCGTCTGCTTGTTCGCTTTCAAATATCATAAAAAAATAAGATTTTAATATATTTACAATAAAAATAATCAAAATGAGAATAAATTAAATTAAAATTACTATGGGTACAAACATTTTCCAATTTATTAAAAATGTTCTATTTATTCTTAAATGATTTAATCAATATCTTAAGTGCTGTAAAACTGCAAAAAACCGTTTCCAATCTTGCGTCGCGATTTCAGTATTTTTTTTATGATATTGGCAGGCAAACAAGCAGACTGATTTCCGGTTGGTAAGAAATTTACGCCGCCTAGAGACACTGAAGGTGATAATAATGAGTTGCCAACCTGAGGCCAGGATGTTAGGCCTCGAGCAAAAGTAAATTTATCGGCTACCTTACCGTCCAAACCGGAACACATCATGACGTTATGGCGGCAGGAATAAGTACGGCGGTGGTACCAATCCGGGTGAGTCCCCGCGCAGCTCTACCACCTAGTCAGATGTCACGGTGTTAGTGACGGTAAGCCTATACTCGCCTATTATGAGCTGTATATGAAGTATTTTTTAAATAATACGAATTGTTGTCAAGATACAGAACTCAAAACGAGGGTTTTTCAAAAAAATGTCGGTTTGTTTGTTTGTTCACTTTTCACTCGAGGACTGCCGATTGGATTTTTACCAAATTTTGTGTAGTAGTAGCTCGTATCACAGTTAACATTTAAGATACTTTCTACTACAGGAATATAATTCATTTCAATCACTAACTACAAAAGTCTCTTTTGCGCTTGATCGAAGTTGCGGCAAAAGCTAGTACTTAATAATACGTGCATTTTCATGTATCTCGAAAACACAGTGTCGTCCACTTAGTTTATTAACTTAAGTTACAGAATTATTCCACCAGTTAATGCAATTTGTCTTTGCAGCAGATCGCTCGTATTTGTACCGCTACCTTTCCCAATTCTTGAAACCGTAGCTTCAGTCGCCACTATGATCCGTGTTGAATAGTGAAGCCCGTGGATTTGCAGACGTGACCATTATCCTAGCCATAAGATAACATCGCACCCCTACAATCTATGGTGTCAATAGGTAATGATTTTCTCTAATCATTAGGAATGTCATCTGCTTGTGCGCTGTCTTAAAGTCAAAAAATCTGATCTTTATATCTGGTGACTCTCTATTTGTTAATTACTCTGTAGAACACTTGATCGACAGTAAGTCACTTTGTGCTATAACGAACCTGCGGTAATTGGTATCTTTGATTATATTTTCCGAACGCGTGCTTATTTAAAACTTTTTAATTGCTATTGCTTTATAATTTTTTTGAAGAACCTTCCTACGGATTTTATTCAAATAGATATATTTTATACTTATTTTGTGTAGTAGAGAATGTTTAATTAAATACTATTTTTAATACGACCCTGAAACAAGGACAGAGATTTTCATAATGGTAGTCTTTCAACAAGCTCGGATTAGTATTTCCGCGACCATTGTAACAACGCCATTGCGATGTTCCGATTCGAAGGGAAGTTGACAAATTTGTCTTCGACATTAGAGCCTTATGCGATTTCATAATACGCGTAGATGATTAGCACAAAGGTATCATTCTTGTAAAGGGTGTTATATTTCTGAAAGGTTATACAAGAGCTATTATGATTTAGAAGTGAGAACATCACAACCGATCCCGATTATTTTTCTAGACCTTGATTATACAGAAACTCACGATTTAATAATACGCGTAGATGATTGACGCAAAGATATCATCTTATAAAGGATGTGATATTTCTGAAATGTTTTACAAGAGCTATTATGATTTAGGAGTGAGAACATCACAACCAATCCCGATTCTTTTCCTAGACCTTGATTATACAGAAACTCACGATTTCATAATACGCGTAGATGATTAACACAAAGGTATCATCCTTATAAAGGGTGTTATATTTCTGTAAGGTCGTTCGGCATGTCCGCATCGATATTTATTTACGCAATCACCCCTTCCCTAAACAGAGACAGTGTTGGTGTACATTAGCGGGTGTAGGGGGATTTTATTGCCTCCCACGCCTTAAAATATTGTCTGATTCATTAGAGGATATTTCACATTTAAGTTTCGTGTGTGCTCTTAGCTTCAGAATATTTAAACCGGCGAACTTGGCGGCAAATTTCTTAGGTGATCATTTCGGGGAGGGGGGGCTTTAATGACACTGTTGTTACAATTTTCTAAAAGGATACCGTTACGTTCGCGTAATAAGACGCTAAGATTCTCTTATACCCTTAATTATGGGGTGTAGGGGGGTTAAATGACACATGTATGTAAATATTCCTTGTAACGACGCTAGGTGGCGACGTGTGCGCGCCTTAATGGGCGCTCGGTTGTTTTCTTTGATTAAAGAATTTTATTACGGTGTATAATTCACGATTAGACGTTAAGGGGTTGAGAGCTGCGTCTTCAGATAAAACGCCATTGTAATGACGGGTGCGTCGTTTTAATTATTATTGTAATTGTTGGTTGAATTTGGCGAAAGGTTTCAGTCATTAATTTACTATAGCTTAACAAATTTAAGGTAGCAGCTGTGGGATTTTATAACTTGGGTAGTGGTATTAGACGGACTCATAACAGTGCAACATTATGATTTCAAAACTAGTACACTGTGTAACTCAGTCAAGTAGCATTGGGGATATAAATCCACCGATATAATTTTCTCCGTGTTGGTCCGGGCTCCTTTGCGGAATAGACCATCTGCCTTTCTTGCCAGGCAGCTCGTAAAAGGCGAGCCTAGGCTTATCATCACTAACACCGTGACATCTGACTAGGTGGTAGTTTCGCAGCGACTCGCCCGGATTGGTACCACCGCCTTACCTATTCCTGCCGCCATAACATCATGACGTGTTCCGGTTCGGAGGGTAAGGTAGCCGGTAAACTTACTTTTAATCGAGGCCTAACATCCTGACCTCAGGTTAGCAACGCACCATTACCATCTTTGGTGTCTCTAGGCGGCGTGAATTTCTTACCATCAGGAAATCCGTCTGGTTTTTAGCCTTCCTGTAACATAAAAAATATTAAAAATGAATTTCCATTTTGCGTGGTCGAGCATCACGCCTAAACGGACCAAGTTTGTTTAATTTTTCTTGTGTAGATTGTTGTCAGATGAAGGTTCTTATGACAAGAAAAACAGGGAACTTGCAGGGGAAAATGGGTCAAAAATGATTTCATCCATTAGTTAGAAGCTGTTAATGTCATGCGATACGAAGTTCGCCGGGTCGGCTGGTTGTCAATAAAATTAAAAGTTTATGACGAAGGCATTTGAAACAGTTAACTAACTAAAAATGTAAGTGATTTTGAGTTCAATCACTCAATTCATGTCAATTTATTGCAGGTGACATTTTTTTTCTGCGCTCTCGATACTTTGCACAGACCCTAAATACCACATCTGCAGTGTTCCCTCACAGCAATAACATTAAGATCTTTAATGTTCCATTTACTATTACAACCCATCTGAAAACTGATAATTATATATAATACATAATAGACTAAGACAATATATATTGATATCTACTACGGTGATAGAAATGTAATTTGCGATGAAAAGTCGATTTAAAAAAGCGCTAAAACTGTTTATGTTATTCTAAAAATTAACCCCCGGTTCTATAAGTAACAACGACACAATCGCGCAGCCACAAAACAAAAACTGTACTAAGAACAATAGCGCTGGTTGCAATAAACCTTTATTACGCGGGCTCCCCCCATTTGAATCTTATAACCCGCCCGTGTTTTAAATTTTAATGAATATAGATATCTTTATTCGTTGCGAGTGTGTGAACTCGTTTACACCGAATGCTTCTATGTTACGATTATCTATACGGAAATAAGTACTTTTTATGCTGTAAGATTGATAACATGTACTAGGAAATAAGAGTTTTTGATGCTGTAATATAGAGAATGATTAAGAAATAAGAGTTTATATGTTGTAAGAATGCGGTCGAAATGAGAACGCTACTGAAAATCTGTGGCGTAACGCTCGCTGATCGCATTCGTAACAGTGAGATCCGAGGATTGAAAGAAAGTGTTATTGTTAAAATGAGAAAGGTCATGCTCCGCTGGTTGTCACGTGGAAAGAATGGCAGATGAGAGTTTGACAAAGCAGATACATAATGCAATTATGGGATGGTTGGAGGTGCCCGAAGGCCTAGATTTACATTCCAGAATCAAATCGCCCGAGCGCTACCCAAGGGTTGTGTCAAATTTACGGAATCGGCGTGTTAGTATGAAAGGCTAATGAATGTGAAGGAAGCCAAAAAGGTCTACATGGATGGTAAGATTTGGCACTCGATACTTTCTGCCTACCCCGCAAGGGACTTGAAGTGAAGATATGTATGTATGTAAGATACATATTAAGTACTAGGATATGAGTTTTTTATGTTGTAAGATAGAGAACAAATAGTAGGAAATAAATGTTTTTTATGGTGTAATATAGAGAACAAGTACTTACAAGGATAATAGAGGTTTTTCATGGTGTAAGATAAAGAAGAACATACAAATTATTATTCTGATGGTAAGAGAATAGTCGTCTGTAGTCATCATGCATCTTACTGGTGTTATATTATGACTGAGATCATAGGTCACGTGCACGGCTAATCCAGTCCACCATCCAGCATTGACTCGACTACGCCGGCAGGAGTAGATAAGGTGGTAGTATATTGCTTCACTGCCCTCTGCTACCGGAATTTTGTTTGCCTACCAGTTGCATTTAAGAAGTCCCTTTTCATTTGATATCCCAAGTATTAAAAAACTTATAGGCATAGTATGCTAATGCTAATTATCTATATACGAATACGTGATGCTAAAACTTTGGACCCCTTTTTATGAAAATTGCGTTGACGCAGGAGCATAAAATTTGGCACACTTATATAAATTACAATAATAATATAAATTACATCAAATAAATAAATCATTACCCACACTACCATGCATTTGACACCCCAGCCAGGCAGTGAAGCATCTACAACTTCATTAGTGTCTATAGGCTGCAATTCCTTTTATTTATATCCTACCCTTTTAACAGTGAAAACAAGATAGAAAATCTCAGCTCAATACTTTCTCAGTGTTTGCGAAATAGACAAATAGACAAGAATAAAGGTTAGTCGTTCGATTACAATATACAAACACAGCCCTTTTAAAGCTATATGTATGCACAAATAATTCATGTTATTTTTCCGTATAAACAGTTTGCTTTATGATGTCTAATAAAATTCATAACTTTCGTTAGTTTTATCAGTTTCTCTAAGAAATTGATAGAAACTCAAGAACACGAATAATTTGGTTATGAATAAGTTTAGACTATTCAATACATATTATATTAAACGAGACGGCCGCAGCTTTTACTATGTGGCTGGTCAGCGAACAAACACGCGGGTCTTCTAATGGTATGAGACAACTACCTATAAACACCATAGATGTTTTAGGTGCATCACTGTGCTCTAGCCGGGACGTCAGACAAATTGTATAATGTTACCAGCAAACCTACACTCAGGACCGGAACGCGAGTTATTATGGCGGCAAGAATAGGTAAAAGGATGGATCCCTACCCAGGGAAGTAGCCTCAGAACACTCTACCACCAATGGTCTTGTTAATAACTACTTATTTAACCTGTGCTCGCCTCTTACAAGTTGCATGGCAAAAGCAAATTGTCTACTCTACAAAGCGGACCCGGACCAATACTAGGGATTTTATTTTATTATTTAGAGCGAAGCCTTATTTAGTGTTACACACGCAACTAAGAAAAAAATACATATTAGTACATTGCAACTCCAAAAAACCATAGTTAGTGTTATTACTAATGAATTTACATGACTAATGTAATCAAGATATCAGCAGTCAATTAATAGCGGCACATTTGCTATAATGACCCCTAATCACCCATCAAGGGACAAGCCCAGAAAACCGTCAAACGACGTGATATTAATTGACACAGTAATTTATGCCCACTAATGAAATTGCTTAACCCATATTACTGAATTATCATGTTTTGGACCATAATCGTAAAAATTGTCTATCGATAATACAATATATTCAATATTATTAGTGTAAACTAGTAAACTTTTATTACGTTTTGATGATGAGAATATTGAATGGGTTTTTAATTCAAGTTGCATATTATAGAGGACAGAGATCTTGCCACGAGGTTACGGATTGTCAAGTTTACTATTCTCGCTACCGTTTCTGTAAATTATTGGTATGTAAACTTTCAACAGCGCCTCTACTGGTAACTAAGAGAAACACATTTTTAGACCAAAAGTGTCATACATTTCGACACGTAACTTACCGAACGTAATCTATACTAACTCATGGTAAAGGCTCAGTATTCCCTTCAAATAATTTAAACTATGCAATTGCGTAGCGAGGTACGTTGATATGGCGTAGGCGCTTCTACACGCGTAGCAAAGCTACGATTTTACACTATTACTTATTCTACGAGTACTTTGTACTATTGGGATGTGTGGTCGATGACTATTACTTATTCTATGACAGCGGCATGTACAAATATGGAACCAGTTTGGAAACTAATCCTAGTTGTGAAAATACTTACCTACACTTTGTTGAGGCAATACAGTAGTTGTGTTATTTTTTATAATTATATATCACTTTTATTTCCTGTTTTGTAGTAATCAATGATCTTGCATGAGACACTTATGGTGAAGTCTTTGAGTCGTCGGCTCAGCACAAGTGGACGTTTATATTGGCGTTTTAATGTATTTGCAAGCATTAACGTCAAGTGTGAAAACTTTAATCTGGGGAATGTAGACAGATATCGAATATAAGATAACGTTATATAGGATGTCGGCATGCAGTCAGATTCTATAAAAATGAGGAGATTAAAAAAAAGTTGACCCTACCAGCTTGTATTTGAAGAAACATGCCGAGATGAACTACTCAAGTATGCGAAAATATGTACCTGCAAGTAAAGAATAAAAATGTTATTAAAGGAACAACACATCGTTTATCGAAAAAAAGGCCAATGACAGACATGCCCTAGTTAATTAAGTATATAGCCAGTCATTCATAAAACCGTTAAGTATTATACAGTGACAAGAATGTAAAGATACCAGTATTGGGGCAACATTATTTATATTAGAAAATGATAAAAGCACATTTGTAGGATTTTTTGAATTGATATCAATAAAAGACAAACTACTTTAAAATGTAGAGGAAGTCGCGGTAATATGTATCTTGTATTTATAATTTATTTTCACGACTATAAAATTTACTATTTAAGACAAAATTTTGAAATGAACAAAGACTAAACAGTTCATGGTACTCTCATAAAAATACAATAAATCTATAATATAAAAATGAAATGCTAAATGTGTTGGTAAGCGCTTAACTTCCGAACGACTGAACGGATTTGGCTAATTCTTTCTTTGTTGTGTAAGTTAATGTGAGATTAAGGTTCTTATGAAGAGAAAAACCGGGAAGGTTGCAGGGAAACTGGGAAAATCCATACTTTATTTTTCTCCATACAAACTGAACGGGTGGAACGAAGTTCGCCGGATCAGCTAGTAATTAATAGTTGTAACACTAAGTACAAATTTAGAGATTTTTTTAAAAACTTTAAAAGTTTAGAATTTAGGGAGTTTTTAAAAGCATTTGCCTTACAATAAAACTCATAACATTGTTATGTTTCAGGTAAATTGGGCTATATTGAAGCAGAGACCAGCTGGGCTATTCAATATCTTTTTAGTGATGACGTGTTTTGTTTTTGCTATCTCCATTGTATTTCTGTTGGTCACTGGAGATAGCAAATGTAAAACACGTCATTTGACAGCTATTTGATGTACACTTCACCCAGTGATCATCACTAAAAAGATACTAAACAGCCCCGCTGATACATATTTCGAAAATATTTCTGCTTATCGAATATAAGTATGTTTCAGAAGTAAGAACACCCACAGATCCATTACAAATTTCGTCAATATTGACAAACTCAATACTACGAATAAACAAATTCAATTATCCGATATTAATGAAACGATTATAGATTAAAACAGCGGATAATAACCGTTATATTAAAGTTAGTGATCGTTATGCAAATCCCCAGCGAGCACGGCATGCCATGCTTTCAAACGTTAATTGACCAACCGTATTAATCAATCCAAAAGTCAATTACATAAAGGTGAATGATAAATGGAATGAACGAGCATGAACGAATAACTACAATACACATGATGTAAATTATTACATTGCAGTTATTTTAATAATAAACGTATTTGTGGTGATGTATTCCTTGGCTTCAAGTTGGAGAAAACAAATTTCTTCTTCTGTTTCTTTGCTTAAATATACTGACTAGAGGTCGCCCATTGGTCGAAATTCGACTATAATAAATTTAAATATCTTGTTGATAAGAACGCCATCTTCATTTCTCAAGATCAACTACTTTGTTTCCAAACTTTGTTTTCACGCCAAGGCAGACAGTATCTCACGCTCCTGGCAGACCTGACTCGCTTACTCCGCCTTCATTACTATATTCGTACAAACGAAGTTTCGGAAACTCTTGACACGACCCTTGGATAATATCCAAGCAATTTTATCGTAGAATGTAAACCTTGGTCTCCCAGAGTAATGTAGGTACATTCATTTACATTCGCATCATCTATCTGCTCTGTCAACCTTTTATCTTTCTTTCTTTCAATCTTTTAAATCCATTGAATCCATCGATTCAAAAAAATATCATGACAACTCTATTGCTTAAATGACTAAGTATTTTATCAACTAGGGTACGTTTTTTATACTGTTACGTATTTGTACTGCATGTGTCGGTTCGGAGGGTAAGGCAGTATTGCATTGGGCCTACCAGCCGAGCCACATAACAGCGACGCACCTACAACATCTATGGTGTCCATCAGTCGTGGCCTGGTTGTCTCTTTCCTAACATCAAGGAAACTTGTTCCCTGTCTTATCACATAAATAAAAATATCTTCGCTAAAAAAACAGTACATCTTTGATGCTCTTTAGCTTTTATCATATTATACGTCTTTCGACAAACGAACTTTATCAGATTGTTTAAAATATTTTGCCAGACGCAACCACCCAGGAATTATCTATGTACCTAATGTGTTGGGGAAATTCTTATATTAACAAAATCTAGATATGGCTCACAAATAACAGTATTCCATGGATAGTTTATATTAAAGTTTTCAAAGACTAGCCGCATTAGTGGTGAAAGAGATAGCCGATTCTCGCAGTTTTACTTGCATTTAGTAATCGAACTAAAAATAAAAAAAAACTAGCTTTGTTATATGCTTTACATATTATTCATGCAAGATATCTATATACATATATATTGGTATAATTAAAAATTGTTATAGAGTTATCTGTTGTTCATACTATAACATTATTATAAAAAAACGATTACAGCGGCTCTCTTGTTTCGTCCGTTATTAGAAAGAAAATATATTTATTTGCGGAATATGTGTGTTGAAGTTGTTACAAAATGATTTAAGCTTTCCAACATATTAAAAAGTGCCATTAAAAAGTGATTATTTAATTATATACACAATGTTTAAACAATCATTGAACAAATAGTTTTATTATTATTACAATTTGAATTATAACTTACAAACAAATTTAAAATGTTAATAAATTAAACCCTGTCTACCGTAAACTAATAATATAAACACAATACTATAAAATAGCATAAGGTTATCTGACTGACCTTACTTCAAAATTATGTTTTTTATTTATTTTACTGAAAAAATTAGGTTGATTATATTTGACTTTTTTAAGTATGTAAATAAATTTTTAATCGAACGAGCTTACTTCTAAGTTTGTGTTACGAGGGTCAAACTGAAAGTTCTTAGAAAATCAAAAACTAAACATTCTAGCAAGTTATTAGTTTTATTATAACTTTTCAAAATAGCGTCCATTTACATCAACACATCGCTGCATTCGATGGAACTATTGAGAAAAGCACCTTGCCCACTCGGCCTTAGGGGTCTCTTCGACAGCGTTTTGAAACGCAGCCACTGCTTCTTCGGCGTCCATAAAATGTTTTCCTCGAAGTTTTTCTTTTATTTTCGGGAATAAATAAAAATCGCAGGGTGCGAGGTCGGGGCTATACGGCGGGTGACCCAGTAATTCCACGTCTGAGGTCGCCAAATAGTCGATCGTTTGCCTGGCGGTGTGCGACGAGGCACTGTCGTGATGAAGAAGGATCCTGCTGCGAGGTCGTTTCTCTCGAACTTTTTCCAAGACAAGTGGCAAACAGTTGTTAGTGTACCACTCTGCATTAACCGTTTTCTGATCCTCTAAGACAACTGTCACGTAATGACCTGTCTTTCCGAAGAACGAGGCCACCGTCTTTACACTTCGACCTCTCTTCACTTTAATTGGCAACTCTTCGGAAGGAAACACCCACTGAGCAGACTGTCTTTTGGTTTCCGGATCATAACAGTAAAACCAGCTTTCGTCACCCGTTAGTATGTCGAAAACAGCATTTGAGTCACCTCCGTTAAATTTTTGGATCATTTCTCGGCACCAATCAACACAGCGGAGTTTTTGATCCTCGGTCAAATTATGCGGTATCCAGCGGGCACAAAGCTTCCTGACCGCTAAATGTTCATGGAGGATTTTGTGCACTTGACTCATACCTATGCCTAGACTTGTCCGAATCTGCTGATAGGTCACCCTTCTGTCAGTCTCTATCATACGCCGCAAAACACTGATATTGTCTTCAGTCGTCGCTGTAGAAGGCCGTCCCTCACGCAAATCACCGTTGAGATTAGTTCGACCACGTTTGAATTCATTAAACCAGTTGTAAACTGTGGCACGAGATGGGGCTTCATCGTGAAAAGCCAATCGAAGTCTATCATAACTTTCTTGTTGACTTATATGACATCGAAAGTCATAAAAAATCATTGCATGAAAATTTTCTCGGCTTAAATTCATTCTGACGTGCACAGACAATTTTCAATTTGCCGCCAAATCGTAAAACAAATGACAAATGAATGAAATGTATACTCAATATTATTGGTAAAGAGTTCTATTTTCAAAATTTAAACTTATTTTTTTAATATAATGCTTTTAAGTTGCCAGTTCTAAAAACTTTCAGTTTGGCCCTCGTATGGACCAAGTCTCGATTTGATGATGAAGTAAAATACTTTATTTTTATGAAATTACTTCAAATTGAAGTCGATTTTTTCTTTTTGCAGTTTTACTGGGCTTAAATTATGTTAAATCGGATTTGTAACTTCACAATAAAAAAAACTCCGAAGCTTTGTTACATTAATCAAGTCCAACACCTGGACCGCTAGACCACAGAGGTGATCAAAAAAGATATAATCCAATAGGATCCAAAACAGTTTATTAAAGTCCCAAACGAATTGACCAGTCACATTTAGGAATTTTATGTCCATGGGCATTGATACTAAGTTTGTGTCCCTAACCGCTAGTGGCCGCTAATCAAATATCTTTTTTGATACTACCGAGTTGACAATACACAAAGGTCTTTGGGTCTCAAACTTTTTTACGTAATAATAAACTTATTTTATCACTTTGAAACATTTGGCACCTAAAACTAAATAAGCTGTATTAGTAGCATTATTAGGTAGCACAATCTTTTGCAAGTTTTAAGTTTATCTTTGGTTATGATCTTATTTGGACTGACTGAGGCTTGGATGTCAACTGTCTGTCTCTAAAACCTCTATGTCGGAAGGTAAAAGTGAGGAGCACTGACGTTGTCAACAGGTGTTGACAGCGTGATGTGAGGTGGTTGTACCAATCCGGCAAGTCGTCGCGAAGCTACTCGGTCACTGTGTTAGCAAAAACCTAACTGACACGTGCATTTCGTAAATGGGATAGCAGATGGTCTATATTCTGAAAAAGAAATACCAGAAGGGTTTTCCCTTTCACTACTTGCCTTATATGAATAACGTGTCACGCTGTTTGTCCGCGATGGACTCCTGAACTACTTAACCCATTTCAATCAAATTTACACACCGTGTGGAGTTCGACCTAACTTGAAATATAGGATAGCTTAAATATATATCTAAAAAGTTAGTTGTTTTATATTTTCAGTCCGGAGCTCGGAGTCAAAACTGGAAAAACTATAAGGGGCAACATTCAACACACTTTGAGAAGCACTATTGATACGAAGAGCGAATGGCAAATGATTAATAAAGGTAATACCATTAGTACCCGGGCGGGTGTGACTTATTCGATCATACAACCACTCGCTTTCCAGATGCGATGATAAAAGCTTTTCTTTTTGATATTTTATGGACGTCGCGACGGACACTGTTTGTTTTCATATACATTATTTGTCATTGGAAAATAAATGAAAGAAACAAAAAACTTAGTACTTGTCAAAATAAGCTTTTTATTAAATACTAGCCGATGCAGCGAATTTCGTATCGCTTGACATTACTAACAGTTTCTCACCTAGCATCCTGGCCTTAGGTTGGCAACGCAGCATTAGCACCCTTGGTGTCTATAGGCGGCGTGCATTTCTAACCATCAAGAAATACGTCTGCTTGTTTGCCTTCCAATATCATAAAAAAAAATAAGGGGAAAAATAAAGTACTGTTTTTCCTATTTCCCCTGTTTTTTTACCGGTTTTGTTTTTGGTATGAATCTTCTTCTAACAGTAAAAACAAGAAAAAAAATAGCAGATTTGGCGGATGGACCAGACCATCGCATCATGATTCAGGCATGATGATCCCATTATGCCAAGGGATTCATTTTCATATCTAAAGTCTAGCCGACCCGGCGAATTAAATTAACAGGAAATTAAGTGTTTTTGTTTTTTTTATTTTCTCTGAAATTTTCAAGTTTTTGTCTTTTTTAAGAACTTTCGCCTGACAAAAACTAACAAAAGAAAAAAAAGGATAAGCTACACTGCATCAGGTTAGGCGTGATGCGATGACCACGGAAAATGGGGATTCATTTTTATATAAAAATATTTTTATATAACAAAACCTTTTTATACAGATATATCTTTAAATTTAAAAGTTTCCTTTCCTTTATTTTGTACTAGCTGTCCCACGAACTTCGTTTCACCCTTTCAGTTTGTAACTTAATAATACTTTATAATATAAAATAAAGTATTTTTTCCCATTTTCTTAAATTTTCAAGGTTTTTCTTCATAATAACCTTCTCCCGAACATAGCTTACACATTAAAAAAAATAGCCAAATTGGTCCAGTCGTTCAGATATGCGCTTACCAACACATTAAGCGAATCATTTTTATATTATAGATTGTTCAAGTGGTTCAAAAATATAAAACAATTGAAGTGTCTACATATGACGTTACAATAATTTTAATGAATGAATAAAATATTTTATTTATTTCACTAAAACTGTAGCATTTCAACATTTTACATGACAATACTGCTTTGCTACAGCCAGTAACTAATAATATTCAAACTGGCCCCACTCTACTCCGCACTTTCGCTAAGTTATGCTGAATTTCTGCTGGAAACATGGACAATAATTGACATGTTAAGTATAGCAAGAATATATTTTCTCAAGCCGTCTTATTAATAAATACGGCGTAAAGTACGCAAAGGTTCCTCCTGGTATTATAGTCTTTATAACAATGAGGTACAGACTATAATATCAACTTAATTTTACTCCTTCGCTAGTCCATGTTTATTAATAAGGCGGAAGGTGTTAAGCATTTGCCCTGTCCTTGAGTTTTTCGCCACAGGACTTGAATCATCAGTAGCTCAAACGGTGAGAGCATTCGTCGACTTGATAAAAGGGGACAGCTTTAAATTTTTCTTTCTTAAAAAAGTTTAGAATAGTTTTATTATCATTAAATCGGTCAAACTAGATTAATTTAAGTATACATCACTACATAGCACAAAACAAAGTAGCTTTCCGCTGTCTGTTTCTATGTATACTTAGAGCTTTAAACCTTTGAACTATTGTTGACGTTTTTTTGAACAATTAGAGTGATCCAAGAGGAAGATTAATGTGTAGAATAATATAAAAGTTTGTCCACAAGTGCGAAACTGGGTCGGGAGTTTCGCAGCGACTCACCCGGATTGGTACCAACGCCTTACCTATTCCTGCCGCTATAACGTCATGACGTGTTCCGGTTTGGAGAGTAAGGCCGGTAAACTTACCTTTGCTCGAGGACTAACATCCCGGCCTCAGGCTGGCAACGCACCAATACCACTTTTGGTGTCTGTAGGCGGCGTGAAATTATTATCATCAGGAAATCCGTCTGCCTGTATGCCTTCCAATATCATACAAAAAATATAAATACACGCGTAGTTGATTCAGTTAAGCAATGGTCATCTCAAGCTTAGTATCATTGAAACACTGAATAGCTACATGAAAAAATGAAGAAAACGATAACAATGGACGAGCAATACCGAAGAAGCGCACAAGGGCACAAACAAGGGGACAGTGAAGTCTATAATCATTTATCTCGACGAGTTTAATAAAAGGAGGATTATTTATGGTGGCGTGGCGGACGGCCGAGTCGACGCTAATGTCGCATGATTTAATCCCATTACATTGGGAACAGTGCCAGCGCGGTATCGGAAGATGGAACGTTATGGCATTACACAATTTGGACCTCAGCTTCCTTTGGAATAATCACAAAATATTTTCGATCTTTTGAGAGACACTGGAAATTCAATAATGCGAGACTTGCATTTCTACAGACTTATGTATCAGTTTTTTAACCGATTACGGCTTTTGACGAGTAATTTTTTGGAATGCAGCTACTTATTGCGCGGTACACACAGTGAGCGAGATTGAAAAAAGCGGTACACGACTACTACTCTTTTCTATAACAATACCAAATATCGATGCAAACTAGTGGTAATTACTAATACTAATTAAACTAAATTACTAAAACGAATAGTAGTCAATACTTAGTAAAGTTTATTTAGTAATAAAATAGTTTCTTTTCTTTTGTATAGATGGCGCTATTTACAATATGAATTTTAGCTTAACTAGATAATAGAAAAAAAATACGCGAAGAGAATTTTTGTTGCGACCGGCACGCCGGTCCATATATTCATTGCGCTGTTTTTTTATAAAATAGAAACTTTAAAGCCGGTCTATTGCTTGTTAAAAACAAAAACAAATAAAAATAACGATCTTACAATTGCTTGCTGAAACATGGCTAAGTGTCGAATTATATTCTGTACAAATAGAGTTTAGATGAAACCATTGGATTTGGTTCTTATTATAAATAATTATTTTATTCTTATGATAAATAACATGCTTTCTTTATCTGAGAAATGGCACCTGTGTGATACATCAATGATCATAGATCGTGTCGCATCTCCAATAATATTAAGATGGACATTATAAGACCCCACAGCAATAAGAAAGCAAACACAATTGAACACAGGACGATATTCCACTAAAACCCCTATTATATCAGTAGATTAAAGGCTACTTTACTCGATATTACGTAAAATATTGCCTCATAAATAGAGGGTAGTTGCGGAGACGTGATCAAGCCCGAGCGTGTAATCCCGTTAAAAATTGCCAAACAGAAAACAAACGGACAATGGAGGTCACTTGATATATGTTTAAAAAACTATCAAGCTTGAGTCGGATATTCTATGTGGATTCCACATGTTCTTTTTAGAATATCTTCAAAATTATATTATATATCTAGCTGAGCTCAAAGATGTTAGTCTGTCCCAAATATGAATATTGATTTTTTTCAAATGAACCTTCTTTTGACAAGAACATAACAAATAACAATTAGCAAAATTGGTCCATCCGTTTACGCATGACGCGACGACCAAGGAATTAAGGTTTCATTATTTATATATAAGAAGAAAGACATATCAATGCATATTTGCATGTATAATTAATAACTAGCAATTGAATTAAATAAACTGGATTTGAAATCTATCAGTGTTAGTAAATATCTGGCATTGTATTTTTAAGAATACTTTGTTAAATTTGAATTTAGTGTCAAACATGATCTATTTATTATACCTATTTGCCCTTTAAAAATCTCTAAATTTTCCCAATGTCTTTTTGAAAGACTATGCTGAGAAATTTTATCCCAAATAACTACGGTATTTGTATCATTGCTCTTCTGCTTTTATTAAACTTAAAGATCTGATGTCCAATTTTCATTGCATTTACATTCTCTTTTTATTTAATTTACTAGCTGACCCAGCAAACTTCGTATCGCTTGACATTAATGCTTAGACAGTAGCGCAGTTTGTCGGATCCGATGTGAAACATTCTAAAATCAACAACTACTTATTATTAAAAACTCAATTACAAAAAAACATTTTCCAGTGGACCAAATTGTGAATCTAAACCATTCTCGAATTCCCTAGAACACATACAAAAAGTTTCATCGACATCGGTCCAGTCGTCTAGAAGGAGTTGAGTGACATACACACTCACAGAAGAATTATATATATAAAGATATAGATTAAGCGGATCGCAAAAATGTAACCACACGGTAAGTTTTCCACTATAAATAACCTGCAGGCTACAGAATAACAAATGGCGAAAAACTGAAAACCCACCAGAAAGGGAAAAAAGACATTTAAAGATACAACGAGAAAGGTCTCATGATGGTAAGAGATGACCGTGGCCTATAGATGCCATAGATGTTATTGCGTCGCTCTCTTTTACCCTGGATGTACCCCGTACCTATTGTGTAAGTCTACCGGCTATCTTATCCTCCGGACTAGAACATGACAGTGTCATTGCGTATAATAAACGACGTAGATGTGACTGATGGAAACCCTACGTTGTTTTTAGTGTATGCGATTGTTAAGGACTATCAGAAAATCCACAGGCTTATTTGATATCTTACTTTGTTTTCATGTCAGTCAAAGTCATCTGTACAAACGGAACCCTAAGATAGAAAAAAGTCGATCCCAGAGCCATAACCGCGAGGCGATGACGTCCGAAGACAGATACGGACTTGCGACAGATACGAATGGAATCGTATGGCCGTAATAGACACTGGCACGGTCAGGCTAAATGACCGGCATCCGGACGTAGACAAAAGCGAATCCGCCGTAATAAAGCAGGATTGATGAAAAAGCGCTAAGCCACGCCGATATAGCTATGGAAACCAAGGCATAAGCCCAAGCGACTTCCCAAGAGTTTGGTTTTGTCTTCTATAATGCTTGCATTGTTCGTATTATATGACACTATATCTTTTACAATTTGCAACATAAATGCTTAAAAGATTGGTTATGAAACTAAAAGGTAATGAATGTTTGTTCCTAGGCAACAGTGTACTCAATTTCGTCACAATAGGCTCAGCGGTTGAGCGGTTTTGACAAACATAGTTCACCTTAAGGTTGTCAGGCAGAGATGACTGAAGTGATAAGACCATTTTTGTATATTAATAGTTAAATATTATATTACAAGTGTAACTATAGTATTAGAATTTTTGGTATATGACAACGTGTATCCATTCATTTATACATAATTTTACATTAAACTATTAGTGTAACTGTACACTGTTGATAAGGATTTTGATTGGTTAAAAAAATATTTGTCATTAAAAAAATCTACGTATTTGATCATTGTGAAACTAATAAAAAAGTGAAAACGTTTTATTAGTTTAGATATGTTCTAGTATATTAAGAGGATTACGTAAAGATTCAAAATATATACTAAATGTTAATGCGACGGCAGCATATAACGTAGGATTTTAATTTTCATGCATGAACTTTGATTGGTCTCACGAAGTTTGTATGTGTGTGTTTAAGTTTGTGTGAGTGTTTGCTAGCTTATTCAATATAAGACATGAACCTAACTAGTAGGAATGATAAATAAATCATAATTCTGATCAAAAATTTTCTTAGCAAACATGACATAATAGTAACTTAATTTGCAAATATTGCGCTTCTCTCACGTCAAAATCGATATATTTTATAATATTTTAATAATCTATACAACAATACCCAATACACTCTTTATAAAGAATTAAAACTCTAACACTGGAAGTTATAACCGTATACTGGTCAAACATTAAATGTTATAAGAGAAACTTTTCCGTAAATTCTAAAATTAATACTTAGCCTGGTATATTTCTTGATAAACATTATATATAGCATAAGCTTGTGAATTGTACCAACCAATGAGATGTCTTCCTAGCGGCTTTAATACAAAGCTATTGCTATTACTAAGATCGCAACGAGCGCGCCGACCATCGAACAGCGTCGGCTTTACTGGACTCACTTTACCGGGATTTCGGATATGAAGTAAAGCACTTACTAAGTGCCACCCTTCTCTCCCTCTGACCGAGTTTTTCAGGCGTGAATTAAGGTCTTTTGGAATCTATGAAGTTATTGAATCTTGCTATATAATCTACCTAGTAACTCTACTTTTACTGACAAATGTATGAAGTTTTTGAATCTTGCTATGTAATATACTACCTAGTAACTCTACTTTTAATGTCGAATCTATGAAGTAACTAAATATTGCTATATAATCTACTACCCAGTAACTCGACTTTTACTGTCGAATCTAACGTAGTGCGAAACAACAGATGCACAATGTATGATAGTTTATTAAAACATTCAAGTAAATACAATTCCGACAGGTATCTCTCCGAAATACAAAACATTTTTTTTGGAATTTTCGTTCTTTGTTAAAGTATCTCAAGAAAAGTGTAGTAACTATGTTTCTTCTTTAGTACTCGTTGTTACAGCATCTAATAAATGTTAGTAACTAGGCTCACCCCGCGAATTTACCTGACCTTCATAACACAGTCTCCATTTTCCTTCAACCTATTTCTACTTATTTGTAATCGATACTTTAGAAAATGAGCAAAATTTAAACCGTACCTAATTTGTTCGTGACACAGTCAAAAACAGAATATCTGATAGACAGAAAAAAAAACTGTTTTGTGATTAGACTTTTCAAAGTTTTAAGGTATTTTAATAAAAACATTAACACTTTTTTATATTTTCGTTATCGGTACCATTATACTGCTTTATTTTAGCGTAGCTGAGTTAAAATCAATACTTTGAACAAATTATACAAATTATATCTAACACCAAATTAAGTTAATAAAATACTTGAGTTGGGTGTTAGTCAACGCAACTTATACAAGGAAATACTGTAATTAATATCAGAACAAATTTAATAAACACATACATAACCAGAAATGCAGACATCTGTATGTTCATAGCACAAATGTCTGTCCCGTGAAGAACCGAACCTGGTGGCTTGTCCGTTCGTACGTCAGTGGTGTTAGACGTGTATGCTAACCCCTCGACCAACGAGGCGGTCAAACTAAAACTATCAGTACAAAAAACTTTGAAAGTCACTTATCTTGCCTACAATCGCTTTAGTAGTTGGATTCGGTTTTTTCCGGTTTCGGTTTAATTACTATTTTCATTATTCATTTTAATTTTTTTTAAGGTTAACTAGCTTTTACCCGCGGCTTTTCGTGGATTTTCGGTTATATAAATTCAATAAATATGATGTTTAAGCAATATCACTATTGAGTTTAAAGTAAATCTGGTCAGTATTTTCTGTATGGCAAAAGTAACAAAAATCCCTCACAAACCTTCCCCGAATCCCCGAAGCCGCCAAATCTTACTAAATGAGCTCGAGTAAGGAGGCTACTGCTTTACCGAAGACTCAAGCGAGAAGATTTAAGCTTGATTTTGATAAACAAAAACTTAAACAACTTGATGTAAACTTAAACATGATAAACGGCATGTGAAAACGCCCATGGCAAGAACAATAACAAAACAATGCTATTTTTAAATTAACCGAGATGATCCCACATATTCGTCAATTTCAACATAGACAAAAATATCACGCACTATTAAGTATAAACTCAAAAACCAATAGTTAAATCCAGATCAAATCAAAATGAGATCATGGCCAATTTTCCCAAAAAAAAAAGAACCATCAAAAACGGTTTATAACGGTTTAAACGGTTAAAACATAAAAAGTACAGTCGAATTGAAAATCTCCTCCATTTTTAATGTCATTGAAAAAAGCACTTCAAATTTAAACAAACTAAAGAAAACCAACCAGCTCGTTGAAAATTCTCTCATTTAGCTTTTGTTTAGCATGTTACAGAAAACAAGGCCCGAGGGGACACCTGTCCACCATATGGTCACAGTAACATATATTAATAACACGTTAATTTATTAACAAGCTCTGTTTATCCAGGGATCAACGAAGAATAGTTTCAGTTCAACAACAAAGGACCCAAAGGGTTCAAAGCGAATTTCTTGCCGACATATTTACCTTAGGTGGAGGTGATAGTAATTTTACGCGCGAGAGGTCAGGTTTGGCTTGCGAACAAACAATGTTCATGGTTACATGGGCAGGGAGGTATTTGATTATAACTATACACTATAACTATTTAAGATATGCGACATTACACGTTTTTTTTTTAAATTAGTTTACTTAAAGGCAAACAAGCAGACGGATTTTCTGATGGTAAGAAATTCACGCCGCCTAGAGATACCAAAGATGGTAATGGTGCGTTGCCAACCTGAGGCCCGGATGTTAGACCTCGAGCAAAAGTAAGTTTACCGGCTACCTTACCCTCCAAACCGAAACACGTCATGACGTTATGACGGCAGGAATAGGTAAGGCAGTAGTACCAATCCGGGTGAGTCGTTGCGAAACTCTTCTACCTAGTCAGATGTCACGGTGTTAGTGCCGGTAAGCCTATGCTCGCCTTTTACAAGCTGCCTGGCAGGAAGGCAGATGGTTTATTCTGCAACGGAGCCCGGACCAACACGGGGGAAAATCAATCAAATTATTTAATCGTTTATTGTACACAAAGAACACTTTCATAAACTTTAAAACTAAAACACTTGTACAAAAGGTCAGCTTATGTCAGATAAATATTTCTTCCAGCTCACCCAAAAAGGAGCAGATAAAGTAAATGAAATGGTAGACTTACAGTGCAAAATAAATTAAGTAAGAAAATATAATGTGTTTTTATAATTTCATAATAAAAAACCTTTTTTCGGGATTGGATATGTAGACCGGTCGACGATAGGCTTGCCACCTAACCCATTATCTTCGGTAAGACGGGCATGAGGATAATTGTTAAATTCTCTTTTAATTTACTATTGAAGAGTTACATTAACAAATGGTTATGTTTTTTTTGTAGACTAGATAGAAATATTTAGCTGTTTTCGTTCGTTTCAATTGGTCGGTGTGGAGTGGATTTTCATACAAACTTTCGTCCCTAATTTTCATCTTTTAAGGATTGTTTTTTAAAAAAGTAGCCTATGTTTGAACTCATGCGGTTAAGTATATACATATTAAATTTCATTGAAATTGGAGCTGTCGTTTAACCATAAAAGCGTAACAAACAGACTCTCGCATTTATTATTACTTTATTACGAATAAATATAAGTAAACAAAAGTAAATAAAAGTATACAAATGGGTACACATTTAAAAGCAAATAAAGATTGATTGATAGTATGGGAGCTCTACAAACCACGAAGGTTGATCAATTGTAATATATGAGCTGCTGTTAAAAAACTGACGTGATCGAGATGGTTGTTAACTGTCACTCTTATAGTATTAAAGTACTGTTGTTTTTAAGGCACAGTGTCTCATAAGTCATACTTTACAAATACATATGTACTTTTACACATTTTTTTAACATTGTACTTTTTCACAATACATTATTTGATATTATGGAAAAGTACAAGTATTCGAAAGTTTGTATAATGTTTTCTTTATGCGTACCTAAGACTGAAAAGTTCTTTACGTATTCGAAAGTTTATCAAGGAAAATAAAATCGCTACGTGCAAAGCAGTCTATGGGCTCTTTGGTTGGTTAAAAAACGAGAGCATGGAAAAGTACAACTGTTATTCGAAAGTTTGTACAAGATTTTCTTTATTCGATACCAAAGACTGCGAAGTCTACACATACTCAAGAGACTTATTTTCAGGAAAAGTCAATCTAGCGAGGTAGCAATCTATGGGCTCCTCGGATGGTAAAAGCAAAAAAAGTAAATTGTTAGGCTTCTCGGTTGCTAAAAAAAGCGAGAGCAATATTACGAACTAATTCATAGTTCCCAGTGAACCCAACCTTTCATTTAGCGAGCGGAGTTTGTAAATAAAGGTACTATGAAATGGCAATTAACAATTCAATGTGCACTCATACGGGTTCACGTGGGAAGACGAATGTAAAATAACCGTCTAATTCACATTTGTACGGTCGAAATGTAAACAGCTGGAGATCACACAAAAGACGGTCCGAAACCGAAACGATGCATCATTAATGTACCACCGACCACATCTATTGTGTAACTATTTAATATCCACTGTGTACCGTACACTGGGCAACTTAGCTAATCATTTCAAATATACACGTCCATACGCTACAAATATGAACGTGAAACACGAAAAAAATATTTTAAGCGAAGTAAAATTGCAAAAAAATCGACTCCAAAGTCATTTATAAGTCGTAAAGTCGTACACCCAAAAATAATAACTATCTTTACATATAGGTAATAAAACAACAATGAAACTAAATGTGTACATTACAGCGGTACCGCATCGACTATCGATACATCGAAGTGTTGAAGTGTTTGTACGAAAAAGCCACTATGGCGGTCCGATTACAGGATCAGCGCTCGAAACCGATCCAGTTACAGAAAGTTGTGAGAAAGGGAGACGTCATTTCTCCGAAACTGTTCACTGCTGCATTGGAAGATGTCTTCAAGCTTCTGGACTGGAAAAGACTCGGCATCAACGTCAATGGCGAGTACATCACTCACCTTCGATTCGCAGACAATATTGTGGTCATGGCGGAATCGCTGGAAAACTTGATCAATTCTTGAAGTTGTTGGTCAGTATATATACCTAGGTCAAGCGGTTCAGTTAGGTAAATCCAACTTCAAGAAAGAGGTCGACCGCCGAATCCAACTCGGATGGGCAGCGTTCGGGAAGCTTAAGGGTATCTTCTTGTCCAAATTACCGCAGAGCCTAAAGTCGAAAGTCTTCGACCAGTGTGTGTTACCGGTGATGACATATAGAACTGAGACTTAGCCGTTAAATGTGGGCCTCTTAAATAAGCTCAGAGTCGCTCAGCGTGCTATGAAGAGAGCTATGCTCGGTGTTTCTCTGCGATATGTGATCCGTAATTCGGTAATCCGCAAGAGAACGAGAGTAACCGACATTGTTCAGAGATTTAGCAAGGTGAAATGGCAGTGGGTAGGACACATTGCTCGCAGAACCGACAACCGCTAGTGAAGAAAGGTTCTTCGAGTGGCGGCCCGCACCGGAGGACGTAGTGTTGGACGACCTTCCACCCGGTGGACTGATGATCTGGTCAAAGTCGCGGGGAGTCACTGAATACAAGCGGCTGATGACCGTGACTTGTGGCACTCTTGAAAGCGCGTAGTGCCTTAAAAAATGGTGAGCCACTAATCCGGTAATTTTTTTAGATTTAACAATTTCCAGGTTAAATTTGGTGACTTGGTTTGTACGTTACCATTTTCATACTGTTCCAATACAGCTTCTAATCCAATGATAACAACGCCGTACAAAAATAAAATATGACCAAAATGGCATTACTCTACCTGCACTTTTGAATTCTAACCTGCACTCAGTTGGACAGTTTACAGGTGACGGTATAGTGCTGAATCTTATTATTTTATGCTCTCATATCGTCCTACATACGTCACTTGGTAATTCATATAAACCATCTATTTTTTTGGCATGGGCCTGTAGTCTGTAATAGTGTAAGATTTAATTCAATCCATCCTTCAAAGTGGCTGAAACAGCTTTAAAAGATTCCGTTTAACTACATATACGTATACAAAGATACCAACGAAGTTAATAAAAGCGTCTTAAAAAAACGACATCTTAAAGCCATAGCTTCGTCGACGGTTGTAACAATTTAAATTGTTTCAATTCAACATAATAGTGTTGTGAACACTTTGTTGTAATACACCGGTACAGAGCAAATACAATATTGCCGCAATGTATACATCCAGCAAATAATTAACTTGAGGTGAAACTACCTCATTTTACTGTTTAGTTTTTTGGGGTTCCGTAGTCAGACGGGGATAATCGGAACCACTTATAGATTCGATATGTCTATATGTCCATCTGTCCGTCATTTTATTCCGAAACTACTACAACTACACAGTTGTAACTTTGGCAGAAGTATTTCGTAAATCATTATAGGTACCAAAATTTATATTAAAAAATTAGAAAATAGGCACTATTGAATTAATTTCATTTGTTTGCAATCCAAAATGGCAGTTGTTGGATGGTAGGTTACAGAGTTTGAGCATCGTAGACTCCATATAGGGTATTGCAAAGTAGAAGAGAGGAAGCGATTTTTATTTTTTTCATAGAATTTTTAATTATAGTCGATATAATTAATTAAAAATTATACTAATTGTATACATTTTAAATGACAGTAAGAAATGAAACTACCAATAATAATAAAAGACTAGTATTTGTAATAAAATAACGTTAAAAATAATTATTATTTTTTATTCTGGAATTAATTTCAGCTAACTAATATTTGATTATTTTCAGCTAATGTTTTGTCACTCCGATATTCTATGCTCTATTAGAATAGAGAATATAAAAAAAAAACAATTTATTTTAATGACAGTAACTTATTTTTAGTTTCGTTTTTTATGGTTTCCTATAATTGACTACGAGCGACAAGAACTAGGCAGTCCTACATTTTTTATTAATAATTCGTATCTTCGGTTTTCGTGACAACATTTATGAACAGATTTTAAGGGGATAC
>NJDD01001131.1:239734-251311 GCA_002245505.1 Calephelis nemesis | reverse complement strand
TGAGAAAACACAATGAACAATCGTATAAAAATGACAGATTCGAAATTCAAATGTAATATTTTTTTATTTTTAAGTGTAACAGTATTTATGGCCAGACTAAGTAGTGACTATGGTAGTCACTGTTGGATAAAGCCTTTCCCAAAGGTTCAGATCATTACACATTGGCGAGGGATTAAAATATCAAACATCACTTGAAGAGGATTTTGTTGATGTTAAAGTGTTGTTTTTTGAAAACCTACATATAATGTAGCTAAGAACCATCTCGATCAAGTCGGCTTTTATAAAAAAAAACCCTCATCGAAATCTGTCCATCCGTACAAAAGTAACCATGCCACAGACACACACACACGCACAGATAGATGCTTAACTTTAAATTTATAACACCCCTCATTTTCGTAGGTAGATAAAAATACAAGAGATCTTAAAGGCAAAGTGGGCATTGAGTTGAAGTCCTACATTTTGACCTATCTACGTTGGGGCCAACATATAGTCAAGTAGACCTGTTCAGTATCCACGGCAGACCAACACATTGACTTTATATAAACAAGCATTTTTAATACGTCGATTTTCTACAATACAAATACAAAACATGCTACACAATTAGATCTACCCTCAAAATAATTCCATAATAATAATATTAAAATTATATTTATGTAATGAGTGTTACGGCCATTATTAATAACATATCTAAGTTAAGAGACAGTGCTTTTTAAAATTAGTTGCCAGGTAACCGCTGCATTTTTCATTTAGCAAAAATATCTTGACAACAAAACTCGTTTCTTTGTTTGTAGATAGGGCGTTAACATAAGCCGTTAGTCAACAACTTCAATATTGAACTTTTACATCGAAATACTAAAGAAGAAGAAGTGTAGAAGCTTGCCCGGATCGGTACCACCACTTCACCTATTTCTGCCGTAATAGCGTCATTGTATTATCGTCATTTTAGTGTTCCATGCTAAAGACTGGGATAGTTGGTTGACTGCACACGTGGCTTAAATTCCTAAATACAAAATAGTGACGTACCAATAACATCTACGGTATCTACAAGCAAAGGTTGTTTAATACTACCGATACTAGTTGCCTATTTGTTCGCTATTCTATAGCTTTACCGCAGTCTGCTAGTTGGCTATCTTAAATCTCAAAGATCCTTATAAAAACCTGTTACCAATAAAAACACCCGAACCCAGAAATATTAAAAAATATATCGGTCTCAAAAATACTTGCACTGAAAAAAGCAAGTTGGTGTTAAATACTTGATATCAACCAAATACTTGTTACTATTTGTGTGCAGTAGGCATGCCAATTTGATTACTTGATTTTTACTTCCATTTATATAAAATAACATATAGTATAAAATGTTAGTGACACTATTGATAACTCAAGAACGGCTGAACCGATTCGGCTGAATATTTATGATGAGATAGCCTCGAACCACGAGAACATAGGATACTTTTTATTCCGTTCGACTGGGAGTAAGCTAGGAAAAACAACATATTAATTTTTCCCATGCAAACTGAATGGGTGAAAAATAGATTGCCGGAACAGCAATAAATAAAAATTATGTCACTGGTTACCAAACCGAAAGTAACAAGTATCGGACATACTACAAGAGTGTCTCTATCAAAGCTAAAATTTAATGCCTTAGAAACGAAGTTAAGATATTTTTGAACGATTGGTGAAGTTAAGTAAGTTGCAAACACCGCGACCAACATCGACTAAAGACGGGTCTTTAACCTCAATCAGATAGCCAAAGACTCATCTTCTAGACTAGAAAATTCTAGAATACCAAGAAATACTCACTGCACTATCACTAAGAAGTTAGGACACGCACCTGACTAGTGCAGTAGACGTTTCCTCCGCTCCGTAATTTATATATCTATCGGTATACCCCTGGCACCTACTAATAAGTTATGACGTCAGCAATGTGTAGTTAATACGGGCAGTTCGTTACAAGTTGGGGGCGAAATATATTGTCTCAGAGGGAATTGTTTACGTTCTTGAGAGGTTATCAAGCCATTGTTAGTTACGTCGATTGCTTGATGTTGTTATCTATGGTATCTTGAAATATGTTGCCTAATAGAAATAACCTTGTTTAGGGTTCGATAGTGATCCGAGTTTACGGTATAATTTGTTTAAACTGTATGCAGATAGCAGTTTTTGAAATATAGTAAAAATCGCACATACTTTATACAATTAGGGTATCTTAATATATAAAAATAACCCCCATTTCGCGTGGTCATTGCATTAAGCATTAACGAATGGACCAATTTTGCTAATTCTTTTTTGCCGTGTTAATTATTGTCAGGGAAAGGTTCTTATGAGAAGAAAAACCGAAAAAATTGCAAAGAAAATGAGAAAAATAACGCATAATCCATATAAACTATTAGTAACCGTGCGTTGATGTCAAGCGATACTAGTTTAATATATAAGAAATAATCCCTATTTCCCTTGGTCATCGCATCAAACGCGTGTTAGTTAACAAGAGGTTCATATAAAAAAAACAATATTCATATGAACTATGAATATTGTTTTTTTATATGAACCTTTTTTTCAGAGTTTGAGTAGCACACTTTTTTTTCCTGAACAAATTACTAAAAATAGCCTACCCCAAATTAACCGCATCATATTTATTAGTCGTAGTGGTGTAAGTCAACAAAACTAATTCATAGAAATACTTAAATAGATACTTGTAATATTTGTAATAATATAGGCAGCGATAACACTTCCCTGCCCATCTTCAAAAACCGGTTGAAAGAGTATTACTTAACACTTGCATAACGATTTGTGATTATCAGGTTTCTTATTTATATTAGTTATATTGTTTTAAAGTATGTCATTATTGAGTTTTTTTTTATATTGTTTCTATGTTTAGGTTATTTATTTATTGTGCATGATGCCTCCTACTATTTCATCACAGATTCTAAATTTTAGGGTTGGCTGGAAGAAATCTGTAGACCTAGAGATAAGCCCACCTTTTGCGCATTTCTGTTTATCACTGTCCATATTTTAAGTCATAAATTGTGTACAATAAAGAATTAAATAAATAAATAAATAGGTTTGGGGAAGACCTAGAAACAGACAGACCCACTTAGCGATCATATTTTATTTTTCGTATAGAGGCGATTTAAGGAGGCTGTTATCAAAAAACAGTATTTTATTATTTTTTGTCACCAACTCGCTTGCGTGAAAAATGGCCGCCGCTCATCCGGTTATGATAAACCATTATCAATTTTACATTTATATTTCTAACTAATTTTATTTCAGTAACGATGAAACTATTTATTCGAGACTCACATAAGCCAACTTGCAATGCCACTTTTCGTTGTAATTTTATAACTCAAGAACGGGTTCACCTATCCAAACCAAATAATTAGTACGAACTATTTAGTAGATTGTTTATGTGAAGTTTGCATAAAATCGGTACAGCGGTTCTTCATTTATCACATTTTGTGTTACAAATAAATTAAAAAAAAAATGGCGGATCATTTTGTTAATTGGTATTTTTCAGTCAAATTCAAACTTTTATCAGATGATAGCACAATCCTCGCTGTCATATTGAAACTTTTTCAGTTCTTTCTTTTTTTTTGTTGTGTTGTGTCATTCATACGGTCATTGGTCATATACGTAGCGAAGCACGTACCGCGCCGCTAGTAATAAATAAAAAAATACTGTTTCGCGATATTACAGTGTCATATCAAGTTCCTAGTGTATTTTTATATTATTTCCTAGTACCGTTATTTTTTCGACTTTAATTAATATTTAACCAATTTTGATAAAACATGGATTAAGGAGGTAAATAATTTATAGCAAAAATGCTATCAAAAACGAGTACTTTATAATTTTATCACCAATTCGCTCGCAATCTGTTACATTTTTATTTTTATTTATCTCTACTAATTATGTAATTAACATTTAACCGATTTACATAAAACATGGCTTGATAAGTTGAATAACTTACGCAAGCAAAGCTGCTCTACAAAATTTCATTATTTTAACACCAATTCGATCGCGGAAGAAATTATGATAAACCATGATCAGTTTTACTTTCATTTCTAAAAAAATGTAGTTCAGTAACGATAAAAGTTAAAACTATTGATTTAAGGCGCACAAGTTAGATTCCCCATATCATATTGTTAACAACCCGAATATAAACAATTTCGAATACTCATCACTTCACTCGAAATTCGGATCTCTTTCAAAGGCAGCACGTTAAACAAATTTTTATTCATTTGGTTACGAGTTAACAAAACTACTTGGTTTATAATTATTTCTTGAGAATCAACAACTTAAACGCTTTCTGCCTCATTAGTAAACAAAGATTAAAGTAAGAGTTAAGTTGGGATTATATTACAGCGTAATGAAGACTGTAATACTAGGTTGAACTTTGGAGTACTTTAGTCTTTGATAGAATAAGGCGTTACTTTGCGAAAATCCATACTTAACCCCAAATAAAATGCAATTTCCCGCCAAAAAATGTCTACTTTTTTTTTAAAAATTGGACTTACTGGAAGCTAAAACTTCAAGGAGCTGGATATATTTGGGAGTTTTAGCTTCCGGTGAGTCCAATTCATTCATACCGTACTATTTTGCCTGTTTTGTCACGCCATAATACATATACATTTTTTGGCGGGAAATTGCAAATTAAATTATTTTATTTGGTTTTAACTGTAGTCTTTGTTTTATAACAAGACACTTATAGCAAATTGTCAGCACATAAGTCGATATTGAGTTCAGTTGTATCGATTGATGTTCTGTGTCAGGATTAAGAAGTACCCTCTTAAGGACGAGGATTTGTTGGCTCTCGGCAAATTGTGTAACCCGATTGCTCGCCTTGGGACAGGTGCGGGCTTCCTTACCGATTTTAATTAATAATGTCTCAATAGTGAGAGCTTTCGTGATTTAATCAAATACGCTAAATGTTTCATTAATATAATAAAGTTAATCTTGCAGACAGTATCCTTTCTGGCTAAATATAAAATATTATTTTCGGCGTTGAGATGTGACTACCCCATCGCTTGCTCGTGATGATTTGGTAATTTAGGCTACTAGATTATCTCATTCCACTAGTGGAGTCAGTCTTGGCGGTATCCTTAGTGTTTATGGGCAATGACCATCAACACCAGGAGAGCCGTCTGCTCTTGTAATACTATATGAACCCCAATAAGCCAACAAATCCATGTCTATTTTAGCAGTTATGATGCAGTAAAGAAAGTGGCATATATATTATGTAGGTGCCAGATTATAAAAATGAAATTTATTTATTTGCGGGATATGTGTGTTAAAAGTTGTTACAAAGATATTAAAACATACCAACATATTCTACCACATTGTAGTGTTCAAATAGTTATTAACTTTATAGTATTTTTTTTATACATTTTAACATTTAAATCACAGCACGTATTGATATTTTTAATAAATATTTTATGTATATGTTTAATAAGATTCATAATTTATTACAAATATTTCTAAAGGTAGATTAATTTTAATTCTATCCACAGTACAATACCAACTTTTCCTACCTTAGCCAGTCAGGAGAAGGAACGGCAAAACAAACTCCCCAGCAACAAGGCCTATTACCTACATGCCTTTATTACCACCGTTTCCAACCCTAACCAGCCAGGAGAAGAAACGGCAAAACAAACTACCCGGAAACTATGCCTAGTACCTACTACCTAACTAACTATGCCTAGTGCCTTTACTACTACCGTTTCCATAGCTAGCCAGACACGAGAAGAAACGGCGAAATAAACTCCTCGGCAACCATGATTACTTCACTTCAATTAAATTTTTAAATATAAAAAAAAACATTTATTTATGCTTGTCAGCAAGAACAAGCTTTTATTTATTCAAGAGTCAATATATACTGACTACATTTTTAAAGAAATAAACTAACAGTTAATCTTTACCTGGAAAAATACCATCATTCGAAGCGAGATTATGTGCGATAGTGTCTAACATTATAATAATCGGTGCATAATAAAGTGTTTTCATTCATTACGTTTATTATATTATGTAATCTCTAATACGTATAAAGTCAAAATATCATATAATACGCGCAATGAAAATTGTAATTTATACATGGTCTCAATATTTACAAGGTAATGTAAGCTTCGTAATGAATAACGAATGCCTATTAGTCCTCTCTTTAAATTAGAAACTAACTAGTTCGCTCCTGCTAAACAACCAATTCGCTACGCCACAATAAATAAGCCCACAATCGGAACAAATGGACACCCGGCAAATTAAACCCAGCAGCACTGCATTTCGATTCTCATACATTAGGCACATCGATCTAACACGTCCGAACAAAGGCCTTAGTGAAATGCTTACAAACACGCGATCGTCTTAAGTTCTTACCACATCCATGTTCCGTAACAAACAACTTTGGACTTAGTCACTAATCACATTTGGTTTAAAATCGATTACAATTTCTAGAAAGGATGTATATCACACCGTTCAATGTCATTCAATGTTCACAGATTAAAGGATACATTGCGAAGGTGGTACGCATTCTGCAATTTGCGTTCTCATTCGTTAACAATAACAGTTCAGATCTGTTAGAATAATATATAAAATTTGGGATTCTACATGTGACGTGGCATAAATAAAATCCTTGCAAAAGTAACACAAATTGAATGTAAACCCAAAGTAAGCAAAGTATATGCTTGTGCAATGGATTTTAATCAACTATTCTAAAACATTGAAATATTTAAATATAAACAATATATACTTAGAAGACATAGTTTAATAAGCACTTAGGTCCAGAAATGAAGACATATAAACGTTCACCACACAAATGCTTGCCCCGTCGGGTATCAAAATCGTGCTTCACTCTCGGTGCAGTGAGGCATGGATGTCAAACATTAGACCAACGAAATATTAAAAACGTTACTCAATATAAAGACAAATTAGTTGAGAAACGCGACGAAGAAATTTCTTATTATATCTCAAGCTGAAGCTGAATTAATATACAAATTAAAGTAAGTCAAGGGTTAAGTTGATATCATAGTCTATTTTACATTGTAACACGGACTATAAAGTCAACCTAAATCTTAAAATATATTTGTTTATATTTATTTATTAACAAGGCGAGCATAGACAAAAAAACGATAAGATTTCGTTGTAAAATGTACACATATTAGCAAGTACGTGTAAAGTTTGTGTCGGGTTTGGTTTAGAAGCTTTTATTTTTAAAATATCAGAGATAGAAACATTTCTTTATGATGCTTGTGTGATTGTGTGTACATTAATTTTAAAATTTACCTAATTAAGAGCCTGGGCTCACCTACATTACGCAGTCAAAAACTGCAGAACTCTGTTTTATTAATTTAACGCATATGATAAGCATACCTTTAGTTACAACACGGTGTAAAAGCGGCCTTTCTTAATGCGGCCCGACCGAAAACAAAACAATCCGATGCTCACCTCCTTACGTCCGGTTCCGTACAGTAAATTTACATTCCCGACCATCTATCCCAAAAGTCCATCCGGGTTGGTAATAAAACGATCTTAAGACACGGAGGAAACGTCTTAGCGCTCTTTGTTAAGGGAGGAACGCGATCACTCCTTTCCGCTTTAATGATGTTTAGAGTTTAGATACTGGTGTTATTAAAGGATTATTTGGGTACGACGAAGTGAAGAATTTACAATATACAAAGTCTGATAAGCTTTTTGATTCAAATAATTTTAGAGATTGTTAATAAAGTTAGATTGTTAATAAGATAAAGAAGATATTTTTTTGGTTTGTTTTATTTCTATCTATTAAAAATATGGATTATTAGTTACAGATGTGGTTGTTATTAGCTAATTCAGAAGAAGAATGTATGGTATTCTGTAATAAAATTGAGATATTTCAGGTTGTTTGCACATAATGGATTATTTTTCGTCTTTCAATTTTTTTTATGATAGAGGAGGAAAGTTAAACATAAGCCGTCCTCTCACAAAAAAATATTAAATGCTCGTTAAAAAGAGGGTTATTAAACACTGTCCAAACTTGAATTTTCAACTAATCACATGCTGCCACATCATCTGCGGGCATACATTATTGGTTGGCTGTCAATTTCAGGCGTCTAATTTTTTTGTGGTATGGTGGAAGATGTTTAATCAAAAGCGAAGAAGCTTTGCCCTGACATTAAACTAGCTGCCCGGCGCATATTGTTTATCCCGTTAGTGTTGTTTCTTCGCAGTTTTTCCCATTTTCTAATATTTAAAGTATTTCTAGACTTCAATAAAATAGGTCCAATCGTTCGAAAGTTATGGGCTTACCAGCATTATACGATTCCTTTTTATGTTATATAGATTTGGCCTCGACTTCGTCAGCGTAGAACAGTTAGGATTATCATAAAAAACTTTCATCACCTACTATAGTCCTTTGAGGGTGTCTCTTACCATCAGGAGAGCAGTGTCCTCGTTCATTTAACTCTTACTTAAAAAAAAGACTAAAATCACATCGAAGTTTTAAGACAAGACTGCTTTAATAAAATAATCGCCAAAGGGAAAGTTCCGTCCGCGTGTTCATAGGCAGATGTTATCTTATAATTGTGACAATATTTGGTTTAGGCTTTTAAGGGAGCCGAGGTAAATTGTGGAGTCATGTCAAGATGAAATTTAACAGAAATTGACTATCTGATGAAGTTTATTTAGGTAACGCTAGTAATAACCTGACGTGAAACTCGTAACATTCCCATTGTAGATTTTTGATTATGATAGCCTGATTAGGATTTGGCACTTTGCAGTAAAATGTTGACTTTTAAGCCTCTTAAATTTTCCTGTTGGTTGGTTGGTACTCGTTTGTTGTATGGAGTTAACCAACTCTAGAAAAGTAGGAGATTCTCAATTCAACTATGATATTTTTTTCGTTTGTTACGCGATTACTCTGATTTTGTTTTTTTATTTTTTAGAAAGGTAGGTCATGATTCCGAGGTGGTCCCACATTAAATAATTTTATTTTGCGGAATTGACCATCTGATTTCCTGCCAGGCAATTCGTAAAAGGCGAGCACAGGCTTACCGTTACCAACAAAATCTGACAAAGAGAGTTTTTCAGCGACTCGCCCAGATTGGTACCATCGCTTTATCTATTCCTGTCGCCATAACGAGAGTGCTTGCCGTTGACGTGTTCCAGTTTGGAGGGTAAGATAGGCGGTAAACTTACTTTTGCTCGAGGTCTAACATCTCGGCCTCAGGTCGGCAACGAATCATTACGACCTATGGTGTCTAGGCGGAGTGAACTTCCTACCGTCAGGTTTATTTGCATTCCAATATCAGAAAAAAAAATTAAAAAAAAAACATACCTAAAGACGCTTAAAATGAGATGAAAAGATACACTTGAGAAGATCAATACCGCATACATTCTGAGCAAGAATCAAATACATTGCACTGAAACACTAAAAATCATTAAGAGTATCGTCAATCAAAGAACGTAACAATGAACAACTCACAATGGACATTGGAAAGAGGTCTCGATTACTAAGACCGCCATTAATCTCACTTGGAAAGTTACCGCCGAATTAATTACCCCCTGACCATACGATTTAATAGGTTTCCTGAGGGACCCTGAGGTTTCCGATTAAATCACTACTCCTCATAGGGCGATTTATAGTGACCACTACATCCACGCGGATATAAATATGCTGGACATGACAAATCCTGGTAATTTTAATTACTTGGGATCTATACCAGTAGTCCGAGATTCAAGCACAAGCACAAGTGTAAACACTACAGTCAAGCCAGACTTCCAAAGAATTGGCAAAAAAACCATTCAAAAATGAATCCTCCCAAAAATAGCCATAATGCAAGATCTGATCAAAGAATCAGTGTATCGATTTTCACTAAATAGTGTGAATCTCCTTTTTTATTCGCTATTATAATCAGGGTGNNGCTGCATGCAACATTTGGCTACAAAGGGCTAAAAATATTAAGTCACTCACGAAACCAATAGCAAAATCGTCTCATTTAAACAAACAAATAGTCTTCCATATAGTTTGGAAAAAAGATCGTCTTTATGATTATATTGTCATGAATTGAAAAATATAACAACCAACAACTAATGTCAAATATATAATACAATAAACTTCTAATTAATGCATAGTGCGAGCAAAAAGAAAACAAAAAAGGCCATTGTGACATGCTATAACATCTTTAAAACACCACTTCGCCCAAAATAGGCATATCCAGTTCATTTTAAATCTGTGACAACTCATTGACCAAAACCTTTGACCCGAGTCAAATAGAAAACTCCAGTACAATTTGGGACATCAAAATCTTCTGTTATCTTTCATCACTCCAGTCTATTGTCCGCAATATCGCTGCCACTTCAATATAACAATGTATCACTCTTACAAAAACCAGAACAACTCTACAAGATAATGACATTTCAACTCAACTCTACGCCTAGCTTTAATTGAAAAGTAGACAGCTTTCTTGACACAATAGTAGTCTTATCTAAGCCGTACATTCTTTTATAACCGACTCCAAAAAAGAGGTTATCAATTCGACTGCTTTTTTGTATGTTTGTTACGCGATTACTTGATCAGGAACAAACCGATTGCGATGGTTATTTTTGGAGTGTCATATATCATTTTATAATGATCCGACTAGTGGTTTCATACTTAATGATATCGTCAATACAGATGAAAATTTGTGCATTCTTAAGTATAACACAATACTACTAAAGGGAGGTTGGTAAAATTTATGTGGACCATCTCCGAATCGTTAAAAATCTAACGAATAAAGCATCTTCAAATCACGACATAAGAATAAAACGGGATTCGGTTTTCTGCACTTTTACAGCGCTTAAATTATATCATCAGCAAGCGCGATGACACAAAAATTTACATGTTAGATTATTACTCTTCTAATTTTTAATAACATTTTCCGATATTTAGCTGTGTTTTGCTACATTTCTAAAACGCATTTATGGAAAGATCTTTAATGTCACTGGGCAACCAAATGTCCAAAATACGTTTGGACTTTGGTATACATTGACCGATGAAAGAATTACTTATTTAATGAGACGAGGTTTATATACTGCCAAATTATTTTTATTTCTCGTATCTAAATTATGAACATCACCTTTTTTTAATTTGTGGAAGTTCCATTAAAGGTACATTAAATTCTAAAGATTGGTTCTACCACCTTCCCTATTTTTGTAGCCATAGCTTCGATGCTACAGCCGTGTTCCGTAGCGGTTCCCTGGTCGACTTGCACATGTGACCTAACAAGCAGGGCATAAGACAGCGTCTAAGCAGTAACGACTATTGTGGCTAAAGATAAAGACTTTTATGAACACCAGGAGAGCCGTCTGCTTGTTTGGTATTTTTTTAGTGATTTCTTGGATCTTTTCTTTGATATATACATTTTGCTATTGGTATATTATATTATAAGTATATAGGTATGTTAAAAAAATAACAGTATTTATGAAAAATAGGTAAATTCACCAAGCGAAAATGTATAAAAGGAAATAGGGTGTTACTAAAATATGAACACACAAAAGACAATTTTATGTGGCTAATCTAATCCAGAAACCTTTACAGCGAATTTTTTTCTCTCAAAAACATTGTAGTGTTTAGAACTGAAC
>NJDD01001131.1:223536-238780 GCA_002245505.1 Calephelis nemesis | reverse complement strand
CACCTTAACCACGGGCGTCACTGCCGGCTGCGTTGCAGCACCCTTCTTCTTGCCCTTTCCTTTAGGGGCCTCTGCGGGTGTACGAGCTGTTGTCGATGGACCGGCTGCGGCTACAGACTGCAGTTGCGGTTGGGCAGCTTTCGCCTTGCTGCTACGCACTGCCAGTGGAGGCCGAATGCTCGGAGCAGGAAGGAGGCGATCTTCCAGCCCCGCGATTCTAGCATTCATCATTTCGCCTAGCGAAACCGTGAGAGAGCGTTTTAGCTCCTCCACTATCTCACTAGGCGAAACCGGTGCCGCCGCCGTAGCAGTAGGCGCAGCAGCCCTTGCTGCGGCAGCTGCTTCCGCCTTCGCCTCCGCAAATCCTAGGCGGAGCGCCTTCACTTCTGCCCTCAATTGTTCCATTTCGAGGCGAAGGCGGTTGTTGTCCGCCCTCAGCCTTCTAGTCTCCTCAGCCTCCGTACGGCCCGCTAGTGCTTCCACAACCTCCTGTAATTCTGCAGCCGACTTTTTCAGCCGACTGACGAATTCACCCTTGAGGTTGCGGGATTTGGCCGCAACCTCAAGGATACAGGATATCCTGCTTCCTGCCTTCGCTCTGAGAGCCTGTCCGTCGAGGTTATCAATAATTTCGGGTCGCTGTATTTCTGACCCGCCTTCAACAACTTCGACCGACTCACTCACGGAGTTTCCAGCTCGACGTTTAGTTATACGTCCTGGTGAGGGCTTGACTAACTCCCCCCTAGAAGTCCCCACCATCTTCTTACGTCCCCTCCTGGCTGAAGGAACCTTAGCCGGAAACGGCCCCTCCGTGTCCGTGCCCGAAGGTACGGAGGTATTAGCATAACCCTGCGTTAAGGTTGCGTAAGGTAAGGTATTATTACTTTTGCTTGGTGAACCAGCTGAGCCGCTAAATTCTCTTTTGTTGTGCAATTCTGATAAATCTCGAAGATTTTTAAGCAATATGCGCAAAAGCAATAATTGTTTTTAAATGACGTCGTTTAGAGTAGGTAGACACATCATTATGCCAGGACATTTTTCTGTGCAATGTCAAATTTATCACAGAATCTGTTCATACTAATATTAAAAAGCTGAAGAGTTTAATTTTGTTGCTACAATTTCTAAATGTGAGTTACTGAAGATATCCCCGAAGGGTTAGTTCGGCTTAACTGTACAACCAGAGCGCTAACTACTAGCCGAAGACATTAAGTCGATTTTGGTAGATGACAATCCTGTAGCAAACCGGGCACTTATCCAATCCGGGACAAGTGGCAACGTTACTTTTAGTAGAAAATTAAAACTTCACAATTTCTATTTGTTTTTTTTTTGTTGCCCGGACCGGAGATCGAACCCAAGATCTCAAGAAGTCATTCCGAAGATGCACGGTTAGACCTCAGAGACGATATGCATATTTCTAAAATTTGAAAAAAAAACTGTTAGAGGTTTTCATAACTTGCTATACAGTTTAATTTCACAGGATTTGCCGAAGTGCAGATAAAACTGTGGAGACAATAACGTATTCCTACTTTTTATCTGACGTGAAATTAGAAAACAGAAAGTGTATATTGTTCAGTTTTGAAGGCAATATTGCTGAAATTATTTAACATTTAAAAAAAATAGATGAAACTTTGGATAGCGATATAGGCTACATCTTATCTTAAAATTTTAACGAGCAGTGTTGGAGAGCTAAATATTAAATTACGCGGGCGAAGCCGTGGGTAACAGCTAGTAAATTATAATTTTTCATATTGATGCATTATGTTGTTTTTGTTAATCACTGTTTGTAACGGCTTAGCAAAACATTAAACTTTTCGGATCAGGAGACCAAGCTTATACCCTGTGTAGATAATATAGTTGACATAATCCTGAATTTTAGTTTCCTATTATTGTTCTGCACGAGTATTTCCTGATTAAAACTCAAAAAATTTCTGAAAAACTGTTAATGCAACTAAAACAGAATCAATTTTGGCATTCAAGCAGTTACATACATGGAATTATAGATACACTACATTGTAAAACATTCCTTACCAAGGAGAGAGACAACATCATAATATCTGAAATGAGTGTGAAGAGAAGCTAAGGACAAATTTCTATATTAACTCAATATTAATCAAAAAACACAGGATCGCATCAAAATTTAAATGTGCTTCTTTATGAAATGACTACACTATAGAATCTGGGCTAAATGAGTCATAGTGTTGTGTATACCATATACATAAATACATAAAATTCTTAGTATTTTTTTACTGATAAGTTCAAAAAATAGGATAAACGAGCAAGTGGTCACAACTAAGTTTGGAGTAAATGTGATCATAGTGTCTGACTTTCACGCTCCTTTTATAAACCCTATTAAAATTGTAGTGAAGAAGAGATGTAAATAGATTCAGAAGTGAGTCCTGTTCATATGAAGAAATATGCTCGAGAATGGTTTAACTGATTTCACTTTTTTGTTCAGTACTAGGTGACTTGGTAAACTTTATTGACTTTGTATTCCATAATCTCTGTCTACCCTATAGGATGAATTGGCATGAAGAGAAGTTTATTCAGCCAATTTATAATAAGTGTGTATAAAAAATAATTTACGTCACTATTGTTTAGAAACCTGAATCTTAAAAAAAATTAAAATAAGCACCATCAGAAAAATAGAAATTTAGCAAATGCTTTCTTTATTTTTGAAACTAAAAATTTCGAAAAAATTAAAAATATTTACAAGGAGATAATACAATCGAGAAAATCATACTTCAAAATGTTCATAAGATAACTTAGATTATCAGAATCTCATCAAAATCAATATCATCACTAACACATAAAATAAAAAAATCATTATTGTTAATCATTAAACTATACTAAAATCTCACCTTCAAATAAACAACAAATTAATAACATTTTATTTATGTCATTCTTAAAATTAATAAACTACATTTTAAACTCTAAAAACAAAAATTCATATAAATTAAATAAAAAATACTCTTATGAGATAGATATGAATAAAATAATAATGAGATCTAGTTACAGTTTAAGTCATGCCAGATCCATTTTAACAGAAATAATAAATTACATTCTGAGGACTGGTGAATAAAAAATGCCCCAGATCACAGGTAATCAGTACCAACATAAGGTAACTAATATGTTATCTGAGGCTTTCTTATTTATTACCCCAATTAGTTTATTGATCGACAGAGCCAAAAAGTGGTAATTTCATTTAGAGCAGTGGATGCATAGTGCTTTTTATTTTATTCCTGCTCTCTGGACAAAGAGTGACCTCTCTGTCCAGACTCCAGAGAGCAGGAATAAAATTCAAATTAAATTAATAAAATACATAAATCACCTAATTCTGACAATAACATTTCAAGCCATCAACATAACCTTAAATAAAAAACACTTAAAAAATTACAATTAAAATTATATTTGGTTGAAACTTTGTTACATACCTAATTTACATCTTATTCATATTGTGAAAATAAAGTCTGAGAAGTAATAATGCATCAAATATTTCATCTACTGCTTAGTTTAAATTTTTTTTTAAGATATTTGTTAATTCTGAAAATCTTGGCATATTATGTAAAATTTGAACCCATTCATTGAAGTACATGTGGGATTCCTGGTTCCATACTTGCAACCAATACTTTATGATTACAATTCCCACAAAATTATTTGTCTGTTCTTTAGTTACTTTTCACACTTGCCGACCCAATGTCTCTTCATGAAGCAAACCCTAAAGTCCATGAGTTAGATTTAAAATAGATTTAAACAAAACACTATAAAAGAAAAAAACAAGAATTCAGGACGAATCTTCTTTGAGTAAGTTTAATAGTATGGTGGTTATGATGCATTTTCAACCTAGGGATAAGGAGTTAGTTACGCCTCTTGCTTGAGTTCGTCGGTTACCACCTTGTTTGTGGACCATACACCATAATATTTTAGATATCTCAACGTATCGCTTTCTATTTTCTAAATAACTTTTAAACCATTCTAATAATTCTAATGATTTACTATACTTTTCAAGTTTTGTTAATTATGGGGTAAGTGGTAAGCCCAAGTGAAATCTTAAATTAGTATAGTTACAAATAAACAGAAGAATAGGAAGCCTTTAGTAAATTGGCAATGATTAAAATAAATTTTATTTTCCACATATACTAAACACTACTAGGACATAACACCTCAGAATAGTGTAACATAACCAAGACTGGGAGGTAACTTGGACACTAGACTAGACCATTATATTGGTATTGAATTAGATTTGAAATTAAAGGAATTGTACACATAGTTCCCAGAATCTAATTAGTCTAGTCAATCAATTAATGTAAGGATTATTTCAGCAATTACATATATCTAAAATATACAGACTGTCTTGAAAACATGTATATATACAAAAGTATCTTCACACCCATACAACTAGATGTTAACCAGTGATTTCACTAGCTTAGAATTGCTATTAGTACGAGATCCAGCTGCAGATTTGTGTAGTAACGAGTACATGCTAAAATCCACATTTTTACTCATATATAAATAGAAGTGTAGGAGAATAAAAATGTACCAGGTTGCCAAACCAAATGTGGCCGATAGTATTTTTATTTAAATTACTTTTAATTAAAAAATTTAATTAACCAAGTTTTGAAATAAAGTATTGTTCACTTCACAGCAACAGGAATAAAAACTTACAAAAATCTCGTTGCCGTTGTGCACATCGCCGCACCTCTGCAAAGATGGATGGATGGAAGATGGATGGATGCAAAGCCATGTATAAAAAGGTATGATTTCAATATATTTATACATCCATAATGTATGATAATCTTTTACAGATCAAAATAAAGCTAATATTTTTCATTAAATACAATTTTATGTTATTCAATTATGATATACATTAACCTTATTAAATCAGGCCACAAGTGAGTTACTGTTGAAGATGGTAAATATTGAAGGTTGAGTGAGAGGAAGCTAGTGCGTAACATCACCAGCCTAACAAGGACAGCAATTGTTAACCGTATGATGTTTTAAAGCTATAGGGCATGCATCAGATGACATTTGTGTAGTGACACTAGGTCACTACACAAATCTGCAGCTAGATCTTAATCTATATGATTTTCATAGCCCTTGGTAGTTGATATATTTTAAAAACAAAATATTTAAGTTTGAACTCTTGGTCTTTCAATATTTTTATTACAAACTTTAATCGTTTTAGGGGTTAAAGCGGGAAAGTTTTGCTAAATGCAAAAATGTCAGCCAAAATATTGCAGAATTAGTAAAAAAATACAAAATTAAGATTCTTAAGGTATTTTAAACATGTTATGGCAGTGCAATATAGACTAGCGCTTAATACGATGTAGTCCAAAAACGCCAGTGCAACTTGATAGAATTTTAAATTAATTAAGAGTTAAGAAGGGGACTCCTAAACCCTAACTACACATTTTTTTCTAGTAACAAGCTACTGCAAAATGTTCACCAGCTCTCGAAATATCGACTAATATAATCAAAATAAATGTTTATCGAATACAAACCTAGTACAGTTACAATTGAAGAGATTGCAAGATATAACAAGTTTGTAAACATAACCTATAAAGAGATGACAAAGTTTTGGCTCCAATTATTTATCTATCTTAATAGAAATAATACAATGACTTACCTGATATGGTGTATCTCCTTCATGTTCATCCAAATGTTTCAAATTCAAACAACACAAACAATTTTCTATGTAGTTCCAAACATACAGAACATCATCTTTTAATTCTAATATATTACAAAGTTTTGCACTAGAATTTTCACAGAAATTTTCTTTAAGGTCCTTAAATAATTTATGGTTGGTCAATTTGTCTTCATACAGTCTATTTTCCATTTTTATTGTATTATTTAATGAAAACAAAAACTTATTTTGGAAACGAGTTTAAAAACTTCGGCAAATTGTTTGACAGTTGTCTCTTGTCAGTTGTCAGTTGGCAATTGACATTAATGACACAAAGGCGGCAAATTACGTTCCACTTCATACGATAGCACTTACATACACAAGCAGCAGATAGATAATAAGCTTCTTTATATATAACATTGTGATATCTATTTTAAGATAAATAATTACTTATAATTGAATTATGATACTAAATATGAAACTATGGGGATCCTATTTCCCTCGGTCATCACATACGCTTGTTCAATTCTGATTTTAGATAATGTCATCTCCTGAGGTCCATGTCAAAAAAAATCATAGTAAGGACAGGACATCCATGTGTCGCCATCATAGAAATAGGATGGTCGCCATAATATGTACCTATGCAAGTTTTTACTTGTAACTGTAAAGCATAGGCCAGGTCATTTGCTACCATTTTGACCCCGGTAGGTATTGTATATCCGAGTCGATCCGGGTTACCCTCGAATATCGACTTCATGCAAATTGGTAATTTATATCTCTTCTGTTTGAATATAGATTAATAAGATGTTATTATTTTTTATAACCAAATGGAATGCTTTTCTAAAACTTTGATTAAAAGTAAAATCTGAACACAGTTTCTTTACTAATTACTAACGAATTTTTAAGGAGGAAAATTGGATCTGAGGATTGTCTAAAAAAAAGCGAAAGCGTCAAAACTGATCCACTTTCGGATATACAATACTGGGGTCAAAATGGTAGTAAATGACCTCCTCTGAAACACCGGTGAAATGACCACCATAGGTAACCTACCTAAGACAATTTTTTTCAATGTGTTTGTCTACTAAAAGTCCCTCAAAATCCAAACCCATTGGTAGAAATTTATATTTTATTGGATTGTTAGATTTTTTATAGTTTCAATTGGACCAGTAGGGTTACTTTTGAATCTCGATAATATGTAAATTGCAAATTGGAATCGGATAAGTAATTTTAGGTATTTTTGAACACAATACTAGCGGTTTAATAACATTTGGTTCGAAACAATTTAACTAAGTACCTAATCCTATAAAACAAATTATTGTTTGTTATAAATTTTAAAAATTGCTTGTATTGTGGTCTTTAATTTAGATACCTACCAACTATCTAAATTAAAGAGATATCCAATTCCAATTTAAAATTTGTATGAAATCGATTTACAAGATCATGAAGCTATGTTACGACTGGAAGCTAAGAATATTCATATCAAAGACCAAGTATTGGAAATTGGAATCAAGTAGGTACCTAAGTATGTCATTTTAGGTACTATTGAACATACTACTCAAAAGCTTTACCTTATTTTAGAAGCTAGAAGTTTGAGTAAGGTTACTAGAGCGGAAGATTGAATAAATATAAAGATATCAGGACTAAATTTTAAAATGTCAGAAACATTTTAATAAACATACAAAATATTAATCGGAAAAAACCCGATTCCATGTTATTAAAATTATTACAAATTTCTACTTTTTGAGCAAATCCTGATCCCATTTAATTAACACTTAAATGTTATGTACATATCTAATGTATCCAGGTATTTTTTGTATTGACAATTAATTATATAGGTATGTTCGAAAAAATTTGATCCTTAGGAGTTCCTAAATACGTAACATCGGGATTTTAATTAAAACTATTTTAAAATCTTGTTTTATCAGAACATTTTGTTTATTTTGGGTCAATGGACATCATATCAAATAACCGGACAATCTAGACGTAAGAAAATTTTGGCGGGAAATTGCAAATTAAATAGTTTTATTTGGATTTAAGTATGGATTTCTGCAAAGTAAACGCCTTCTTCTATCAATAATCCAGACGAATCCCGAACATCTAGCAAACTCAGGACTGAGTGACGCACATTTTACAAAAAAGACTGGACTTTCAACTGTCCAGGCGATAATGCTGTCAGGAAAGTAATTTTGATCAGGCATAGGTTCCATTTATCACGAAGACATAGTTAGTTCAAGCAACTTTGCTGCATTGCGCGAGTTTGAGCAGTCGTAGCATTTCAAAAGCCTTCAGTTTGACTGAAGACTGTAGAAGATTTAGTTACTACGAAGACTCCAACTCAATGTGCATTAAAGTTTTTGTGACTAGCAGCAAAAGTGAAGATATTTTTAAATAAATTTGTCACAGTGAGATATAAAAGAGTGTGGGAGCTGGTGGGTTGTCCTAATGTTCTAATGTCTAGTTTGGTATTAAAATGGCTTTGTTACACATGCTGAAAGGCAGACACACATTGTAACTAGTTTCGTTTTGTATCCATATCAATAAAAGGACCAGGTTTTTTAATTCGTTTGTAGGTTTTTTTAATTTTATTTATTTGTATGTTTTTTGTATGTTGGTTTCCTTCAATAGCCAACCAACCGAGTTTGATCGTTTTTTTTAGAAATTACGTGGACCATTTCGGAACCATTTGCTATCTTCCGAAAAAATAATTATCAAATGGCGACGTGGTACCCATTGAAATAATTGGAGTTGGTTGTTGCAGTTTCACAGCGTTTAATTATTATCATTTAGCAATTGAAAATTAAAGAACAGCTGTTTGCGTAATAATTCTGAAAATATACAATTTTGGGGTAACTAAATTTGAACACATTTTTTCAGATACGATTTTTTGTTTTGACTTGTCAAAAGCGATTTTTCGTAGTTATAATAAGAATTTTCTTGACATCTCTAAGATCGATGTCAAAACATCGTACCCTGAATAAAATATAAGGCGAGGCGAGTGCTCCTCAGTTTTCGCGATATAATGCTATTGATAAATTTACCAACGCGTCTCTCACATGATATTACGGGGTGGCGATGTACCACCCAGCGCCCCGATCTATTATTATGCCGTGCAGGTTGCGATGTATGAGTTGCTTAGGGTTGTCACATTGCAAAAATGTTTTTAATGGGAAGGAAATGTGGTTCTCTAATTTGAGGGCTTATGAAAGTCAAAGTATCAAACTAAATAAGAGGTTAAATGTTAGGTGACTTTGTAATAAAGTGGTATGAAATTTCTGAACTACAAAGTTTGATGTTTGATAATGTAATTAATTAAAGTAATTTACAATTCATTTTAAATTAATTGATATAATCGTTGTTACAATTAAAGTAATGTATCAAAAACGCATAACATTATTGGTTTATTTTCAAGGAAAAAAACAAAAATACAGGGTTATATCTAAAGCACCAGTAAATTTTTATGAAACGGTGCGGAATTGATAACACTTGCGATCTATAAAAAAAACTCAAAAGTTAAAAAAAACAATTTACAATTTTTATCCGTCGCTACATACAAGATGCATGGTTATAACATAAATAAAGCAGAAAACTGGTTCCTACTGATCGCAGCAGTATTTAAAGGCTAGTAACGTCATGAATCGTACTAGGTACTACATCGTAGTGTGAGAAGTGAAGCATTTTTGCGAAGTGTTTTAAAAGAATAATTATAAAAGTAAAAATTCAAATTTGCCAATGACATTTTAAATGCAATATCATTTAAGCCTATATGCCCCTTATATTAAAACTTGGCAGGTCCTTTCATAGTTACCCTGTATATTAATTTGTAAAATTTTGTTTAAAATCATTTTGTAAATTAGTTATTGCAAAACAGTTCTAGTTGAAATTTAAGTTGACCATTATTTAAATTTAACAACCAAAATTAAACTCATTTTTCATTTGAAAATTAAAAAGACAGTTTAGAAAAACCAAAGTTGAAAAAGTAAATATTTTTAACTTAAGTGTGCAGGTCAAAGCTAGGTAAAGATTTGATATTTCTACGTATTCACTATGTTATACATAATATTTTTTTATATTTTAAAGTTTTATTCAATCTTTCACAACTTACACAATGTTTTGCCATAAACAATATTAAAACCTACCATAAAAATACCATATAACTAACAAATAATTATTCAAATAAATCACCTCGAAGCATTCCTGGTGCAAAAGTACCCATGACACTAGCGGCATTACCACGTTGGATAACCAGCGCGAGTCTTTGCACCAAGAATGAGCCGGAGCGGGTGTCATGCCCGTTATCTCGGAGCCTGTGCCCTAATTCGTAAATGAAGCACTTAACTTCATGGCACATTTTTCCTATTGTCTCTACTACAATAGGAATAAACAAATAGGTATTTTTCAGAGCTGCATATTTTTGGTTTTTTTTATATGCTGCATCTTCAGCAGCCGCTGCGGGTGACAATGTTGTACGATTGAGATGACTCGGAGCAAAGGTACTAACGCAAGTTGCATCCCATAAAAGGCACTTACCCTTTTTCCAGGGAACCAAAGTCATACCATCGGGTCTCTTTCCATCAGATCGGCTAAGACCAGGTGGTTCAAGGACACAAGGGACATTGGCAGAAACGAAGAGCCACCGCTACACGCAGAACATTGTTATCTAAAAGTGTACCTACATGAGGAGATGGGAGTGCATGTAACCAGGCTCCTAATTCAGGCCGAGTGACTGCTTTGAGTCTTGCTAAATCCGAGCCTGCTGCCTCTTCTGTAATCCGATCAACAACTCTCTTTGCACCAATGTCATCCCACGCTCCTTGGGAACATTGAGCTACAGGGGTTCCAAAGCCTGAATTAAATGACAACCAAGTAGAAACGGCTTCGGTCATAAATTGAATGCATGATCTATCACCATTTGGAGAGATTAATTTAGTGACTAGATCAACAACTCCTTGAGCAGAATCCAGAAAAGCTGGCAAACAAACGTCTTGCATTCTACGTATTCCTAAGCCATCATGACGTGCCGGCAGTGCCGCTTGACTCCATTGAGTTTCATTGAGAGAAACATTTAAGATTGTTTCTAAAACATTTTTCAAAGAATTGTCAAAAGCAGCAATGTCTTCGTGGCTAAACCAAGTAGGAGTAGTTCGTAAAAGATAATTAACTTTTGGTAATGCGAAACAAGTTCGCAAAAGAATAAGCGCGACGTGTGCTGAAAGATCATTTAAACGAGCTTGTGTTTTAAGTAGAAGTTCGTGCCGGATTTTAATCGCTTCAGAGACCGCGTCAAGAAAAATAGGTGAGCCTAATATAGTGAAGGAGTTTGAAGATTTTTTTTTTGATATTTGGAAGAAGAGCATTAAGCTTAGAATAATTACATTGACTGCCAGAACCACAAGAGAAAAATTCACATTTGGAAGTATTTATCTGTAAACCAAATTCTCGGAAACGAGGAATTAGTATCTGCAGATCACGACATACTTCGTCTAGCTTTCCGGCAATAGTTCCGTCATCTAAATACCAAAGGTTCAATGGTGATCTGACCTCTAAAATGGAATTATGAGTAGCTAAGCAGAATGCGAGTGGACCTAACGGATCTCCCTGCTGAGCTCCCACTTGATAAAGTATACAGTTGTCTTCAAAGTAAAGATTGGAGGGAAATCTATATACTTGATAAAAAAAGGGTAAAGAGATGGAACAACGGCCTTAATTTCATTTAATAAAAAATTCTCTCAACAGAATTAAAGGCATTCTTTAAATCGAGTTTTACTATAACCGAATCACAATTTTTGCAATCCATAGCAAAAGAGCGTGTAGCATGAATTACAGCTTCACAGCCTAACGGGGTTCCAAAACCTAATTGGTGTGGCTGCAGCAACACTGACATTTCTCGTTTCACTGCATGACAAGCAATTTTAGCTGTCAAACGTCGAATGACGCTCCCTTCAGCTATTGGCCTAACTCCACCATCTTTTTTCGTTAGAGCACAGAGAGAGGCTCCATAGAGATACGGGCAAACATCGGGGTTTAGCTTACCACATAATAAAAAGTTACACAATTCTAAAATATTTTCTAACAGGCGCCGTCCAGAGTTGCCGGTGGAGACTGCTGTAAGCTCCTTAAGATGACTAGGGCGAAGTCCATCCAAACCACCTGCCGATCCGTTATTGAAAGAACCAATGGCACGTACAACGTCTGCTATGTTAGCTTTTAATGGTAATGTTGTCGAGTCTGGATAACTGGGGAATTTGAGCTGTCGTGAGGGTATTGGCTGTTTTGATTTTAATGAGGCCAAAGTTTCTGGGCCTAACTGAGCAAAATCATCATCAGACATAAGCAGGCGAGCAGCACCTCTCAGATCTCCATCATATACCTTGGACTCAATAAGTTTTATCACTGAATTTGATTTTGATTTGTTTGTCGAGTACTCATTAAAAGTAAAATTGTCCAAGTAATTAAAATTGTATTTTACTTTTTGGGTAATGTTGCCGTGATCAGATTTATTGGGAAATTTCAAAGAAAAGTAGGAAAAGGTAAGAAAATTCCACCAATCTTCTAAGAAATTTGAAGATACACATTTATTTATTAATTTACTTAATTTATCTGCCGCCAACACCCTCACACCCTTAGGAATATGGCGGAGCACTGGAATCGTTTTCTTAAGTAATGGTAGTTTACTGAAATCTACGTTGCAATATGTTGATGCTTCAGGGACAATAGACGTTGGCTCACCTTGCAAATATGTGGCAGATACTATTTGGGAAACATCTTTATGTTTTTTTCCTTATATGCACTTTAAGACCGTGAAAGTTGAAGTTTCTTGATGAGTTCGGACAATGGGGACATAACAACAACTTTTGCCTGGCATCCATAAAATATTGATTGTTACCTTTTTTTATTGTATGTAAACAGATTTTTGTAAATGTAATTGTGATTTATCTTAAAAAAAACATAAAATTTAAAATACTTGAAAATTAAATATATCTTGACAGTTGACATTTTATAACATATTATATATGTCGGCGCAACCACATTAGTTCCTCTGAAAAACTAGAATAATTAAATTAAATAATTTGATGATGTCCAGAAAATTAGTTTATAAACCATCAGTTGATTACTTTGAGTCAATTGCGATGTGAAATTAAGGTTATCATTGTTATTTCAATACTTAGCGTAACGACTTGTAAACATCTGGGCTTGCACGTGCGCCGAGCCTTATAAATACGGCTGCACTGTAAGCGATAAGACATTCATGATTCACAAGCCGATGGCCGCACGTCGTTATGCTGCCCGTTAAATAAACGAAGTTTAAAACACTTGTGAAGTTTGTTTGAGAAGACCCAAAATGAGTCATCACCATGGAAACTACAATTGTGGCGTCAGCAATGATGACGTCACACCTTTTTAAAAACACTACGGACGTCAATAATCCGTCATATATTTAAAAAAATGATTTCGCTTAGTGCTGCATGGTGAATTGATTATTTGTGTTTTAAAACATAAATTACGAAACTGTATTATTATTACCTTGAATATACATGAGAAACTACTGAAATTGTATATTTGAAAACACTTGGAATGATAAAAATGAAGAAATAACATGCGAATCCAACTCGAACTTGATACAAGTACAATTATTCTGTATCAATAACTGGATTTATATTTTTTGATATGATTTCATGTTAAGACACCCCATTTTTGTATAATTTTAAGACACATTTAGAAATGTATCTTGTGGCAGCCCTGTTTTCCGTCCCGACGGGACGGCACCGATGACTTGTCATTAATAACGACAGCGGAAATGTATCAAAAGGTGACGCGTGTCCCTCCGTCTGTCTCCAGCCTTATTTATGATACCAACAAACAATATTTATTCCCACTTATAGATCTGTACATTAACAACCTTCCATTGTTTATGTTGGAATTCAGATGCTTTCTGTCTCGTTGCTGTATATGTCTATGTAGTGATAGGGAAAGTTCTTTACAAACCAAAGTAGAAGTTCAAATCCTTACAGAAACATGATTTAATTGATTCTTATTAACACTTTTCCATATTGGTTTTAAATTTCTACAAATTGTTGAAACATAAAATTAAAAAAATCAATGTCCCTTAGTCAACCAAAAGAGAATATTAGGTACCTACTTTTAATAAAAAATATTCCATCAAAGAACATCAGTGTAAGATTATGCTTCTATACATGGTGTAGGTGTCTTATTGATTATGGAAGAGTTTAACTCTTCAGGAAAGTAGCAAATGATAGTTTTCAATGTGTATAATAAATATCAAATACTGTTAATTATCAAATTATCAAATAATATTAAATATCGATTTCATGCAAATTGCAAATTGGCATGTTATTTTAAGTAACATTGAACAGTCTACTAGCGATTTATTAAAATTTAGTTAATAACAAAAATATAAAATATTTTATCGAATTCGTTGAATTTTACCTGTTAGGGCTGACTGCTTGGTGAAATCGGCTAGTACTGTCTTGAAGAGTATCTAAAATGATATAACCGATTCCAATTTCTAATTTGCATGAAATAGAGCTTTAATAGTAAGCTTACAGATGTTTTCTTATAGTTAGGTAATTACTCTTAGTGTCTCGCGACCACCACCCTCCAACCGGATTTTGTTGCCAAGGAGTCAATATTGGCTTTTGTCGTAATCCGGTCTCAAGGGCCGAATAAGTAGTAAACTTACGCAAGACCTAATTGTTCAGATTAGCAACAACGGTAGTAATGTTTTAGGATGTTTATAGTGTTTATAACTATACATTGAAACTTCACTAGTGGTGGATTTCCTTGCTACAACTTGCCCGGGTGGGGATCTACCACCTTACCTATTCCTACTGCTATTATTCCGATTTAGAGGGTAGTATAGCCGGTTGACTTGGACAATTGGCGTAAAAAATCGACAATAGGACAGCGACACACCTACAACATCTATGGTGTCTATAGCACAGTGTTATCTCTTACCATGACGTGAGTCGTGTACTTGTTCGCTGTCTTATCGCATTTAAAAAGCATAGTAATAGACATTAGACTTCCTTTACTGAAAAATAACATTGCTTTTTTTTAAATATATGACTAGCTGATCAGACGAACTTCGTATCATGTGACAGTAACATCTACTAACAGTTGGTATGAAGAAAATTACATAAAACTTTAAAGTACAGTTTTTCTCACTTTCCCTGTCATAATGAATGGTCATTATTCCGTTTTTTTCCTTATAACATCATTCTCCTGGCAACATATACCTAACACAATGATGATAAGAAATTCACACACTTAGAGACAACAAAGGTGAATGGTGCGTTTCAACCTAAGACCAGGATGTCAGGCTTAAGTTAACCAGCAACCTTATCCTCCGAACCGGAACATTTCAACGGCAAGCACATTATGGGGGCAGAAATAGGTAAGACGATGGTAACAATCCGGGTGAGTCGCTGCGATACTCCACTTAGATATATGTCACGGTGCTGTGACGGTAAGTCTATGCTCGCCTTGTACGAGCTGCCTGGTAGGCAAATGGACTATTCTGTAATAAATTCCAGACCAGCTCGGAATTAACGCCTATTTACTCATTGTTCTACAATTCAAAATATCGTTTTTAGCCACCCTCACCCC
>NJDD01001131.1:201212-223387 GCA_002245505.1 Calephelis nemesis | reverse complement strand
ACTTTGTTGGTGCAATAATAAATAAATAAATAAAAAATAAATAAATAAATTCAAAATATCGTTTTTAGCCACCCTCACCCCCATTGTCTTAATTTTATCCATGGAAGTTATTTTATCCTCATTAATACATAGATATGACTACCTTCACTCTACTCAAAAATGTACAAGTATACAATACACACATATAATTTCCACAATATCGTCATATGTCAACGTGTCAGGAGCTCTCTCGAGGCGTCTACCCCAATTACGGTTAGAATTGTTTCTTTGTGTCCTATCTATTACTTTTCCGACTTGGTTGGGGAATTGGGACGAGTTGCGATGATAAAAAATTGTCACATTTGGAACCCTCCAATGTTGGTAATTACGATGATTGATTAATCCAAAATACTATTAGTGGCTTCGTGGTTAATGTTTTGTCATCTGTGGATCAAGTTCGAATATCTGTGGCTTTTGATGATTGAGTTCTGGATATTTTATGTTATTTTTCTGCAATTCTTTATACTATAGAAACTAAATGAAATACAGAGAAACAGAAAGACTTTTCGAAAAGCCAAAGTCGTTAATAATTTTTTTATTAACGACTAGCTGGTCCGGCTGATATGGTCCTGTTCTGGCTATATTTTCCTGCAAATGAAAAATCTTCTGACAGCAACAATAACAACTGAAAAATTAACAAAATTGGTCCATTCGTTTAGGGCGTGATACAATGACCAAGGGAAATGGAAATTCATTTTTGTATGTATGACTCGTTGACCCAATAGATGTCAAAGAATACAAAAATCGAATATAAACTTACTGACATTAATAATTGTTTTTCTATTGTAAACAACTTCTGCTCAAAACAACACCTTAGGGTTGCACTTAGAGACGTCAAATAACATTTCTAACATCAATCTAACATCAAGTTCAGATTTTGTACAGAAAATGACGACTAACTGATCTATACTAATATATACTTATATTTTATTTTATATTTTAGTTTTATATTATGTAGCATCACGCTGCCTGCAACTATTAGGATCGAAGAAATAACGTAAATGTTAAAAAAACGGGGAAAATTATTCATGCTTAAGGCGTTTCCGCGGCATGCGCTGCGAAAATTGTTTAAGATACCATAAATATATGTCTGAAAGAAATATTCCTCTTGAAATTATCTAAAACTATGTCCGCAACAGTATATGTGTATCTTTTAAATGATGCCCAAAAAAATTATTCCACGCGGACGAAGTTGCGGGCACAGCTAGTTAAAAAATAAAAAGAAACTGCGAAAGTTTTATATATCCGTTCACGAGTGATGAAATGATCAAGGGATATAGTTATATATACATTTTTATGTATTTACTAACTGAGCCGACAGACGTCCTGTTCTGTGTTTTATTTTGTCATATTAACTTTCCTCTGACAAAAAGTAACACAACAAAAACGAATTAGGAAAATTGGTTCGTTCACGAGTGATGCGAAGACCAATAGAAATAGGGATTAATTTTTATATATATATTGAGGTCCTTGAGAGGTCTGTTTCAGCAAAACCTGTACAGCAAACTTATGGACTACAGTTGCAAAAACATATTACATAAAATATATAAAAAAAATTTTTTGTTTTACCGCCTCGTTGGTCGAAGGGCTAGCGTATACGCCTAACTCCACCGACCAATCGTGAGGCTCTGGTTCGATTCCCAAAGGGGGCAGGATTTTTTGTGATAAACATTTTAATGTCTGCATTGGCGGGTCTGAGTGTTTATTAAATTTATTCTGGTATCTATTAAAGTATTTCTATGTATTAGAATCGTTGACTTTCGTTGTATTAAAGTTAACTTATGTGCGAGTGTTCGGTTTTCGGTTCGTGTTGTATGAAAATCGGTTGAGCCGTTTAAATGTTGTGGAGGGGTAAAATGGGGAAATTAACCGAATGTCTGTAAACATACTCGGATATTTTTTATTATTTAAAGGGAAATTAAGTCCTTGTGTCGGGAGTTTATTGAATTTTTAATAATTTTTTTTATAAAGGAAGACTGTAGATGTGTATATAAAAGACTACATAGGTAAAGGCTAATATCAAATACAAAAAGCAAGAACATAACAAAGATACAGATAAACAGATCATACTTTACCCCATCTTCAGGAAAATTTAGTATGAGTAAATCTACCCTCAGTAAACAAAACCAATACCGCCCGCCTATAAATTCACAAGTACGTCCGAAACACTTGAAGTGTGTCTCAACCGCACAGCGTTCATGGTACATACATATGTTAGCCAAGAAAGGGTTAAGCAAGTGCTACCTGTGGGGTGGGGNNNNGGGGTGGGGTGGATTTACACCCCTCATTTGTTTGCGATGACCCCCAAGCACTATCTTACGAGCGGTGTACCTATTGCCTTGTCTTTTTAAGGTCGGATTACGTCTTGCTTGAGGTAATCTTCATCAATTGTTTTATCTTATCTATTATAAGAAAAAGGGCTGCATGACCAAGAATTAACGTTTACTAGTTACCTAGGTGGATGAACGTTACATCCACTATAAAATGTCGTCTTAAAACAGACTAGTGGTTTGCCCGCGACTTCGTCAACGTAGAGTAACCAACGTTTCATACAAACTTTCATAGCTTAGTACAGCCATTTGGGGGTTGATTTTTGTTAAAAATGCATGTGTATTGAACCGGGGTCTCAAGCTATATGCATATCAAGTTTCATTAAAATCGATTCAGCGGTGTAGCTGCAAAAGAGCAACAGACAAGCAGAGCCAGGCAGCTCGTATAAGGCGAGCATAGGCTTACGTCACTAACATCGTGACATCTGACTAGGTGGTAGAGTTTCGCAACGACTCACTCGGATTGGTACCACCGCCTTATCCATTCCTGCCGGCATAACGTCAGTGCTTGCTTTTGACGTGTTCCGGTTCCGATGATAAGGTAGCCAGTAAACTGAGTTTTGTTTGAGGTCTAACATCTCGTCCTTAGAACGCAACGCACCATTACCACCTTAGGTGTCACTAGGCGGCGTGAATTTCTTACCATCAATAAATCCGTCTGCTTGTTTGCCTTTCAATATTATAAAAATAAAATAGATGAACCATCGTCATATCTTTGTCCCCTTTTTATAGGACTTCTACTGAATGATGACATACCCCACCTTCCTTCCTTTCTTTCGTTAACACGTTTTCGTGAGAAGATGTAGTGATAAAATCGGCGTGCGTCGGAAGTGTGATCCCACCTTAAAGTAAGAATCACTCAGGTTTTGGCACCATCGAGAAAAAAGATGGTGCAATTTTTCTCACAATTATTGAATTTCGTATACGAATTGAATATAATTATTATTGAATGTTGGCAGGCATTTTCTATAGTTTTGTTCAGTTAAAGTGTACAGTTAAAATTTTCAATAAGAAATTAGTGTACCGTGTATTTCTTCTTTGCCGTCAACCTTTATGAGCAACGAAATTCAAAATGTCATCATACATCTCAGTGTTTGTTGGTCCAGGACTAACAGCGTTTACTCTAACACCGTGAGACGCAAATTCATAAGCTGCACCTTTTGTAAAAATATTTATCGCAGCTTTGGACATGCAATATGTAAGAGGTATATATGTTTTGAGCGTGCCATCACCAACTATACTAGAAATATTCACTATGTTCCCTTTAGATTGTATAAGGTAAGGCGCAGCTAAAGAAGTTATGTACACAAAAGAGCGTACATTAGTATTGAATACTTCATCGAACTTTTCCATTGCTTTTCCATCTATTATTGTACCTTGTCTTAAAATACCAGCGCTATTAATTAAAATATCCAGCTTACCAAATTTTTCAATTGTTTTAGTAACAGCTGTAGCTGCTTCTTTATCTATGGTGATATCAGCTTTCACTATAACAGCTCTTTTGCCATTTTTTTCACATAGTGTAGCTACTTCTTCAAGTTTTGATTCTCTTCTTCCAACTATTAAAACGTTTGCTCCATGACTTGCAAACGCTACAGCTGTGGCTGCACCTATCCCTGCACTTCCACCGATAATTAACACAACTTTATTTTGAAAATCCATTTCATGTCTTAAAACTCTTATTCCGTATCTTACTGTTATTCTACCAAATACTCATTTGTTTTTATATGTATGCTTATCAAATCTAATGTTTATAAAGTAAAGATGTGTTTTTAGTTAAAGGTTATCACTGCAGAGATTAAGGTGCTTAATAATAACATACCAAAGTCAATTTTTCTTGTGAGAAGTCAGTGAAACAACACACGGCTCTCCTGATGGTGAGTTATTGTATATACGAATGGATATGCAATAAGCATTATTTTTGTAAATGTTGAGTTTTTTGGTAAGGCACATGAAGTTTCTCCCTATTTCTAAAATGTTCTTCCTCGGACTTCAGCATTTTTTTACAAATACACATACAACCGAGAAAAGTAGAGATCCCGTCTGGTTCAGGCGATATTTTCGGTTTAATACGTGCAGGTAACGCTTTCAGATGTATGCAGGTGCAAAATGAAAGATATCATTTGTTTAAGGGTTTAATGGTAGGTATTTATTCGAAGGCAGGTAATCTACTTCAAGTTTACTAGATGGTTAAATGCTGTATATTAGCCATCCCGGTTTGGTACCACCACTTTACTTGGTCTTGTAAGCATCGTGTTAATGTTCCGTGCTGGATGCTAGGTTAGCTGGTAGACTGGCAAATGTTGGTAAAAATAAGTATCATAAGTCAGCCATGCTCCTATAGATGACGGATGTCGTTTACTAGCACGAGAGCAACGTGCCTATTTGTAAGCTAATAATTGTTATCTGAATTATATGTTGCTATTACAAAAAGAAATATTTAGATAAATTTTAACAAATACTGTAAATAATTTATAACGGTCAAGACAATTTATCAAAATATTCTAAGCCCACTATTAGTAACGTTAATTTTATTTATAGCAATGGTGATACCAGTCTCATAGACCAAGATTTTCAAATTAAAATTTGGCCGACCACCAACTGGTGATCTTACTTTTAGTTGTGTAGATTTAACTGTAAAAAAATGTTATATAATATTTAACATTTTAATAATTCAAGCTAAAAATGTTGCTAGCATATTTGTCATGTCGCCTCCGTGGTCTAGCGGACTGGCGTAGGACTTGAATCCTTAAGGTCCCAGGTTCGATTCCGGAACGGGCAACTAAAAGATGGTTTGTTTTTTAATTTTCTAAGAAAAATAACATTGCCTGGGATTGGATATGTGCCCGGTTGTCGATAGGCTTGCCACCTATCATATTGCAGGACTTAATGTATTCAGCTTGTCGTGGGTGCCCTGGTTGTGACTCTACCTACCCCTTACAGGATATGATATTAAACTTGAAGATGAAAAGAGTGTAAATGCCGAGTGGTATTCAATCATTTGTTTACCTAAGGTGCTAGAAAAAGTTCACGAAAGACGACCCAAAAGCCGCATTCTCCTACACCATGATAACGCTTTTTCTCACATGCCTAACAAAACAAAGTCAATTTTAGATTCCGATAAAGTACACATATCACACATAAAGTACTTATCCTGCGTATAGCCCCAACATAGCACCCTATGATTATGAATGAATAATAATGAATAAATGTCCCTGGACAAGTTACACTAATTGAATCTAACCCCAAAGTAAGCAAATTATATGCCTGTGTTATATACACCCATAGGTGTAAGTCAACGATACTAATACATAGAAATACTTAAATAGATAACAGAATAAATTTAATAAACACCCAGACCCGGAAATGCAGACATCTAAATGTTCATCACACCAATGCCCCCGTCAGGAATCGAACTCGAGCCTCGCGGTTGATCGGTGTAGTTAGGCGTGTACGCTAGCCACTCGACCAACTAGGCGGTCTGTGTTTTCCCCAAAATCAAAGATTTGATGAGAGGTTTTACTTTTATCAACTTCGAAGAGGCAGTGATAGCGTTCTATCAGCACGTAGAAAACATGAATTCTGATCTGTAGTCCTCCTGTTTTAAAAAATGGTTCGATCGCATGAAAAAATGTTTAAAATGTAAAGGAGATTATTTTGAACAGCAATAAACTAAATGTTTTGGTCATAACATGTTGTTTTTTTAAAAAAAATAAACTAACCAACTAAAACAAGGTGTTTATATTTGATAATCAAATCTGTCAAATCTGTAAGTGTTTAAAAAAAAACATTCATAAAACTACAGATAATCTTAATTAAAAAAAAAATCATTGATACCCGACAAAACCTTTATGTAGCCAGGAATCATTTCGATTACAGCAGCTTTCACACAAAAATCATTGGTCGAAAAACGGTCCGTTCGTTCAAAAGTTCGTTCCCTCGGACAGACAAACACACTCATACATCTAACTTATGCCACCTCTCTTTTGTGATGTGATACTGCAAAGATTTTGAAACATAATAGCATAATATATGTAAAATAAACCTTTATTTTGCTAATTCCGCTTAAGCAGTGTAACTGTTGTGTGTTTTACCCGTGTTGGTCCGGGCTCCTTTGCAGAATAGACCATCTGCCTTCCTTGCCACACAGTTCGTAAAAGGCGAGCACAGGCTTACCGTCACTAACACCGTGACATCTGACTAGGTGGTAGAGTTTCGCAGCGACTCGCCCGGATTGGTACCACCGCCTTACCTATTCCTGCCGCCATAACGTCATGATGTGTTCCGGCTCGGAGGGTAAAGTAGCCGGTAAACTTACTTATGCTCGAGGCCTAACATCCCGACATCAGGTTGTCAACACACCATTACCACCTTTGGTGTCTCTAGGTGGGCATGAATTTCTTACCATCAGGAAATCCGCCTGCTTGTTTGCCTTCCTATATCATAAAAAAAAATGATACAGAATGTGACAAGCCTAACCAACGTTCCTACCGTCCACCTCCGCGACCAGAACACGAATTAACTCCGAATTCGGGAAACAAAACCACTTGTCTCGTCTAATCCTATTAATATTATAAATGCCAAAGTTTGTATGTATGGATGTATGGATGTTTGTTACTCTTTTACGCAAAAACTACAAAGCCGATTACGATGAAATTTGGTATGTAGGTAGCTGAAGACCCAGAATAACATATAGGCTACTTTTTATCCCGGAGTTCCCCCGGGATTGGGACTTACGCGGGTGAAACCGCGAGGCGCAGCTAGTGTATAATAAACATTTAGATAAATCCCATTTCGCAAAACATTTTTTGAAAGCTGGTCAAAATTTGGCTAGTGTTCACTCCTTCAAAATAATACATACATGGGATAAAAGGGAATTAGAATAATTAAGATTTTGGAACAATTAGAAATCATAAAACACAATAATGTGTCCAGAACATTGTTGAATGAACAAATAATTATATCGAATTCCCCATTATTACGAACTTTTAACAGCAATCGAGTATCACAGAATAACACAATCGATTCGTGAAGCGAATGCGAATAATTGATTTTGAAGTGTTTGGTCTATATTATAAGAGCGCAATCTAGACGGAGATGTGTGTCGTCGTTTGTACGGTATGGTCGACTTCCTGAGGATGCCCCGATGGATGTATGTCGAGGCAAAACATATGTCGAGTGCGATTTGGTGTTCTCTGTGGTGAGTTCTTCGAAAAACGTGACAAGTAGTTTTCTTTCCCGAGTTCGTACTCAATTCGTGACCTGGTTGCGGAAGTAAGAACTTTAGATAGGGTTATCACATTCCGTGCTATTTGGAGGATTATTTGCCACAACAGTGCTTACGCGGAATTAGCAAAATAAAGGCTTATTGTACATCTGTTATGATGGATTTCCGCAAACTAATGCCTGAGTCAATAAAATATAATAGCACTACTTCTAAACTATGATCTATCAGCCACCTCGCAGTTCTTTTATAATGTCCTCCTTATCAATGAACAGACCTATTTAAGATGAATCTAATGAGTCCAAACTTTTTTTTATTGGTTTATCAATTGGACATTCTAGGGTTACATCCCCTATCTTCGATCTCCATCATCAGATAAGCTCAGCTGTAACTGTATTTCTTAGTATTTTAACTGTGAGGTCTCACGTATGTTTAAAAGTTAAATAAATACCCATAGCGTGTCTTATATCTATCAAGATGCTTACACATTAGCTAAAAATGAGCTGATGACCTTAAACACCTTAACAGTTCAACATAAAGTATAATTAGATGCTTGGTGACGTTGGTCTCACGGACCGGGTTGGCGACTAAACTCAAAAATGTCTGTGGCGAAGATTTCATAGTGTTTTAGATAAAATAACGCACATCACTTTTAAGGGTATTATTCACAGCCAGAATCAATGGCTCGCGAAAAAGCTATTCGAATCACCCGGAATCACCCGGTCTCTTAGACATAATATACGTCACCAACAGCGGGTTAAATAATGTCGATAAATATTTTGTTAAAATTATTTAATTTCATTGTACCAATAAATAACCGTTGTCAGACACAAAATTAGAACCTGTTATTCCTTTGGCTTTATCACTGGCGAGAAAAAGTACTAAATCTGCGATTTCTTTAGATTCTGATATTCTGTTTAAGGGAATGTTTAATTTGAAGCCTTCAAGTGAACGTTTTCTAGTAAATCAGTTTGCGTCACTCCAGGACTTATAGCATTTACTCTTACACTATGAGCTGCAAATTCATATGCTGCACCTTTTGAAAACATATTAAGAGCTGCTTTCGACATTGCATAAGCGAGAAAATGTGTTGGTGTAGACATTGCAATGACGCTAGAAATGTTTATAACATTACCTCGTGACTTGATGAGGTGCGGAGCTGCTAATGTAGTGATGTAGACGAGAGAACGAACATTTGTATTCATTATTTCGTCATAGCTTTCCATTATTTTGCCATCGATAATATGACCATGTCTTACAATAGCAGCATTGTTGACCAAAATATCTAATTTTCCATATGTTGCAATCGTTTCAGAAACAACCTTTGCGGCTTCTTCGTCTTTAATCAAAAGAGGTTTTATTGCACACAATTTGGATACTTCTCTCATTTTTTCTTCTTTTCTTCCAACTAAGCTACAGCCATAGCTGCTCCTATGCCCGAACTTCCACCAATTACTAAGACTACTTTATTTTGAAAATCCATTATTGATACTTTAATTCAAACTACTTCAGTTTTAAAATATCAGTACATATAAATGACGTCTTATCTAGATTATTACTTACCTATAATTCTTAATACTTTTATCATGTCCGATGCATTATTGTGTGCAAAAATTTGATTTACAATTTGATGTGGAAGTGGTAATTATATACCACTACCGGCCCGCTCCTGCCTCGCACGGGTATAAAATATACATATAAACTTTCCTCTTCAATCACTTCGGCTAGTCGTGGGTGCCCTGGTTGTGCCTCTGCCTACCCTTTCGGGGATAAGGGCGTGAAGATACTTTTTTTTCAATCACTTTATCTATTTAAAAATAACCGCATCAAAATCCGTTGCAAAGTTTTAAAGATTTAATCATACAATGGGACATAGGGATAAGGGAAGCGACTTTGTTTTATACTAAGTAGTAATGTTAGACGGAGCTGACTGTAGGCCGGAAAAAAAATGTCACTTCAAATTTTAAACGTTTTAGTGTATTTCATAATGAAATTCTAAAACTTCTTGTTAATAAAGCCGTAGGAGTACACGCCTCCTTGAAGGTCGGGTTTGATTCTCGACGGTGGTAGGCATAATATGTGTAATGAACATCGATGTCAGTATTTCCGGGTGTGAGTTTTAATTATATTTATTCCGTAATCTTTTTAAGTGTTTCTGTATACTAATATCGATATCCAAAATGTATTCAGGAGAAATAAAGAACTAATCTTCACGCCCATGTCCACAAAGAGGTAGAAAAAGGTACAACTATGACGAGCCGAAGAAACTAAATTCCACAATATGATAGCTAGCAAGCCTTTCGCCAACCCGGCACATAGACCATCCCGGGCAAAGTTGTTTCCATTAGGAAATTAAAAAAAAACACAATTTCATTTTTAGCTTGCAATCTTTCCGAGATGGAACCCGGGACCTCATGGAGTCAAGACAAGTCCCACACCGGACTGCTCCACTAACGAGGCGATTTAGACAACATGTTTTAGAATCGCCACCAAGTCAGTTAAATGATATGATCATTTTTTTATTAAACTAAAATTTAAGAAATAATACTGAATGAAGACGAAACTAATTCTATAAGTATTAAAATAAATTTATTGTCCTAACAAACAACCGTTATCTGATATGTAATTAGAGCCAGATCCTTCTAGCTTTGTGACTAGCAAGATATAGAATTAACTCAGCCGTCTATTTTGGTTTTGATGACCTTTTTAGTGAATTTTTTATTTGTATTCGACTAATAACAATCTAGCGCAATCCGTATAGCCTCAGGACTTGCAGCATTCACTCTAACACCATAAGCTGCAAATTTAAATGCTGCTCCTTTCGTAAAAATATTTAATGCGGTTTTCGACATTTAGTAACTGACACGCGCATGTGGATTAGGTGTTGAATGTCCAGTAATACTGGAAATATTCACGACGTTTCCTCTGGACCTCATTAGATGTAGTGCTGCTGAAGTCGTAATGTGAACCATAGATTGTAAATTGGCGTTCATTACTTCATCATAAGTATCGATGACTGTTCCATCTATGATGTTACCGATGATATGATATTGGAAGGCAAACAAGCAGACGGATTTTCTGATGGTAAGGAATTCACGCCGCATAGAGACATGAAAAGTGGTAATGGAGCGTTGCCAATCTGAAGCCGGGATGTCAGGCCTCAAGCAAAAGTAAATGTACCGGCTACCTTTACCTCCGAACTGGAACACGTCAACGGCAAGTGCTGACGTTATGGCGGCAGGAATTGGTACCACCGCTTTGGTGGTACCAATTCGGGCGAATGGCTGCGAAACTCTGCCACCTAGTCAGATGTCACGGTGTTAGTGACGGTAAGCCTATGCTTGCCTTTTACGAGCTGCCTGTCAGGAAGGCAGATTGTATAACCTGCAAAGGAGCCCGGACCAATACGGGGAAATATCTGCTTTAATTACGATAGCTTTTTCTCATTATTACCACATAATGAAGCAACTTCCTGCTTTTTATTCTCTCTATCCGACTAATACTGCACTGCACCTTGATTTGCAAATGATAGTGTTGTCGCTGCACCTATTCCTGAGCTTCCACCAACTACGAATACCAATTTGTTTTTCAAATGCATGATAAAACGTTAGTATTACGATAAATTACTAGCTGCCTGTTTCGGCTTTTCTCAGATGGAGATTTTTTGATTACAAATTGAGAAGTAAGCTATCCTATTTTTCAAGTACGATCAAACTGCACACTACACGGAGTGCAAATTTGATTGAAATCGCTTAATCAATTTAGGACTCCATCGCGGACAAAAAATGTGACACGTAATTTATATGTATTTAGTCATAGAACTGATAAAATATTAAATTTTTGGTTTTTGAAAATTGGGTCAATTTATCTTATCAATTTTTAAAATGCATATTTTTATCATACGTAGTTTAATCAAAATCGACTTTGTACTTTATTACGTTTTATCTGTAATTTTTTTGTAGTTTACTTGTAAAATAATCTGCAAATCGGTTAGTAGGAAATAGTTGTTTAAGTTGTTTGATTTAATTGGCAACCACTTATAAATAATTTACCCTTTTATTGGTGGACATGATTCTGGCAGCCTACGGTAAATGCTCTCTTTGTAATTAAATTTCTAGAGCGAGAAAAGAGTTGCTTTTTATTAAAACATGCACGAAATGCACTACTAACCAACAATTATATTTGGTAATAAACTTTAAATTGTTTACCCATCAATAATGTTTTAAAAAAAATATCGGTAAGACAATTTGGACTTTTTTTTTAAAACACACTTTGGATTTTGATATTTTTTGCTTTATAAAGATAAACGACTCCCTTGATGGTAAGAAACAAACTTGGTAGCAAGTGGTAGTTGGCATAAACAAGTACTGGGATGACCTGAAGACATGGAAAAGGAAGGTGGTGAGCACCGTAACTATAGCGGCAGGAATAGGTAAGGCGATGATACTAAGTCGAACTTACTACTGCTCATCACTTAGCACTTAATAAAATCTACAAAATATTCTCTACTGCTAATGCTAGAGAAAACAATAAATTATAGGTATAGAGGTATTTTGCTATAACACTCTGTCCATCTTTTTATTAACATAAACCAAAGTACTCCACAGTTCAAGTTAACATTAAAGTCGAATAATGTCAACTTCACATCTGTGATCTAGAGGACCGGCGTCGGACTTGACTTCTTGAGGTCCCGGGTTTGATCCCCGGGTCAGGTAACAAATAAAAAAAATGTGTATTTTAAAAATTTTAATAACAATAACGTTACCCGGGATTGGATATGTGCTCGGTTGGCTTGCCATCTATCACATTGTGTGGATCGGCTAGTCGTGGGTGACTTGGTGTGCCCTGCCTACCTCTTCAAGGATGAGGGCGTGAAGATACATTTTCATGTCAACTTAAACCTTGGAGTACTTAAATCTATGTTTTTTCATAAGAAGGTTTAAGTTGACCATACATTTTACCTTTCTAGAATACGCTTTGAAAATATTTTTAGTAGTGTTAGCATCTTTTAAACGTGCTTATTATCGCAACACTTTAACTACAAAGAAAACTTTAGACAAAGGTTAGATCGTTAGTGAAACAATGCCACAAAGACATAATAGAAGAACATTTTTAAGTAGGACATAAGGAACTGTTTTTTTTACATTTACCTCATATGTCTTTAAGCCCTGTGTAACGTAGATTAGTTAGATGTTATGTGTAAGGAGTTAAATTAGATAATGGTGTTAATTTTTGACCAACAACATTTATTTTAGATGTAAATATAATGTTAGTAAAACAAAAAAGAGATAAATAATTTTAGACATGTCAGATTAGACCAAAAACGTCAACTTGTGATGTTATTTTATCAAAGGTTTCTGAGGAAAAATAGAATACATGTCATTTCTACTAAACTTAAATGTATTAACTAATCAGACAGCAAGCTGTTTCGCCTCTATTTATTACTATCTTTGAAAAAAGATAGCAATAACTTGATAGTAGTTAAGTAAGTACAAAATTAACAACAATATAGGTATTTTTACCGTCATATTAATAAACATAGACTAAATTACTCCAATGTTCAAACTGGTAATAAAGATTTGTTTGCATAGGGATAAAGATTATAATGTCAACATATCTTTACTCTTATTTTAGTCTTTGATTGTTAATAAGACCGTTAGGGTTTTGTAACATAAATAATATGGATAAATATAATAAGGCCAGCGGCTATTTTTTAGCAAGATGTAATAAAAATCTAGTTTTTAAGATACTGTAATAATTGTTTTATAAATATTTTATGGTGTTATTAAGTCGGTAGAAATGTCATAAATAAACTAATTTGACAGTCCTAATCCTATCGAGTTAAAAGTAGAACAGCAAGTGCGCAACAAAATTACCACCACTATGGTATCTAGGGTTTTGTAGAATTAATAATAAGGCTTAATAAAATAAGGTTAGCGGCTATTGGCTAATTTATAGGAATATGTGATAAAAAATCTAATAAATTTAAAAAATCTAGTAAATTTAAAAATTAATGTATTTTTTTATCATCGCAAAAATCAAAATGTTTTTCCTAGTTTCCAGCCGCAGTCAAACGAGACAAAATGTATTCTATATCCGTTTACTAGATTTTAGCCCCCTCTCCATTAAATCAATAAGTCAAATCAGTTCAGCGGTCCTTGAGTTATAAACAGTGTAACTAATACGATTTTCTTTTATATATTTAGACCAGCTTCACTGCTCTGCTACTATTAACATTATTTCGAAATTCGGAACTTTATTTAAAAGATAGAAACTTAGCCAATGGACACCTTAATATTAATACATATTTTCAGGTTCTCATTTCTTTTTCTTTTATCATTTTACTAATTTGCAAAAGAAAATCCATTATCAATAACAAAATTTGCACCAGTAACACTTTTGGCTTTATCACTTGCTAAGTACAAAATAGTGTCTGCCACTTCGTCTAATTCCAACTGTTTTCCAAGTGGATTGCTGTAATCTAAATCAGCGAAGGTAATATCCAGACCTGCATTCTTCAAAACATCTGTGTCAACTATACCAGGACTTATTGCATTCACTCTAACTCCATGCGGGGCTAGCTCCTTAGCAGTGCAAAGAGAAAAATAGTTTAGAGCTGCTTTAGAAAGATAATAAAAAATAGTGTTTGAAACCTTAGGTGTCATTGTAGCTGTTGCACTGGATACGTTAACAATACTGCCTTTTGATTTAATCAAATGTGGTGCAGCTAAATTAGTCATATGGACGTGAGCTCTTAAGTTAGTATTTATAACTGAATCATAAACACTTATTGAATCATGACTTAAAATACTTGCAAATCTCATATGCCCTGCGTTATTTACTAATATGTCTAATTTCTGAAATGTATTTATAACGTTTTCAACAACTTTTTTGGTTTCCTCATCGTTGGTAATATCAGCTTTTAAAACGAGAACTTCATTTCCATGTTTTTTGCAATCTTCGGCGACTTTTTTTAATTTTGTTTCACTTCTTCCTACTATCGCGACACTGGCACCTTCTTTTGCAAACATATTGGCGGTTGCTGCACCGATTCCAGAGCTTGCACCAGTGACCAAAACTACTTTTCCACTAAATCTCATTTTATGAACTTGCCTAATTTTAATTATAAGTACGTTACAAATAAAAATGTAAGTTGCTTCAAATGCTGCTGTGACAACTGTTTGGTATCTCAGTTAGCAGTAGTGTGACCTCAAATCTGAATAAAATATGTAACCAATGTTATCACAATAAGGCCAAACAATGACTTAACACTATATTGCGACCTTGTAAACTATTTTGATTGCTTTAATAAACCGTTGCCCGCAGTTTCGTTTTGATTTTTAAAAAAAATTATTTTCCCTGACGGATCAGCATAAAGTGTGTATGTATGTGTTTTTGTATGCCAAATGTATAAAAGCCGCTTTTTAAAAAAAAGTGAATTAAAAGATTTGTCAAATTAAATTACTCATTTAATTCATTTGTTTATTAAGTAATAACGGCCCGCACCGGCTTCGCACGGTTATGAAAAATACATGTAAACCTTCCTCTTCGATTGCTTAATCTATTAAAAAAAGGCATCAAAATCTGTTTCGCAGTTTCAAAGATTTAAGCATACATACGGACATAGGGACAGGGAAAGTGACTTTGCTTTAAACTATGTAGTGATTTATTTACAAATACACATACAGCCATGAAAAGTAGAGATTCCATCTGGTTTAGGCGATGTCTTCGGTTTAAGACGTGTCAGGGCTTCAATTATCTCCTTTACAGGTAACGCTTCCAGATGTAAACAGATGCAAAATGAAAAATATCATTTGTTTAAGGGTTTAAAGGTAGGTATTTATTTAAAGGCAGGTAATCTACTTCAAGTTTACTAGGTGGTTAAATGCTGTATATTAGCCATCCCGTTTCGGTACCACCCCTTTACTTGGTCTTGTAACCATCGTGTTAATGTTCCATGCTGGATGCTAGGTTAGCTGGTAGACTGGCAAATGTTGGTAAAAATAAGTATCATAAGTCAGCCATGCTCCTATAGATGACGGATGTCGTTTACTAGCACGAGAGCAACGTGCCTATTTGTAAGCTAATAATTGTTATCTGAATTATATGTTGCTATTACAAAAAAAATATTTAGATAAATTTTAACAAATACTGTAAATAATTTATAACGGTCAAGATAATTTATCAAAATATTCTTAACCCGGTATTTGTAACGTCAATTTTATTTATAGCAATGGTGACGCCGGTCTCATAGACCAGGGTTTTCAACTTAAGATTTGGCCGACTACAAACTGGTGATCCTAGCTGTAAATCAATGTTAGACAATAATAATAAATAAATAGATAATCAAAGGTTGCTTATTATTTGATAAACAATTATACTTACGACATTAAAAAAAACGCCCTGTTTCAGTAAAAAAATTATTAAAAAATTAAAATAGTTTCAATGTTTTATTTTTTTATTAAAATCAGCCTTTTTTAGTCATAGGTCACTGCAATCTCTTAGAATATATGCAAATACATCTTTCTCAAAATCAGCTTCTTCAAAAAAGCCAAACATGTTCAAGCTAAAAATGTTGGTAATATATTTGTTAAGTCGCTTTTGGGGTCTAGCGGTCCGGCGTAGGACTTGACTTCTTAAAGTTCCGGGTTCGATGTCCGGGTAGGGCAACAAAACAGTAAGAAAATGTTTATAATAATAAATACGTTGCCGGGATTGGATACTTGCCCGGTCGGCGATAGACTTGCCACCTATTATACTGTACAACTTAGTGTCTTCGGCTTGTTGTGGGTGCCCTGGTTGTGACTTTGCCTATCCCTTCAAGGATATGAGCGGGAAGATACAATTCACCAAAAAACCCTTTTTTGTGATGTGATTAGACAAACTGTAAAGATTTCGAAACTAACTTATATAATAACTTTTGAACTATGATCAATCAGCCACCTCGCGGTTCTTTCAACAGGTCCTTTTAATCAAGTCCTCCTTATCAAAAAATATGAACATATCTGGTTAAGATAAGTGTAATGAGTCCAAACTCGATTGGTTTATCAGTAGGCATTCTAGGGTAACGTCCTCTATTTTCGATCAGCAGATTGGCTCAGCTGTACCCGTGTTTGTTAGTGTTTTAACTATTAGGTCACACAGACACGTCATACTTATGACACCCCTCGTTTTGTGTCACAATTACATCAATTAAACATAATAAAAAACCACATTAATTAAACATAATAAATACAATAACAAAATAAGTAATATACTTAAAATTGCATTACTAATTTTGATTTAATTTTTAATAGTTCGCTAAATTAATTGAAGATGATATAATTACATGCTTGGCGACGTTGATCTGACGGACTGGGTTGGCAACTAAACTCAAAAATGTCCGAGGCGAAATTTTCATAGTAATAGATAAAATATCACACACCAGCTTTAATGGTTATTATACACGGCCAGAATCAATGGCTGGCAAAAAAGTTATTTGAATATTTTGTATCACCCGGTCTCTCAGACATATACGTCACCAATAGTGGGTTAAATAATGTCAACAAATATTTTGTTAAAATTATTTAAGTTCATTGTGCCAATAAATAACCGTTGTCAGTCACAAAATTAGAACCTGTTATTCCTTTGGCTTTATCACTGGCGAGAAAAAGTACTAAATCTGCGATTTCTTTAGGTTCTGATATTCTGTTTAAGGGAATGTTTACTTTGTAACCTTCGAGTGAACACAAATCAATGTCAGAGTTTTCTACAAAATCAGTACGCGTCACTCCAGGACTTATAGCATTCACTCTTACACCATGAGCTGCAAATTCATATGCTGCACCTCTTGAAAACATATTAAGAGCTGCTTTCGACATTCCATAGGAGAGAAAATGTGTTGGTGTAGAAATTCCAACGACGCTAGAAATGTTTATAACATTACCTCGTGACTTGATGAGGTGCGGAGCTGCTAATGTAGTGATGTAGACGAGAGAACGTACATTTGTATTCATTATTTCATCATAACTGCCCATTATTTTGCCATCGATAATACGACCATGTCTTAAAATAGCAGCATTGTTGACCAAAATATCTAATTTTCCATATGTTGCAATCGTTTCAGAAACAACATTTGCGGCTTCTTCATTTTTAAATATATCCGCTTTAATCAAAAGCGGTTTTATTGCACACAATTTGGATACTTCTCTCATTTTTTCTTCTTTTCTTCCTACTATAACTACATTTGCACCTTCATTTGCAAAAGCTACAGCCGTAGATGCTCCTATGCCAGAACTCCCACCAATCACTAAGACTACTTTATTTTGAAAATCCATTATTAATATTTTAATTCAAACTCCTTCAGTTTTGAAATATCTTTGCCTATAAATGAAATCTTATCTAGATTATTACTTATCTATAATTTTTAATACTTATCATGTGCGATGCATTATTGTGTGAAGATATTTAATTTACTATTTGATGAGGTAGTGCTCATTATTTGTCATGTTAGACGGAGCTGACTGTCTGCCGGAAGGAAAGTATCACTTCAAATTTTAAACATTATAGTGTATTTCAAACTGAAATTTGTTTGCATGATTGCCAATCCATACAATACCTCCTAGTTAGTGGTGCGGGTCGGGTTTGATTCCTGACGATGACAGGCATGGCAAGATGTCAGTATTTCCGGGTGTGAGTTTTTATTACATTTATTCCGGAATTTATTAAGTATTTGTTTGTATAAATATCGAAAACCTATAAAATAAACACAATTTCTTTACTTCGAAATCAGGTCAATTTGCGTATTTTTTTGGGAAAGTTTATTTTTCATAGTCACATCTACTACAATGCTAATTATTTGTTACCACGTACTTGTCATTATTAAACACATAAAAAGCAAAGATGAAATGAAAAAAGATGAAAAAACAGGGTAAGAAATGATAACTTTATCGCTACGAGCGAGGACAAAAGAATGGAGCAGCAGTAAAGCAGGATTTGAGAATCAAATCGCTCGAGTATTATCTAAATTTTAAGTCTTTTTTGTACGAAATACATACATGTTTGTATTAAAAGGGTAATGGTTGATGAGTAAGTCAGGAAGGTCTGCAAGGATCGTGTGTTTGTGTCTAATGTCAGTTAAATAAAATGGTCGTACTTATATTTATTTCATTAAATTAAAATTTAAGAAATAATACTGGACGAAGATGAAGCTAATGCTATTTATTTAATAAATAAAATAAATTTATTGTATAATATATAGAATAGGTAAGGCGATGCTACTATTTCGAACTAACTAATGCACATCACTCTGGCACTAAATAAAATCTACAAAATATTCTCTACAGCGAATGCTAGAGAAAATAGTTATCATAATGGTGTAATATATATACTACACATAACATAATATGTACACATTTTTCTATAACACTCTATACGTCTTATTATTAATATAAATTAAAGTATTCCGAGGTTAAAGTTAACATTATAGTCGAATAGTGTCAACTTCACTTTGGATTTCGGGTTCGTCGGACTTTATTTCTTGAGGTCCCGGTTTTGATCCAACCCGGGTCAGGTAACAAATAAATATAAAACGCATATTTTAAAACTTTTAATAACAATAATGTTTATAATTTTATAATAATAAATACGTTGCCGGAATTGGATATGTGCCCGGTTGGCGATAGAATTCCAAGCTTGCCATCTAACACATTATGTGGATCGGCTAGTCATGGGTGACTTGGTTGTGCCTCTGAGGTAGGACTTTTCAAGCATAAGGACGTGAAGATACATTTTCATGTCAACTTAAACCTTGGAGTACTTAAATCTATGTTTTTTTAATAAGAGGATTTATGTTGACCATACATTTTACCTTTCTAGAATATCTTGAAAATATTTTTAGTAGCGTTAGCATCTTTTAAACGTGCTTATTATCGCAACACTTTAACTACAAAGAAAACTTTAGACAAAGGTTAGATCGTTAGTGAAACAATGCTACAAAGACATTATAGAAGAACATTTTTAAGTAGAACATAAGAAACTGTTTTTTTACATTTACATCATATGTCTTTAGGCTCTGCTTTGGGTAGATTGGTAGCAACATTACTACAGAGGTGCTTAAGATTTAAAATCACCTACTAACGGCCAATGTTATTAATGTATCTTTAAAGATGGATTTCAAGCAATATTGATAGCTGCGTATCCTATACCTAATTGCCAACTATACCCTGTCCACAGATATGTTATTAGGAAGCGATAACATAAAAATGGATCAAAATATCAATCTTGGACAGCAAGTTTTTGTTTAGGATTGATTCTTAATATTGGCCGTAAATTTATTTTAGATGTATACTATCTTTGTTCACTGAAACACAAAAAAGATGTGATTAATTTTGGTCTTTGGACATATCCGTCTAGTCCGAAAATGTTAACTTGTGACAATTTTAATCACAATGTGACATTTTTAATCAACGTTTTCCGATGAAGAGATTAACCGCCAATATTGGGTACCTATCTACAGATGAAGCTTTCTAGAGTTTTGTTGTTAAGATATTATTGTTAATTATTAAAACATTACAGCTGTTACCTGGTAATTGATCTAAAATAGCTCGATCTCATATCTTAGATAAGTTTATAATATTGGACGTTAGTCTGTAGAAATATCATGTAGAAACTACTCTGACAGCACTAAACGTGTTTTGTCTCTATCTATTACTATCGTTGAAAAAAGATAGTGATAACTTAAAGTAGTTTAGTGTGTGCAACAAAATTATCAATAGTAGTTATAGCTAACTTGGCTTATTAAAAAAAGCGGCTATTTTAGGGGAATATATAGTAAAAATCTTTTTTTTTAAAGAGCACTTGTTTATTAATATTTTTGTTTGATTGTATTTTCTTAAATCAGCCAACCCGGCAGACACTGTCTTAACAATCAATATTAAGTTCGTATGTAGTTTTTTTCTTGAGTGAAAACCTTTTCTTAAGTATAATTAAGTAATACAACAAAAATAATGCAATGACCAAGAAAATAGAGATACATTTTTATGTAAAGATACTAGCCGCTCCGTAGAACTTCGTTCCACCCGTTTAATTTTTCTGGGAAAATGTTATTCTTCCTAGTTTCCTCGCAGTAGAACGAGTTAAAAAAATGTTTGTCTATCAGTAGTTCTAAGCTACCTCTCCATTCTCATCAATCCCCACCAAGCGCCAAAAGTCACGATCCTTGCAGACCAGCCTAGCTTAATTCACATTCATTCATATGGTCAGCTTTATGAATTACTTGATTCATTATTATTTTTACATATACCATACTAATGCCCCGACGGGGGCAGGCATTTGTGTGATGAACATTAAGATATCTGCATTTCCGTGTCTGGGTGTTTATTAAATTTATTCTGGTATCTTTTCAAATATTTCTATGTATTAGAATCTTTGACTAACACCTATAACACAACCTTGTAATTTGCTTACTTTGGGGCTAGATCCAATTTGTGTAACTTATCCAGGATTATTTATTTATTTGTTGATAATTATCATGATGATGAGATAAGTGTTATTCTAAAGCTACCTACTAGGAGGATATTGGTAAAATTTATATAAGACCATTTGCTATTTTACGACAAGAGAATAACTAAATCGCGATGTGGTACCCAACGAGATAGTTGAGTTGGTTTCGGTCGGTCGGAGAAACTAGTAACATCCTCCTATCATTTAATTTATTTGCAAATGAAAAGCCATTATCAATAACAAAGTTTGCACCAGTAACACTATTAGCTTTATCACTTGCTAAGTACAAAATAGTTTCTGCCACTTCATCCAATTCCAACACTTTTCCGAGTGGATTTCTATAGTCTAGATCATCGACGGTAAAATTCAGAACTGCATTCTTCAAAATGCCTGTCTTAACTATACTAGGGCTTATTGCATTAACTCTTAACTCCATGCGGGGCTAGCTCCTTAGCAGTGCAAAGAGAAAAATAGTTTAGAGCTGCTTTAGAAAGATAATAAAAAATATTGTTTGAAACCTTAGGTGTCATTGTAGCTGTTGCACTGGATACGTTAACAATATTGCCTTTTGATTCAATCAAATGTGGTGCAGCTAAATTAGTCATATGGACGTGAGCTCTTAAGTTAGTATTTATAACTGAATCATAAACACTTATTGAATCATTACTTAAGATGCTTGCAAATCCTGCATGTCCTGTGTTGTTTACTAATATATCTAATTTTTAAAATGCATTTATAACGTCTTCAACAACTTTTTTGGTTTCTTCATCGTTTGTAATATCAGCTTTTAAAATGAGAACTTTATTTCCATGTTTTTTGCAATCTTCGTCGACTTTTTTTAATTTTGTTACATTTCTTCCTACTATCATAACATAACGAGAACATATTGGTGGTTGCTGCCATAATACTAGAGCTCGCATCAGTGACCAAAACTGCTTTGTTACTAAATCTCATTTTATGCACTTGTCTAATTTTAATAATAAGTACTTTAAAAATAAAAGTATAATTTGCTTCAAACGCTGTTATAACAACCGGTCGGTGTCTCAGTGGAATGTAGTGTGACCTCAAACCTGAAAAAATATGTAACAAATCTTATCACA
>NJDD01001131.1:182057-201191 GCA_002245505.1 Calephelis nemesis | reverse complement strand
TACTAGGAGGATATTGGTAAAATTTATATAAGACCATTTGCTATTTTACGACAAGAGAATAACTAAATCGCGATGTGGTACCCAACGAGATAGTTGAGGTGAATTTCTTACCATCAGGAAATTCGTCTGCTTGTTTGCCTTCCAATATCATAAAAAATATATATATACGTATACGCTTCACTCCCTCGATTATCTACGAGTAATAGTCAAATGAACACCAATGGCTGTCGTTCTCCTCAAATAAATGAATTACCAAACCAACAACCAACAAAATTTCTTACCAAACCAATAGCCAACAGATTTTGATGGTTCTTTTGTAGAAACGTTGGTCATGATTTCGGTGGTTCCATGATCCGAATAGTGGTTTTATTTTTAACTTTATGTAAGTACGATAAGTAAAAAAAATATCCAGTATTAAGTTTAATTCAAAAACTATTCGTAGGATCTTAATAACATTCATGTGGGACTATTCCGGAAACATTTTCTATCTTTCGAAAAAAGAATTACCAAATCGCGACGTGGTATCCAGTGAAATAGTTGGAGTTGGTTTTTGCAGATTTACTGCGCTTTTTTATTATATTTACCAGCTGGTCTCGCAAACTTCGTACCGCTCAACAATGTTAGCTACTGACAGTTTGTATAAAAATATTATGTGTTGTGTTTCTATTTTCAATCTTTTCCCAGTCTTTCTCTTTAGAAGAACCTTCGCTTGTCAATAATTAACACAACAAAAACTGTGGTCTAGCGGTTCAGTTGTTGGACTTGACTGGATGAGGTCAACTCCTGTGTCGGGCAACAAAAAGAAAATTTGGTTTTTCCAATTTTCTAATAAAAAATGTTGCCCGGGTTTGGATATGTGACCGGTCGGCGATAGACTTGCCACCTATCACAATGTGGGACTTAGTGTCTTCGGCTAGACGTGGGTGCCCTGGTTGTGCCTCTGTCTACCTCTTCGGGGATATGGGCTTGAAGATTACTTACTTTACAAAAAAATATAGTGTTTTTATTCCATCCTTTCGCGTGATTCGACGATTGCCAAGGAAAACAGAGAATGATTTTATATAAAAAGATTAAGGTACAGACTACTTACGTATTTAAATGTATTAGTAACATTACCACTCTTTACGCATTTTTTTGTTTATTTGGGGCTTGATTAATTTGTGATTATTTACATTTATTTATTGACTAGCTGTTTGCCCGCGACTTCGTTTATGCAGAATTTTCATACAAACTTTCATCCATATTATAGTCTTGAAAAAACAAATGCTTTTGTTTGAATTCGAATTTTTAACTATATGCACGTAATGTAGCAATAGACACACAGACCTTCGCATTTATAACATTAGTATGGATATAATTCTGAAATGCTTGAATGCTGCGTATATTTATGTATGTGTTTATCATCCAACCTTAAAGTGTAAGATAGCAGAACAAAGATAATGCTTTAATCAAGCAAAGGTCCTAACGTCATAAAGTAGGCCGCTCGGATTAAATTTATAGCCCTAAAATAATTAATTCCCTTTAACTTCATTAAGGAGCCCGCATAGGTGTAATTAGTATGAGCTAAGGAATCTTAATTGTTGAATTGAACATGAGACACACGTACAATAAGAATGTATGTGTTATACATTATTTTTGAAATCCCCCAAGTAGAAATAGAGGCAAATTATACAGTTTGATTAGTATGGCATCAAAAGTGGGTGGAGATATAGCTGAAACGAGGTTGCAAGGGATGTCCGAAGGAATGATATGTGAGGCTCAAGGCGGTTTCAGGGGTACGGATCAGGTGTGTCAGTGCTCCGCAACATCGTGAAGAAGCATCTGACTGTGGGCCAGAAGGTTTTCTGCGGTTTTGTGGATCTCGAAAAAGCGTTTCATAGGGTTGTATGTATGGAACTTCGGGATATTCTACCAGATTATGCGGTAGACTGGTCCTTGCTGCATGCTGTGCAGTCTATGTATTTAGATTGTAAAGCATGTATGCGGGTGGACGGCAACATATTGTCTTGGTTTGATGTCAACATTGGCGTCAAACAGGGCTGTTGTCTGTTGTCGGCACGTTTGTTAATTTTGTGTTTAGGCAAATGTCTTCAAAGGTGAAGGTCAATAAATGTGGGATTGCCTATGGGTGACCAAGTGGTGAACTGTCTGCGTTATGAAGATGACGATGTACTTTTGGCCTCTATACCATCTGAGCTGGAAACACTGGTCATAGTTACGGTAGATGATTGTAAAGAAGTATGGAAGTAAGTATGGAAACTAAGTCTAGTTGAAAAAATACTTACCTTCAATTCATTGAAGCAATATGGTTGTTAAATTATTGTTGTTACCAAACAAACCGCAATAACTACGAAATTAACGAAAGATATAAACAGACAATTTCATGGTGTCGGTTAATCCTAGCAAAAGACGAATACGCTCATTGCATTTTTAAATATATTTCGGAAACAAATAACGTGAAACTCATCCTGACACGACACAACGAAAACTGCTTAAGGGTCTCATCGATAAGCATGTTTGTGTAAATTTGCCGTTTCAAAACTAGAACGTTTGTAGTTAATTTCCATACTGCACCATATTTGTACTGTGGCTGAATGCTTTATTTAGGTTATGTCCATGTACTTCTTTATTATCTGCAGTCAATATTTATCTACTATCTACTTTCCTTATTGATAAAGTAGATTTGAGATAAACTAGCTCAATTACATTTTAGTTTTTAACGGAATTCAAAACAGGGAAGGTAAAGTTTCAACTCCTATATTTTTTATTTAAGTAATATATGATAAAAAACTGTTTTAATTTGAGCTTGGTAGGTTGGTTTTAACCTTGGTAGGTTGACTTTTTACCACCAAGCCTGGATGGGATGATTGTATCCCAGGGAATCGAGGAAAACACTTATATACACACTTTTATAAAGCAAACTCTTGTATTTTTTCACAATACACTTTATTTATCACTTTACGATACATTTTAGCTAACAGGATTGACTTTTCACAGCATCATCAAGACTTTATAACTAAAGGTAAAAGCCAATTGTTTTTTTTTAACTTTTTTTTAAAAAAAAGTTTTTGTAAAATGGAAGTTGGTATGTTGCAGATTTTCTACACTTAAATTCACTTGGCTTCAAAGTTATCGATTCATATTTAAAAGTAAAAGTTAATGCCGTGACAACACTTAAAAGCATTTTATCAAAATTTTATATTAAAAAATGCACAGAACATTCAAGAAGACTTTTTTATGCATCTTTTAAATGTTCCCAAGTCATAAATATAAGAAATAAAGTACGGAATGTTGGTAGTAAGAGTTTCTGACAAATTGCACTATAGAAGAATAATAACCGTCTTATAAATTATCATTATATCAAAGATGAAGTATATAGAGTATCTACTTAATCAATTATCATAGATAGAGTAGAGTAGATTAGTTGTCACAGATAGAGTGAGTCCAAGGGTCGATATTATAGTCCTTATCATAGTGCAATAAAGAGTAGATATAATGTCAATTCAAACTAGAGTACGTAAAGCAAGACGGCAAGTATAAAGGTGGTGTATAAAATACTATGAGTAGTTCGGTGGAAAGATGCTGTTAGTACTAGCAGAGACTAGTAAATATTAAATTGTCTCTTGTGGTCGCCTCTGTGGTCTAGCAATCCGGTTGTTGGACTTGACTTTATGAGGTCTCGGGTTCGATCCTCCGATCGGGCTGTACAGAAAATGTGTTTTATTTATTTTCAAATAAAAACGTAGTTGTCTTTTATAATAAAAATCGTTGCTCGGGATTGGATATGTGCCTGGTTGGCGATAGGTTTGCCACCTTATGTGGGACTTAGTATCATTGGCTAATCGTGGGTGCCCTGCTTGCTAACCTGCCATTCTCTTCGAGCTTATATTTACGCTAAGTCTCTTACATGGCAGGAAGAGAGTATCGAGTGCCAAATCTCTAGATCCTTGCAGACATGCCTAGCTTCACCCACATTTATTACTCTTTTCATACAAGCGCATCGGTTTCTTAGTATTTTGACACCACCCTAAGATAAACCCTGAGTAAGTATTTTTTTAAACATTCAGTTCAATCAATTAATCAATCAAAATCATTTATTTACATTTACAAAAAAGGACTTATAAACTAAAAGGCGTGTGTGCGATTCACACACGATAAAAGTGAAACTTTAGTAAATCAACAAAAGAATGAGATGAATACATATTTGTGTCTCTTACCTTTCGTTATTCCTTTGCACCCGTTCTGAAATCACAACGATTCTAAAGAAGTTTCACTTCAATATACGAATATATACTTAGATTCAACTATCCTTAGTTGTGAGCGTCTGGCGCCAATCGTAGGTTGGTGTCAACCTGAATTACAGGACGCCAGTGCCCTGCCGCGGAGAGTTAATAAACACAGTAAACAGTTGTGTTTAAGAACACAATTTTTACAAAGGTGTTTGTGTATTAGTATTAAATTGTTTCTGGTAGATTGAAAAGCTCCTTTCAAACTGTCCGTCTGTGTGTATCCTATTATTCATGATCGCATAATGGGATGAATATATGGGTAACATTCGGTCAGAGGCCATGTGCCATAACAATAAGACGCAATAATGCCCGTTTATTGTTCGCAAGGTGATCCTGAGACAATGCGATGATCCGTCTTCGCGGATGGGCGTTCATTCAATAAGCGTGAAGAGAATTAACGGTTTAACCGGGCTTTAATAGTTTTACCACTATATAAATATGTATTTTAGGAGTTATTATCCAATACTTTTGTATACACACACATTTATTTAACAATATCAATAAATATCCCTGGACAAGTTACACAAATTGAATCTAACCCAAAGTATATCAATATCCTTCTTCGGCTTTGCAAAGACTGTATCTTAAAATGAGTCAGTCGTTCTTTTTATGATGTAAGAGTTTTACATTTATTACCCTTATATGTCAGACAATATATGAAAGTACGTTTTTGTACTCGCTCAATACGATCGCGATGAACTTGATAGCCTGGGTTCCAAATTATACTGTTGCACTCTAAAATTGTACGAACAATTGTGTTCTACACATTTATAGCTAACCAATAGTCCTTAAATATTGTCCTCTGTTAATGAAACCTGACAACTGCGAAGATTTAGAAATTATATGGTTGTAATGATCCCTAAAGTTCACTATCCATTATTACACCGAGATCTCTTAAAGAACTCATTTCCTTGACAATATGGCCATAAAGTACATATGAATTATAATTTTGTGTTTTTTTTCTACTAAATCTAATAAATTGACCACGAATTAGCAAGGCCACGGTGATGTAATATTATGTCTTCAAACAAAAGTACGAAAACACGTTTATCGCTATGCGTTTCGGGTTTGGTATGCACTCGGTATGCAATTATTCGCGGTTGCGTTACAGTGAATATAGCGCTATGCTTGTAACTTGTAACCAATAGGTAAGTGTGCGAATTTTGGCTTAATAAGTCCTAGTATTTACCTAATATGGCAAAAAAACATAATTATAAACTATATTGCGCTGCTTTTCAGCTTTGCTTGAGCGGGTAAGGATGTTTTTTTATTAAATGTGGCAATCAATAACACCACTTCAATTTTTGTTGAACTCTTTCTACTAATTAAATGATTTTATTTGTTTTAAAAGAATACAATGTTTTTAAACTAAAAATTAGTCAGAACAATTACAATTAACTTTACATTAGCAATGATTACTTCAACACGTGGATATTTGTTTAAAAATCGCACTTTCAATCACAAAACAAATACACGAGATGTCTCACCCCTGATTAATGGATGGTATTTAAAAGAAACGCGATTTCTGATTGCTTTATTAACCCTTTAATCTTTACGATAATACAGTCCAGACAAAAAGGATAGCACTCAGAGGAGTTCGAGTTGAGTCGCGCTGGATACGAAATGAGAAAAGTTTCAAACGAAATGCTGACGAGTCAATATTAACTATAAACCTACCAAGATAACTGTATGTCGCGTTAAATAATCTGCGTAATTTTAAACCTTATTACAACGAAGTAAAAGCGTTATTAAAAAGTATTTCCAGGGAAGACGGCATTGTAAGTTTGTTAAAAACACCGCTTTCCGATGAAGTTTTTTCTAATAAGGTTGGCCGTCTGTATGCTTCTATTATAACTAAAATACTTTAAGCTGTTGAACTTTTACTGAAAATCACTATTCAAGTTGAAATTTAAATATTCATTCTTTAATTTTGTTTAAGTAGTTTATCAGAGCAGAGTCAGGTCTAGAGCCTAGCCTAGGTATTATAAATTGAATTGATATAGTTATAGGAAAATATTAGAACTGCTTTTCTGCCAGCAACTCGTTCTAGAGAAGGACAAAGCATCGAGACAAGCTGTTGAACTTTTACTGAAAATCACTATTCAAGTAAAAATTTAAATATTCATTCTTTAATTTTGTTTAAGTAGTTTATCAGAGCAGAGTCAGGTCTAGAGCCTAGCCTAGGTATTATAAATTGAATTGATATAGTTATAGGAAAATATTAGAACTGCTTTTCTGCCAGCAACTCGTTCTAGAGAAGGACAAAGCATCGAGACCGATGAAGTGGTAGACATAATCATCATCAGCCGGAAGACGTCCACTACTGGACATAGGCCTCCCCCAAAGAGCGCCACAAGTCACGATCACCAGCCGCTTGTAACCAGCGACTTCCTGCAACTTTGACCAGATCATCACTCCACCGGGTGGGAGGTCGTCCAACACTACATCCTCCGGTGCGGGACCGCCACTCGAGACATTCATGTGGTAGACATTTGCATTAAATTGCCTATTTTGTATCCATGTTCCAATATTGAGTGTAGAGTAATAATAATAGGTAATAAACCTACACATGATTACTAGGTAGGCAACTCACCATTGCCAAATCTGGGGTCAATAGTTGACGTTTATTTTTTACCGTTACAAAGTCTGTCGGTTTGTCTGCCTTCACATCCTTATAAATATTTTATCTATTTTTTCCAAGTTTCAGGAAAATGTTTAAATTTTCAGTAGTTGCACGAACAAAACAACAAAAGAGTAGTAACAACAAAAAACAATGGATTTAATATGAAACATATTATGTCTTCATTATAAGGCTTTTGGGTAGGCCTTCTGCGATTTCCAGAAATTTTTGTAGATACCTTGTATTCAACATAGCAAATTAATTACACAAAGGACTTGCAAAGGATATTCGAGAGCTATAATTAGCATGGCTATCTAATCTAAAGCTAATCGTCTCTGTGGACGACAGGTCGGTCCGGCATCGGATTTAACTTCTTGAGGTCACGGGTTCAATCCCCAGGTCGAGCAACAAAAAAAAAAGTGTATTTTCTAATACGGATATCGCTGTCCTCGATTGGCTATGTGCCCGGTTGGCGACAGGCTTGTTACCTATTTGTTGACACCACATTGTGGGACTTAATGTTTTCGGCTAGTCGTGGGTGCCCCGACTCTACCAACGTCTTCGGAGATATGGGCGTGAAGATGCTTTTGGCTATATATCGTGAATCAACTCATACTCTAGACAAACATATTTAAAATTATTTTAGGTAGATATCTATATCTACCTGTGGTGTGCTCTGTGGTGAGTTCTTCGACAAGTTTGGCGAGAGACATGACAAGTTGGTTTATTTCCTCAATTCGGACTCTATTCATGGTCGTGGTGGTGGGTGGTGAGGACTATGCGAAAGATGTCAGAATTTGGATTGTTTACTGCGCTCTGATTTTATTCGTGGTCTGGTGGTAGGTGTTGGGAACGTTTGTTGGGCTTGTAACATTCTGCGTCATTTGGTGGACTTATAGTTGCAACAAGGGCACTGTGGAGTAAGCAAAATAAAGGCTTATCCTACATCTTTATAGTATCGAATACATGATAGCATGCATATTCTAATTGTCAATTCCCAGTATTTGTGGCTGCGTTTTACCATAGTGGCTTAATTTATGTTAAGTGTAATTTATTTATTACCATTTTATTTATTTATACTTGCTTTCATGTGTTACAAACAAAAATTAAAAAAAATCATTCGATACTTTTGTTTTGTTTTTAATCACTTGTCCTCTTATGGGGCAGGCTAAGACCATAATTAGGCTATACTGCCATTTCTTCCGTATTAATAAAATGTTTTTCTTGTTATCTACTTCTTATTCTTATTAACTTACTTTAGGGACTTATGCGCCATAGAATGTCAATTGTCATGTCAGAGTCTTGAGTAAGACTGTGGACCCTCTTACGCAAGTTTATTTCGCGAGATTTGACAGCAACGAAGAAATACACGATACACTAATTACTTCAGATTTCACTTATACATTTTGACACTGAACTGAACAGAACTAAATGAAGCCATTCATTTTGCCAAATAAATTGACTACTTTTCCTTATATACATACTGAAAACTGGTAAACTTTTGCTGAGGTTTACTCGCAGCTTTTTACGAAACGCTCGATGGACTTAAGTCCAACTCGCACAAGCCGGTTTTCTTTTAAACCAATTTGACTTTTAAGGATAGGTTAAGGCCTTTAGCCATGATGCATATTCCATAATAATGCCAGCTATTTGATGCAACACGCTAACTTGCGGGGGTGCATTTCTAGTGATGTGCGAATTACCTTAAAGGTTGTCTATTAATTCGTACCTTCGATTAAAAATATGCTCAATACTTTAGTAAAGAAACCGTGAAAGTTAGCTAGTAATGTATAAGCCTTGTCCATAATATATTCGGGGAGCAGATAGTTGGCTATTCCATTTCCCCCACATTTCTCTCAGTTTGTGCGGCGGTAACAAACTGCCGCGTCTATGCGGTTGATTTTTATTCATTTACTGAGCTCGACCGTCCCGGAGACATATCGGTGCCTTTGCCGGGGAAATTGCATTTGGCCCTCTAATAATTCGTTTTCACGCAATACCAACTGTGTTATATGTGTTGAAGTAAAATAAGATTTCCGATATCAGTTTTTGTATATTAGGGTGAATGGGAACGTGTCTGTATTTAAAGCTGAAGAATGAAGATAAAAAAATTAACTTAAAATTATCATTAAATTTTAACCACCTTACACCCAAAAATAATAAAAACTCGTTAAACAGACATCTTACATAAACTTGACCAAATTTTTCTAAGCCAATTCCATTCTGCCATCCACGCCCACGTGTACAATTTAATTGCTATTTTTTATTGATATGGTCGTTAATATCTGTTTCGCTTCTTAAAGAAAATCATTCATCTATACTATCTAGTATCAGACTAACTTATTTTGTTCGTCTTTGTTAAAGACTTTTGAACTTTATCCGATGAGACAAGACTATATTTTGAAGTAATTGAAGCCTGGGGCTACGCCCTGTTTTAAAATTTTTCGCTCTTCTATAAAATTACTTGAGTAATCGAAGTAAGTAGTTTATATTTAATCCTAGATCTTCACTTATATCAATGCCAAATTCTATTTAAATCAGTTTAGCAGTTTGACCACGCACGTAGAAACAGACTTTCACATTTATAAACTTAAGCTTGGTTTAATCGTTCTGAAAAAAAAACATTCAAATTTAGAATTTCTTTTATGTCAATTGAATATACAGTAACTTAAACGAGGCATAATAAATTCTATGCCTTTGCGTATTCCCTTTTAAAAAAGAGGAATTGTCGTATTTCCCTGCGCGCTCGTAAAGTATCCTGATGTGTTGCGAATGGGATAGAATATGCACACTCGATATTGTTTCTTTAAATTTTAATTTTTTACGGTTTTGGAAATAATTATATGTATAATGATGATAAGTAGTATATTGTATTCAAAGTCAAAGTTTCATTTCGCATTTATTTTTTAATTTTTGCAAAAGTATGATGTAAACATCTACCATTAGTCAAGTTTCATTAATTTGTATCAAGTTGTCGTCCAACTATGTAAAATCGAAACTAAGATTGAAAACACTCAATAGTCTTTGTGGTAGTATAGTAGTGGTAATATAAATAACAGTATAGTACTTTGGTCAGTTTTGTCAGCGGCATACGTGAAGCGGTTGCATCCTTACCTAAACCCGTCAAATGAGATTTGGCGGCATGAGCAAATACACGATATGATATAATTGGAATGAAATTTATTCATTTGCGAAATGTATGTGTTAAAAAGTTCTGTGAAATAATAGTGGTGTGAAAATATTAAATGAATATTTATGCAAAATGAAATATTTTTATATTAAAAAAATATTTTAATAAAGACAAGATAGATTTTAAAGATAGGTTAAAATTTATCCTATCTACCGTAACATACATTTCTAACAATACATTATTTTTCATCAATACTATGCTTGTGCAATAATTTTACTAAGCAAATTACCAGCAATAGTTGCTAATTTTACTTAATATTTACTTGTTTGTACTTGATGTACTCAATGTACTTAATATGTACTTTATAATTACAAAAAAAACATCAATTACATTTGTTTCACTTTGTCTACCCACCGCCTGCCCTCCCAATCACTCAAACCGTTTCAAGGTGGGTCAAAGTTAAATTGCTGAAGCAGAACGGGCAGCAGCGTCCCTGTGGAAACTTCCACCATACTGTTGATCCCCGACCCGCCCATTAAGCGTGGGGTACGGCAAAAACCCCCCAATGACTATATACCTCGGTCAAGCTGCTAAGTTGGTAAACCGTAAATCCAACTTCAAGAAAGAGGTCGACCGCCAAATCCAACTCGGATGGGTAACGTTCGGGAAGCTAAAGCTTGTCCAAATTTTCGCAGAGCCTAAAGTCGAAAATCTTCGACCAGTGTGTGTTACCAGTGATGACATGGACTGAGACTTGGCCGTTAAATGTGGGCCTCTTAAATAAGCTCAGAGTCGCTCAGCGTGCTATGGAGAGAGCTATGCTCGGTGTTTCTTTTGCGAGATATGATCCGTGATTCGATGATCCGCAAGAGAACGAGAGTAACCAACATAGTTCAGAGAGTCAGCATACTGAAGTGGCAATGGGCAGGCCACATTTCTCGCAGAAGCGACAACCGCTGGGCACGAAAGGTTCTGCAGTGGCGGCCCCGCATCGGAGGACGTAGTGTTGGACGACCTCCCACCCGGTGGACTGATGATCTGGTCAAAGTCGCGGGGAACCGCTGGATACAAGCGACTGGTGACCGTGACTTGTGGCGCTCTTTGGGGGAGGCCTATGTACAGCAGCGAACGTCCTCCGGCTGATGATGATGATGATAATATTATATTACGTGGTTCTTGTGACAAGTTTTCGTAATTTCGTAGCCTAATAGCTTAAAACGAAAGTAATGGAAAATTTGTAGATAGTGTTGGAATCTTTATTATATTCACAACATAAAATGTTGAATAAACATGCAAATTATAATATTTTGTATGACCACACTGTGCAGGACGCACTATAAAAGCAGTGTCAATGTCAAAAGCGTCCCTCTCTCTGATCTTTGATCGCATCAACAACACCGTCCCATAATTATAGTGATTACAGCAAGCTGTGAAGTGTTAATATTATTTGTATGTCGCTATCAATGTGCTATCTTGTGAACCAATACAAGTATTTATCCAGCGCAAGTCTTATTAATTTCACCAATCCTCCAGCACGTAAGAAGCACCTATCCACAGATTTAAATACAGTCCACGCTTACCATCTCTCAACGAGCATCCATACCGCACAGATAGTGAGGATATCTTAGAATAATAACGACTCGGTCTTTTTTTTTTAAGTTAATTTGCCCCTTTCTGGGGCCGGCTAAGACCTTTAGGCCATGCTGCCACGTCTTCCGTAATATTAAATTCTTTTTCTTCTTAAAATTTTAAATTAATTTCTTCAGTTTCTTGACATATTGTCTTCCCCTTTATTAAAGTAATTTCCTTCATCAAGACAAAGGTTATTTGAGTCCTTCAATACGTCTTTTGTTTTAATTTCTTGTAGTTTACATATTATGTTTCTCCATTCATTTGTTTTATAGTGCGTCACATCCTTGAATTACGATTATTTTCACACAAATTATAAAACTAAAATTCTGAACACCAAAATCATCTTCTTTCATGTTGGCGCCAAAACTTCTACGACAGTGCAAAAGGTATTATTATTACTCTTTTTTTTACCTTTATATTTTATACTAGTCCTATATTATGTAATACACCCATATCTTAATATTTCATGCCTTTTTCTAGTTTCGTCTTCAATTTTCTTTCTTGTTCAGGCCTCTGCCTCTTCTGTCGTGATAAAACACTACAATAGTCTTTCACTAGTATAGTTTATTTACTAATCACATTTACACACAACTAAGTAATATTTACACTTTAATTAATTTACAAGTTATACATTTTTACATTATAATACACTTTTTAGCTTAAAGATTGGAGGGAACCCTCGAAAAGCGCGCCTTACCCCTCCGACCGTTCCCGCCAACCGCACTTCTTTTTAATTTGTCCTCATCTGACAGGCTAAGATCTGTGGCCATGATGCCTTTAGTGTCAAAATTGACGAATTTATCCGTATAAATAAAAATGAATGAATGTGTCGCTGTTTTCAAAATTTTATTTAAGGCTCAAGAAAGGAAGAAGGAAATGAAGTAAAAACTGGGAAGTGCAGAGAAAATAGGAAAAAGTCAATGTCAGGCAGTACGAAGTTCGCCAGTTCTGATAGTATTAATAAAATTGAATACTGAACTTATAGAAAATCAGGTTAGGAAGTCAAATTTAAGTTGAAAAACCATTTTGATGTATTTACGTACACATGATATCATGGTTTCTTTTTTACTGCAAAGATATAAAAGACGTCTAGGACATCTAAAAGTAAGTGCATGATATTAAAGTACTCGCCCACGAAAATATAAACTACATATACAAATATGTAATATGTGCATAATGCTTGCAAATAATACTAAAATATAACCCTTCCTTTGCGTTGTGAAGGCGGGTAATTAACTTTCTTTTATCCATCGACATGAAATGCAAGTGAACTCGAGTGCAAAACATGATATCGGTGAACTAAAATCGAGATGCTCTCGACTGTATAATTACGCCGAAAATTTTCGGATACACTCAAGTGCTGAATCCTCGAGTGTTGCCATATTCAAAAATTTCAATACGAAATAGACCGCCTAGTGGGGTTTTGGTTTGTGACACACGGCTCATTGTGTTTCATTTGGTGTTTATCTAAACTTAATAAAAATACAGAATACCCAAATCTTGATAAAAATATTCTACAATGAGCATTGCCATTCATATTTTTAAATAAAAAAAACTTGTACTTTTTTACAAATTATTTATAATTTTTATATGATTAGCCTAACTGGCTAACTCAAAACATATTTTTATTAATTATTTTATGATTAATGTTTCCTTAATAGACTATTATTTAATCAATTTCTGCTCATTTCGATTTCGAAAATTTTTCACGAAATTTTTAAAGCTAATTTAAAATGTGGGACAGGTTTTATCAGTTGTTAGCAGGTAAGAAGATATAAAGATGTTTATAATTTAAGAAAATGTTTCTATTGCAATATTTCATTATTGGGGACACAAGAATTATTGAGTATCGCTAAACTCGAAATTTAAAGTTTGATCTACTGTTACTGTTAAAAATCTACTATTTTCCAAAAGAAACACAGCGGGCTTGTCTTTTCCCCCAGTTTTTTTAAAATATTACAATAATAATATTTAAAAGAGATTGTCGTGAGGAGCAAACAATCAAGTAATCATAAAACTAAAAAAAATCAATAAACCTCTACAAAACCAAGTAACTGATGTAGCTAAGACCCATCTCGATCACATCAACTTTCAAACGAAAAAATCTGCATCGAAATCGGTCCATCCATTCCAAATTATGATTAATGTACAGACCCAAATATATATAATATCATACAATATTATAATATCTATAAATTCTAAAGAAAGAATAAATTTCGCCCCAGATAGGATGTGAATTTCATCTGTAATGATGAACTCATTTGGTGGGTACTCAGAATTGTGTATCTATAGGACATAACTACCCGCGTTAACGGGTTAGAAAGGAATTAAAAATTTTGCCACGGGACTTGAATCCTCAGTGGCTCAATCGGTTAGAGCATTCGTCGGCTTGAGACAAAAGGTTACAGGTTCAAATCCTGCCTGGGGCGAAATTTTTTCTTTCTTTAATTTATAGAAATTTATCCCAAGCACAGGGCAAGTGCTTACATATAATATAATCAATAACATCCCTCTTTTTTATCGGGGGTTGAAGTTGTATACAATTGAAAAAATTATTTAAATCTAATTATTTTTACATTTCAGTTAAATATGCAAAATATCCAGGGACAATTTCGAGCACTAATTTGGAAAGACCTTTTTAACTAATTACACAACTAATTAGTACGTTTCCTCAAACGGATCGGCAGTGTGTCCCACGTATTATCTGAGTCAGGGGGTGGTAAGGGGGAGGGATATCAAAAGATTCCTCATCAAAAATGAACGACCGATGTCGAGATGCGAGCGCCTGAGGACCCGTATTTTTAACCTGTGTATGGTTTGGATTATTTTTCAATGAACTCCACTGGAATTGGGAAATTCTGAAAGGACTGAGCTTGAAAAACTTTAGAAATAAAAATACATACGTCTGGGAATGTGATGAGTCTGGGATTTATTTATTTTCTAGCATATTAGCTCTAAGATTTAGTACCGCGCTTATAAGATAATATCGATCCTTACATTAAGGTCTATATATAACCAATAATAATTTTAAGGACCAATAAAAAAAATTAAGTGAATGTCCGAATGTAGCATTACACACAAACTCTTAGTAGTTTAAGTTGTGCATTTATTGGTGTTTAAGTATTAGTTGTTTCAACATTAAATATAATAAAAAATAAAAAGATCACGATCTAAACGTAACGTGAAATATCACCAAACAAACAGATTACTTTATGGTATGTAAATAAAAGCCGTTGCCTACGAAGATACATAACATCAGAGTGTTTCAAATTCAATGTCTTTACGTCCATATCCCCGAAGAGGTAAGCAGAGGCACAACCAGGGAACCCACGACTAGCCGATGTAACTAAGTCCCATAATGTGATAGGTGGCAAGCTTATCGCCATCCGGATACATGACCAATTCCGGGCAACGTTATTTTTATTATAAATTTGGAAATACATGTTTTGTACTTTTTTTAATGTCCGACCCGCGGATCGAACCCGGGACTTCCAGTATTCAAGGCCGACGCTAGGCCTCTGAGGTGATCAAATTAGTTACTAACGTTTTAAGGTGTCACGCGAGAACACTGCTGTTTTGGTAGTTTACGGTAGACAGGGATAAATTTAATTATAGTTTTTAAATGTTTTGCTAATAAATAATCAAACTAATTATAAATATAAATAATTGGCATATGTTATTAAATAATATTTTAATAAATGTTAAAATATTTGCACATCAAAATATGGTAGAGTATATTGATATACTTAAATATTTTTGTATCATCTCATTTACACACATATTCCGCAAATAAATAATTTTCTTTCTTTCTTAAAGTTGTGGTTTACTAACTTTATTTTGACTTATTCACGAACACACGCAGAGACATCATTTGATAGTTAATCCATCATTAAGTCACAATTTTGTATTAAAATTATCGACTTCTAGCAAACTTATACGATCTATATAAGATAAAAGATAAAGCTTCCTTAAATCAGTTTACTAGTAACTGTTATCCTATTAATATTATAAATGCGAAAGTTTGTATGTATGGATGAATGGATGTATGGATGTTTGTTACTCTTTCACGCAAAAACTACAAAGCCGATTACGATGAAATTTGGTATGTAGGTAGCTGAAGACCCAGAATAACATATAGGCTACTTTTTATCCCGGAGTTCCCGCGGGATTGGGACTTACGCGGGTGAAACCGCGGGGCGCAGCTAGTTTTTCAACAATTCATAAAAATTATCTTAGCAACAAAACTTTAGAAGGCTTGCCTTTATATATAAATATTATTATTATTTTCCCCGTGTTGGTACGGGCTCCTTCGCAGAATAGACCATCTGCATTTCTTGCCTGGCAGCTCGTAAAAGGCGAGCATAGGCTTATCATCACTAACACCGTGACATCTGACTAGGTGGTAGAGTTTTGCAGCGACTCACCCGGATTGGTACCACCGCCTTACCTATTCCTGCCACCATAACGTCATGACGTGTTCCGGTTCGGAGGGTAAGGTAGCCGGTTAACTTACTTTTGCTCGAGGCCTAACATCCTGACTTCAGGTTGGCAACGCACCATTACCACCTATGGTGTCTCTAGGCGGAGTGAATTTCTTACCATCAGGAAATCCGTCTGCTTGTTTGCCTTCCTATAACAAAAAAAAAATTAATAGGTTATTAACATTGGCAGTAAATGACTTTTTAAAGCATGTCCCACACAAATTTTATCAACTTCCTGCTAGTAGTTTTTTAAGCTACGCCTAATTATGAAAACACTTTTCACTTTTTTTTACTATTAAAACCAATATGGGACCATCACTGAATCTTGACTTATCTTTCTAAAAATCAACCAATGAAATCAACTGATTTACTAAACTTGTTACGCTAAGACAAACTGGTTGGCTAAAGTTAAATAAAACGAATTATTGAAACAATGGAAATGTAAGATTTCATATATCTAAATTTGCCCTAAATATGCTCTAAATAAGCCCTAAGGCTTAGGCCGATTGGTTCGGCGTCGGACTTGACTACTTGAGATCCCGGGTTCGATCCCCGGGTAGGATAATAAAAATAAGTTGGAAAATGCGTACATATTTTCTAATAAAAATAACGTTGCTCGATATAGGATATGTGTCCGGTTGGCGATAGGCTTGGCACCTATCACATTGTGGGACTTAGCATCTTCGGCTAAAAAATAAATTTTGTATTATTTTTAACAAATTAAGCACAATAAAACTGCAAAAACCTGACTTCGATTTCAACATTTATAATATCTAACTACAAAAACAATTAACATTTCACTGTGGTCTGTGATTCTATAACCAAATCAGTTAAACTTGGTGGCAATGAGATAACCTTGCAACTACGACATTTCAAACAAAAGAAGAAATTTCAAAATCGGTTTGACAGAAGACTGAGAAATCGATAAAAAAAACACAAGAAAAATAGGGGTCAAACTTACAACTATTCAAAGTTATAAATAGCTTATGACTATTAAATTCAAAGTCGGTTAGAAATGAATCAATAAATCCCTTGGTTATCGCATCAAGGCTGGATGGATGGACCAGTTTCACCCATTTTTTTTGTGTTAATTCTTACCAGTAAACTAAAAAAAAATTTTTAAATGAAATATTTATAGTTAAAACCAAGCCTTCGGTCAGATGTTGGCCATGACTTTTACAGCAATATTAATTGTGTGTATTTATTTAGTACATTTACACAACACAATGTGGTAGAATATGTTGATATAAAAAAAAGTATATCCCTGAGGAGATAGGTAGAGGAACAACCAAGGAACCCATGACTAGCCGAAGGCTCTAAGTCTCACAATGTAATTGGTGGCCAGCTTATCGCCAACCGGGCACATATCCTATCCCGAGCAACGTTATTTTTATTAGAAAATTGAAAATGTGCATTTTACGGTTTTTTAGTTGCTCGACCCGGGGATCGAAACTAGGACCTCCAGAACTCAAGTCCAACGCCGGACCGCTAGACCACAGAAGCGATAAGATGATAGATGTTGAAATAAGTTTTGCAATTGGGCGACTTTCATTTATTTCTTTTACAGAGACTTTTCGGAACGACACACAAACGAATTTCCTTTGTCGGCTCTACCTTAAAACATGAACTACATACAGCCGAATGTATTTACAGCCACTCACACACACCTGAATGTATTCTCACCCACGCACACATAGACAGTCTCATTCGAAACGTAGTAATCTTTGCTAAATCTCTGTCGGCTATCTTTACAATGATTATTAAAATCAGATATATCACTTGTGCGATTATTATAAGGTTGAATATTCGTTGTAGCATAAGTAGGAAAAATTTTGTAAAAGCCTTAATGAAACATGAAAAATTCAGCAGCATGGATGTCAAGTGATTTTTTCTTCGTATGTCATTCGCTTTGAGACGTATAATAGGGTTTAAAAGTTTAATGTTTTGAGGGTATAGACGCATGGGTGACTTGGTTAATGTATTTGCGACGTATTAATATCGTCTTTATATAAATACTAGCTGTTGGACGCGACTGTGCCTGCGTATCAAAGATTTTTCGGCTTTTCGCGAGAATCCAATGCTGAAGATAAAAACAGTTTATGTGCGTAAGCTTTACAAAGAAACACACTCACATTTTTATGTATTTTTGTTAGTGAATGGTAGATTATTACATATCATAGTAATTCTATCGAAATCTATCTAATTTTCTATTACAGAACTGTAATAATAATAAATAAGTAATAAATATCCCTGGCAAGTTAAATAAATTGAATTTAACCCCAAAGTAAGCAATTAATTGTTTGTTTTATGGGTATAAGTCAACGATACTTATACAAAGAAATACTAAAATAGATACCAGAATAAATTTAATTAGCATCCAGACCCGGAAATGCAGACATCTAAATGTTCATCACACTTATGCCTGCCCTCGTCAGGAATCGAACCCAAGCCTCGCAGTTGGCGGCTTGAGTAAGTCGTACATGGCTAGTCCCTTTATTTACGTGTAGAAATCCGTCACGGATACCCGAAACTTTTAGGTGAAGTGGCGGGTTATGTTAGACTCCTACTGACTAAAACCACACGACGTCCTCCCCTTCGCCAGGTACCGGCCCTGTGGGGGACGCTTTAGCTTACTTCCACTACCTTGGCGGCACTAGATCCCGCGATCCCCATCGTACAGCCCCTCTAAACAGGGAGCCGCATATCGTCAGAAGTGGTACACGGAGACACAGCCTACACCACTTCGTGTTTTCAGTGGCACCTCCAGCAGCAGGTTCAGCACCCCTGTACCTGTCGCAACCCCATCATGACTAGGTGGGCAAGGTGGAATGCCCACCCCCCTTTTCCGCACGCTCACTACCGCCACTCCACGCGAGCCATCGGCCCACTGCCATGTGTCCGCTCCTCTTGTCCCCTCTGGCCGGAAAGTGCTACTCAGCCCTCCCGCCACGACAGGGCTTGGACCCTCGAGAGGGGGGGGGG
>NJDD01001131.1:149344-178791 GCA_002245505.1 Calephelis nemesis | reverse complement strand
TGGATGCAGGCCGCTTCCATCCGGTCGAAGTGGAAGTCAATGGGGGAGGCCTATGTTCAGCAGTGGACGTCCTATGGCTGAAATGATGATGATGATGATGATGATTGAGTTTTATATATAAATAGAAAAGAAAAGAAAAGTCAATTTTCCAACCAAAATTTGTATGAATTATTTTTTATGTTGATTATATTAATCGTTAAACAAATTGTTATAAATAAAATAAATTCATACAAATAACTTTCCTTGTCAACAATCGAAGTCAAACCTCGTTGATGTTGATACATCAACTTAGATATTTACGCTAATCACTCAACATACTAATGTTGAGTGATTAGCGTAAATATATGTCTATATATTTCACACATCCACATTTTAATGTTATAAATGCGGAAGTCTGTCTGTCTGTTATGAGTTCCTGGCTAACCGGTAGACCAATTTTAATTAAATTTAACGGGCATATAGTTAAACACCCACGTTGAAATATAAGCATAAGAATAATTTTATTCTGATAACTATTTATTTTATCAGTTGTCATGAAAAAAAAATGCCTTGTGTTTTCTCGAGGCCGCCAAACATATCTCGATCACATGATTTAAGGACGCTTCTGCTTTTACTGACTTCAACAGGAATGAATATGACGAATACTTAGGACTAATTTTGAATAACTTAAGCCCGATTTTGATTAATCAAATAATAACTTGAAACAAAGTCATTTAAAATCTACTTATTGCTGTTGTTCATGCCCATGCGGAAAACTAAAGAAAGAGTACACATGCTACGAGTAATTCTTTTATACGTGATGATGGCGAACAATCCCATTTGATTTGACAACAACTGTGGCTATATGTATATATGTAATATATATATGTATGTCATATATATGTCATTGATTTTGTAAGAGTGTCAATACAAATACATAATATATTCAAGAAATCTATTTGCATTTATTAGTAAAGTGTGGTACAATGTCTTGAAGCCAGGTCATGAAGTTTATTGTGCAAGTCTATCCAGTTATTATGGCGGCACGCTAAAACCAAAGGCTAAAACCAGCGGAAGTGATATTGTGATTTTCTTATCTATAATATAATTAATGCTGATTGTACACTTCAATAATTATCCATAATTCCTTTTTTTATTAATTTAATACTTTACTGTATACAAAACAATAATGAAATAAGTTAATATATAAACTTATACAAAAGGCAAGCTTATCTCTTTAAGAAATTTCTTCAAGCAAACCCAAAACACAGAGAATGCTTAAAGGAAATGTAGAATATATTACAGTGTAGAATACTAAATATTACCGAACACAACAAAAAAAATTTAAACAAGAACGTCTATTCTTGTACTACATTGCATTAAGAACTGAGTTTTCTTAAACCTGGAATTTAATAATGTCATATTATTTAAAAATACAATATGTTAGCATTCTAAACACACCCAGCCATAAATCAAATTGGTATAGCAATCGCCTAATACGCCTGCCTGATTCCGCGCCCAACTAATATCTACAGAGAGGACATATTTTATTAATTACCGCTACGCTATCACGAAATATTACCTTTATGTCCCATATTTGCATATCGTGTTGGTCTATACGAAATAGAAGGCGCGGTCAAAGCATGCGATCGCTTGGCGCGAGTGACAAGTTATAGCGATTTACATGTTAAGATCTCCAATATAAAATGAAGCGTGTGTTATGGACATGTAGACTTAGAAATAAAAGGAAGTAAACTTTCGAGATTTAGCTCTATGTACATTTTATTTCTTATTAATGATATTGTGACAAGCTCAAAATGATTTTTAAGTATTTTTTCTGAAATTATGAGTATTACTGGAAAGATAATTGACTTTCCAATGTTTGATTTTGGAAATTGTTAAGATTATTACCGTACATTTTTACCTTATCGAGACGTTTTTTCGCTGTGAAAAATCTAGAACCTAGCCTCCTAAATCTCAATGTTTCAGTGTCGGTCATAATTTTTATAAGACCAAAATATCCTTATTTCTAAAACTTCAAATTATATTAATAGTTATAGAGATTGATAGGCTTAAATAAACAAAAAAATAGTCATCATATATCGATCAAATGAAAAAATCAATTATTTAGCTTATTGCGATTTTGTAAAAATAGATGACTTATAATTAAAAATGTGTTCAGAATTGCATCCAGGCAGACTGCAAAGTTCCCAGCCATATTATTTGAATAAGTGTTTATTGACAAAAGCTTATGACATATACCATGACCTGATGGAAATTTGGGTGTATCCATCGAATTACGAACAGCTCTGTCCTCGCAGGGTTATTTTTAATGACAGTTCGGCGTGTGGGGCCTTGATGAAGCGATTTTTATTTGTCAACATCACATATGACTTGATTATTTTATTAGACGATCGGAGTGATCGTCTTGGCAGTTGAGTGTTAATTTTGCTACCAGATTAAACATATTTAAATTTAGGGGCATTTTCAGTCACGTGTGCTTTTGTGGCACCTAGTTTTTCTGAAACATTGACACATCTCTCCAGAGATGTCTGAGTGACTAAATTCCTTCGCCATTCCCGATCCCTTAGTTTTTTGTTCATACAATTCTTGTTTTAAGATGCATTGGTTTTCTCTAAAATATTCAAAACAATTTTACTTTTGTAAGGTTAGTTAAGATTTTTAGTGTTACTAACTATAAAAAAGGTTAATTTACGTAGATTTAACGTGATATGTTTTATTATATTGTACACAAATATCTTCCAATTTTCCCTTGTTGGTCAGGGTCTACTTTTGTAAAATAAAACAAAAATCTGCCACTCTTTTATCTCTTACTGTCACCGAAATAACTTAAATTCTTAATCAGACTTAAAATAATTGAAGTATATGGAAACAAAGCTTAGCATAAAAATCGTATCGATTTTTTTGTTAAGGAAAATGAATTGTCCCGTATATGAAATGAATGCTATTTATATAACTTCGTATCGTTTGTCATTAACAGTTACTAACAATTTGTATAGATCAAAGCATGGTTTTCCTAATTTCCTGGTTTACAAGCATCTTCTCCTGACCATAACTAACTAAATGAAAAAAAAAAGAATTAACAAAATTGTCCATGCGTTCAGGCGGGATTTTATGACCCATCGAAATGAGGAATAATTTATATATAATGAAAATTTAGCACTAAATTCAGCACCATATTTGGCACTAAATATTCTGTCTATTTTCTACGAGAGTAAGTTTTCAGATATTTGTATTTGCAAAGTAACACTTGGTGGTTTCTACCAAAGTATCTACAGGCCATTTCACGTAAACCACATAAAGGAACCTCAACCTCTACAAACATCAATTAGACTATTATGTTTGCTCGCTAATAACTCAGAAACTAACAGGTTTGGTATGAAGTAGAAGCAAATCGGTTGAGTCAATACAGGTCAGTAACTTAAACTGCAAATACAATACTTTCGGCCTGATGAGTCTTGGAGTAGGGTGTTTATTATTTTATGCTAAATTTTCGGGATGAGTTTCTTAGTTTCTTGTTTAAAATTAGTTAGTTCATAAAGAATACAAATTAAAATATCAATCTACTTATAAATATCATCTGCAGTTTTGGTCGCACAAATTATTAAAAAATTTGATCCAAGACATTTTATTTCAATATAATTATAAAATTTAATATTTCAATATAAAATGTCTAGGTACTAAAAAATTTAAACTTTGTTATTGAGCACTATTGCGATTTTACACAGCGGTACGTAATGAAACTTGTGGCAGTTCAATGCTATACCATCATATTTCATGTAACTCGTAACTATAATATTTCATTTTAGATCATTGAATAACATGAAAAGTAACTTATACAAAAAAGTTTTGCACTAATGTTTAATTGTAAAAAAAATGCATACGCTTTTTCATATAACAAAAACATTATTTTTAAATTAAATCAACAAAGCATGTACGTCAGTATAACTATCAACGTAGCTCTGAATAATTTCAAAAGTTATCAATGATAAATCAGACGCAGCATTTATTTTTAATTTAAGTTAGATTTACACGTACTACAAATATTCCTCTAAGCGACAAAAGATGGTGAAGCAGTGGTTACATGTGAGTAGGTTTGCTACAGTTTTTAACCGACTTGAAAAAAAGAGGTGGTTCTCAATTCGACTGTATGTTGGTACGTTTGTTAAGCAATTACTCCGTCAATAGCAAACCGATTTTTATGGTATTTTTTTAAGATGATAGGCAATGCCAATTCGGAAAATTGGTCCCATATTAATTTTTGTATTTTCCAACTAGTACTCGTAGTTTTTGAGTTATACTTAATAATGTTGATAAAATATGTATAGGATCATTTCGGAATCATTTGCTATCTTTAGAAAAAATGATTAATAAATTTCGACGTCGTACCCAATAAAGTATTTGGAGAACCGACTGCAGTTGCTTGCAGATTTACTGCATTTAATTGTGGTATTGACGAAATTGCGTTGTCATTGGCGGCAAAACGTACTACGTATATATACTACTGTTCATTTTAAATACGAAATTTTATCTGAACATGTAGGTATAGATGTGGTACGAATACGTGTTCAACAACGCTTCAAAATCATAATGTCCTATGTTTAGTTAAAGTATTGTCGCACTACTGAATACTCTAAGAAACTTGTCAGTTTGCTGGGTCAAATATAAGGGTTACCTGAGGCACTTGTGTTTCTTGAAGGGTTATTTGAATAACATTAATCAATCTTAAGACACAGAATCGTTAAGCGTAGTTTCAATATTCATATTAATACAATAACCGTATACTGTGTTGGTCCGGGCTTCTTTGTAGAATAGACCATCTGCCTTCCTTGCCAGGCAGCTCGTAAAAGGCGAGCAAAGGCTCACCGTCACTAACACCGTGAATTTTGACTAGGTGGTAGAGTTTAGCAGCGACTCGCCCGGATCGGTACCACCGCCTTACATATTCCTGCCCCCATAACGTCATGACGTGTTCTGGTTCTGAGGGTAAGGTAGTCGGTAAACTTACTTTTGCTCGAGGCCTAACATCCCGGCCCCAGGTTGGCAACGCACCATTACCACCTTTGGTGTCTCTAGACGGCGTGAATTTCTTACCATCAGGATATCCGTCTGATTGTTTGCCTTCCAATATCATAAAAAAAACCAAAATCAGCTACAATAAATGAAAGGTTGTAATCACCGATATGTTAAAAAAGATAGGTGTGTGTAAATAATGGAGACTTGCAGCTGTCAGGAGTGGTACAACCATTTTTATTTTTCTACCACCATAAAGTTAGTATTTGGCGATGTCGTGTGCCAGTTTGCCAGCTAAACTTATACAAGAGATAGAAGATATTTTAAACCATCAGATTAGCAACGAATTTGAATCTTTAGTGTCTATTTCTCACCGGAAACGTTTTTGTTTGACTTATTACACTCTATATTAATTATATTTAATATGTCCTAAAAATATGTTATATACAATTAGAGCGTAATTATATAACGAATTATCTTTGTTATAAATCAGTTTCTAGGATTTAAAGGATTTTTTACTACTACCAGAAGTAACTAGCAAATAAATTGACTATGGCTACGGACACTATACAGTAAAACTCTGCTATTATCGCTACCGGTATAATAATACCGGTATCAGTTTGCCAATGCCGATATGTCACCGTTTTTCCGTAGAGTACATCATCTGCCACTCTACCAGGTAACTCGTTGGATGTCTACACCGGTTAAAATACAGGTCATTGCCAACAAGACCACTGATGGTAGAGTGCTGAAGAATGAAAAAGTTAATTTTTAAAATTTAGTGTAGATATCTAATAAAGAACAATGCCCATTTTTCATACATTGAAAAACCTGTCAAATGATTTTTTATTTACAAGTTGTATATCAAGCACTACTATTGTTTTCTACGTAATATTGTTTACTTTCAATGAATATTAATTCATTTTGTCTTAATTAAGTCCATGGTCTATTATCATATATATACAAAATTTTGATCTTGCATACATTCAAAAAATTACATGTCTAAGTTGCTATTTGTTTGAAAAAATCAAAACATTTTTATAATTACCTAACCACACTGCGGTCTGTGATACCCCTAAGAATTACAATTGTCTATTTTCATTTTAAATTTTCGCGGGGTCGAGAGAAAAGAGGTTTTACGGTTGTTTTTTTCAAAATAAAAAAAAGTCATCTTCCGTCACTTAAATGTCATAAAAAAAATATTTTATAAAATTCAATTTCAGCTTTCCTGTAAATCCAGAAAATAATATTCGGGAATATCAAGTAAGTATTTTAATTGTTTTATGATAGGACACGTTGCTTTGTGTAAAAATTTAAAACTCAGTGAACTTATTTTTTTTTTTTTTAAATCTTTTTTTTTTAGAGGCCTTAGTTCACTCATGGTGACTATGCCGGCCTCATTGGGGAATACAGATGCAATTTGTAAACAAAATATGATCAGCCGTGTCTCTCAGCTCTTGCTGACAGACACCGCTGAGCATACCTGTACAGGGACTTTGCTTGGTCCGATATCGGCGAGCTAAGGACTGTATTTATTACCCCGATGTTTGAAGAATCAAAATCTAACCCCAGCTGAGTTCGAAATGGTACAGTGAGGTCACATTCAAACAATAAGTGAATCAGATCTTCTTTAACCCCACAAACTTCACAAAGTGGTGTCGGCTTGTGACGCACCATGTAATAAAAATTATTAAGAGGCATATGACCACACCGCAACCTCAACGCAAGTACAATTATATCCCGAGAAAGACCAGCACCGTCAAACCATGGTGTTTTTCTTATCCCAGCTTGGTAAGTGAACTTAGTAATAAAGTTTTCGGAAGTACTAAAGTACATTATACAAACATATCCATATTATTTTTAAACTAGTAACTACGCTCGACTTCGTTGAAAAACATTTTTGTATTTTCGGGTTGTTAAGTTTTCACTCTTGGAGAAAATGCAAATTTAAATAATTGCATATTGCATTTTTGCTGTAAGGGTGTATGTAATAAGGGGGCTCATTTTGTTTTCAGGACTCTTCATTAGTGAATTGAAGAAGATGTCAAATAAAGAGTGGACATTTGCGTCTTTTTTTCTTATTTCTTTACACACCACATACGAAGCTATGAGCAACTTGCCATAACGAGCGATGAAAATTTAAAGAATTTTCAATTACTTATTCAACAGAAGTATACAAACTTCTATGTGACAATAAAAATAAGTTAAAAAAGGTATGTACTTAGTACGTTTGTTAAATTTCAGTTTCGATTTTTAGCTTAACTGGTAGTGATAGAGTAAATATACCGTATACAACCAACATACCGTAACTGCCGATATTTTGGCAAATAATGAATCAAGTGAGTATATTTTTAACATGTAGGATGGTTTTACATACTAGAATAGGACGTTATGCTTTTTGTATGGTAAGACTGCAAATAATGACACGGATACGACTTCAGATGGCATGAGACAACCGTGGCATAGACACTATGGATATCATAGTTGCATCACTGTCTTGTAGTTGGAGTGTTAGGCCTAATGTTTGTCTACCGGCTACACTACCCTCAGGACCGGAAGACAGTGTCAAACACTTATTATGATGGCAAGACTAAGTAAGGTGGTGAATCTCTACCTAGGCAAGTTGCCGCACAGCACTGTACCACCAATAATCTTGTTGGTGATAGCCCTATTAATAAACTATTTAACGTTTTAATTTTTTTTTTGGTTGACTAATTCTTCACAAAGAATTTTAATATGGTCGAAATCAAACATTGTTATTCGTCAACGTGGTTATTACGCGTATATGTAATACATAATATAATATAATATAATATGTTAACATCTCCATATGATAACCAGCGTAGCCAGTTGCAAAATGTTTTTTTTTTATTTTGCTCTTAATTTAATAAATTACGTGTCACGTTGTTTGTCCGCGATGGAATCTTAAACTGCTACAACGATTTAAATCCAATTTGCACACCGTGTGCAGTTTGATCCAACTTGAAAGATAGGATAGCTGATATCTCAATTTATGATTTAAAAAATTACAATCGGAGCGAAGCCAGTACAGGCAGTTAGTTATTGGTATGTCCTAATAGTCGCGTAATCTTTTTCAGATGAAATCCTTTTGAATCCTTTTGAAGTTGAAACTGTAAGTCAAAAGTAACGTTTACAGTAAAAATAAATTAACTTTTGAACGTAGTCAAAGCAAATTTTCCTGACCTACGAAGATACAAAAATACGCTATGAGTATGAGTTTACGTTCTTACCTCTTATGTTAGATTATTTACTGAATTAAAAAAAGGAGATAAATGGGTACGTCGATTCTAAATCCAAGCCTCTATTCCTATAACAGGAAGACTATAAAAAGGTTTAAAATGCATCATATTTATCAGGTTGCCGAGGAAATTTTGACTGGAGACTTGTTGGGTTTGGCGGCAGTTCAAAGTAGGTAGAATGTACTAGTTGCAAGGGTTTTCGTTTTGCTGCATCTTCTCCTGACAGGCAAGATTTGGTTTATGCTTGATAGAGCAAATGATACTGAATTTTTTTAAATTAAATAAAACCTAAAAATATCCACTTTTGTAAAAAAATATGCGCTATATATATCCATATTCCATGTTACCTAAATAAATATTTGTAAGCTATGTTAACTATGAGGATAAGCGGCATATTCTATCCTGAGGTAGTTTTCATATTTTATATAGATACATCATAGAGACTTCTGGTATGATCTATGTAAAATAATGTTTTATTATTTTCCTTACATAATCTGAAACAAATTAATGAGTAAGTTAGCAGGTATATCTATCAAAAATTCTTACTGTCTACAAAAATGGAAAGAAAATTTGTTTTATTGAGTCAGGATTGAAATTTACTTCAAGTTGATAGATCTTCCTGATAGCTACTCTAAAAAGCAAAGTGCGGTACTTAAAGCAATCTGAGAATTTAAAATTCCCGCGCTTGTAATAGTTTACCTCATGACTCCGCAACGGCGCTGGAGTATACTTGTATAAAGCCGCGGTTGCACTTTTTAAAAAGAGAGATACGCTTCTCCTCTTGTTAAAGAGTATTTATATTCCTTGATTAAGTCAGAAAGAAAATCAATTGAGATTACCTATATGATTTTTTGAGGTTACATAGAGAAACTTTGAAGTGCTATGCAGCAAAGTAACATTTGTGTCTGTCAAAAGTGTCAAACTAATCTCTAATGACACGACGCGACTGCACTGTCAAAACTATAAATCATTTTCACACAGAATGTTTTTCTCTGTTTTATGACTTTTTAATTATAATTTTTTTTTATGATATTGGAAGGCAAACAAGCAGACGGATTTCCTGATGGTAGGCAATTCACGCCACCTAGAGACACCAAAGGTGGTAATGGTGCGTTGCCAACCTGAGGTCGGGATGTTAGGCCTCGAGCAAAAGTAAATTTACCGGCTACCTTACCCTCCGAACTGGAACACGTCATGACGTTATGGTGGCAGGAATAGGTAAAGCGGTGGTACCAATCCGGGCGAGTCGCTGCCAAACTCTACCACCTAGTCAGAATTCACGGTGTTAGTGACGGTGAGCCTTTGCTCGCCTTTTACGAGCTGCCTGGCAAGGAAGGCAGATGGTCTATTCTACAAAGAGCCCGGACCAACACGGGGAAAACTAAACTAACTTTTGGTACACAACTAAAAATAAGTATTTTTAGTTCAATTATTCATATTTTTACTTATATATTACGTTTAAGCTGCTTTAATATATACTAATCATAAATCACTATTATAAAAACGGTACGTGGTGGCAGTAATGGGTAACAATAATCGTGGAACAGAACATTTCAAACACTTTAACCACAGATAATAACAGTTATTCTTTAATGTGCCATTTTATATGTCATTTTAAATATTTTTTTCAAGACTTTTAAATTGAAAACATCCAATTATAAACTTAGCAATAAAAAAGTAATGAGTGATTTAATGATAAAAAAACAGCAATTTTTTGAGATACCTTACATCATTATTCACGATAACTATTTCTCAGGTTAATAATTATGGGCATTGTTCTTTCATGAAAAATTTAAAATCTGTTTGAAAATTGCGTTATTAAAATATATCGTATCTGAAAAACATAGTGTCTCAAATACGAAACACCTTAAACCGTGAAGTCCTGGTAAAAGCTAGTTAAATAAATCGGACAACTCTGGAAAAAGCTTTAGGTTTTTACAGGAAACATACTTAATATAATAAATAAAAAAGTCTGTCTGCCTCTATATCGCTCCTAACAGATACGGTAAAGCTTACAATTTTAATGATAGACTGCTGAATCAATTTATTTAAAGACCTGAGACCAAACATAGGCAATTTTTATCAAAAGTCAACCCCTAAAGGACGAAACGGGGAACGAAATGACAAGGGATAAAAATCTTATTTATGCTGCCGAAGTCGCGCGTCAACAGCTACTAATATAATATATCTGTGTAACATACAGATTGAGGGTATATAACCGGAATGTTCCACTAAACAAACCTCAAGTATAAGTTGCTTAATATCATACACTATTGAAAGATATTTCAACTCGCAAGTTGTTCAATATACGCGAGGGGCAAGTTTGTGTCTACAACAGAGTCAAACACTGCTCTGATGAGCTCCTATGTTGTACGGCTTAATCATAAACATGTAGCGGTTACGTTAAGGTCGTATTCAAATACAGCGTTTGCAAAGCACTTTGATTATTTGTTTTTTGTAGCAAGTTCAAGTTTGTTTATTTCTTCCATTCACAATCAGAAAAGTGGTCAGCTTTTATGTAATGCTTATCGACATGGCAAACTTCATATCGTTTGACCTACAGTTTCTAATAATTTCTATGGATTACAGCATTATTTTTTCCATTTTCTCTGCAACTGCTCTGTTTTTATTTTCATATGAAACTCTTTCTGACAATATTCTGATAATCTGGCTTGTGTCCACCAACAATAAATCGGGTTTGTTGTGGTATCTATAGTTTTGTTATTGTTAATATATGTCAATAAAATGTATTATATACAATAAAATATAAAGATTAATTTTATTTTTAAGAAATATTAAGCTGAAAAAAAAAACAATTTCATCATGTGACAGTGAACGCCGATCAGAACGCGTTACGTCACAGAGTGCGTCTGCCATTGTTGTTGTTGACGTTTTAGTAGTAAACACAGTAGTACGGTTTGTTTTGTTTTGCACTGAGTGACGTCATTCAGAACGCCATGATAGTTTGAGCGTTTTCGCGGCAAATTCGTACAGGTTTATAAAAAAACTAAAAATAATAATGTTACTCATCGATTTTTGAAAATAAATTCAGTTATTTCTGTTCAATATCGAATAAAGGAAAGAATCAATCACTAAATACATTTTTGGACACAAGCCTATAACTGAGTCAACATAAAAATAATTAGCAAAATTTGCCAATCCTTTCAGGCATGATGCGATAATCACGCCAAATGGGGATTCAGTTTCACGTATACATATAATTCAACAACACCAAAAATGATCTATTCCGCCTTAAACCAATCGAGCAGTCCAGTTTGAAATGTGCTTTAGGTCTAAATACACACTGTGATATAATATCTAAAATGTACTTTTGTATCATTTATTCATATTACGCAAATAAAAAATATTATTTTTACACAATGTAAATTTCAGAAAACCTTTTAGAAAATTATGTAACCAAAGGTTTTTTGAAGTTATACTTCTTTTGGCGCGATTGGGAAAAATGATGAGAGTGAATTTTTACGATGCGCGCGCACACCGACAGATAAATGTGACAGTCAAAAGCAACACCCTGAAGTTAGTTGCGAAGCTTTTTATTTTTAATTATATTTTATGATTTTTAATTACCTATTGTTGCATGCTATTTATGTATATTTATGTATGTGTGCGTTGTGTTATTATTTGGCATTTTTGGATTGTTACGCCAAAGAAGTATAACTTCTTACGTGCGTACATGAGTACACACACTCTTTTTATTTAGAATTTGGTCTGTTTATCGTTTCATTTATACTTGCAACGGTACTAGATAGTTTTGACCCATTCGTGTTGTTTTAATTGTTAAGACTTCATTTAAAATCTGTAATAATAATTGTTATTTGAAAATCTTTATAAAATAAAGTCGTGTTAGTACGATATTTTATAATTCGAGAACGGCAAAACAGATTTGGCTGAAAATTAACGGGGAGGTAGCTTAAAACTAGGTTTACTACATAAGACACATTTTATCCCGTTCAACAGCGAGAAAACTAGGAAAAACTCCATTTTAATTTTTCTTATAAAAACTGAACAGCCGGAACAGCTTGGATTTTTAAAAAAAGGTGGTATCTTTGGAGGTCATATTATAGGAACGGGTTATTTAGCTAATGATATTTAGATTGTGTAAAGGCTAAAAGTAAATCTCCAAAAATGTATTCGGTTCTTTATAGTTTTAAATTGTCTTACATTAAAACTATATACGAAAATACGAATAATTGATAATATATTCTGAAGGTATAGTAACAAAAATAATAATTGAATACAGTAAAAAGTTCTTACGGATCTCATTTCACTTTTTTATTATTAAAATTTATTGTTGCAATGTGATGTCAAAATACAGATGTTGGATAATGCAGCGTGACAAATTTTAACCGATTATTAAAAGGGGGTGGTTGTCAATTATTATTCATCTGTTTTTTTTGTTCATTTGTTACTTGATTTATCACACTTAACCGATTTGAATGGCTCTTCTTTGGAGAGTTACCTAGAAATCATGATTTCGAAGTGATCCCACAAAGGTTGCGTAAGATTCGTCGAGATACTTGCCATTTTCAAGCAAACAGCAAACAGATGTGGGTAATCAAATAAAAAAATTGCCTGTCGGAAAAAGATATTCCGAATACACAATGAAATTAGATCTGTTTTTTTTAAGTTCCAATGTATCTTCTATGCTAAACTTTCATATCATATATGCCTCATATATGCCCGAAAAAAGTTGGGCAAAGGCACCAGGGTACTCCCGGACTAGCCGAAGTTACTTAGTTCCACAATGTAGGTGGGAAGCTTAGTGCCAATAGAGCACATATCCAATCACGGAAAACGTTGTTTTTATTAGAAAATTGTAAAAAAATTTTTTTTGTCACATCAAGGAATCGAACCCGATACCTCGTGATGTCATGAGAGGCGATAAGTATATATATATATATTATCTTGTAAGCATACAACTTATGTAAATATAATGAAATTAGATTCGGATTTCTCAGTGATATTTCTTTTTGGTTTTTGGACAAATCACACAAATTAAATCTAACCCCAAATTAAGCAAATTATATGCTTGTGTTATGGGTGTTAGTCAACGATACTATTACATATAAATACTTAAATAGATACCAGAATAAATTTAATAAACACCCAGACCCGGAAATGCAGACATCTAAATGTTCATCACACAAATGCCTGCCCCCGTCGGGAATCGAACCCGAGCCTCGCGGTTAGTCGATGTAGTTAGGCGAGTACGCTAGCCACTCGACCAACGAGGCGGTCTATTATTATATTATTAAAAATCCCACGTACTTGTAGGTATATTGATTTTAACAAACTTATTTCTTGTTATTGTTAACTTGTTATAAAAAAAAAAGAAACTTGATTGAGTTTAGACTTAGTATTATTCTTTTAGGATAAAACACACTATTCTCATTTAGCTTAATCACAAAAACGAAACAGATTAACATCACTGAGTCTTTGCTCTGATTAAACTTGAATATTTTGCCTGTTCTAGACTACTTACGACGTAACATTTTTGATATACTCAGCCTTACCGCCAAAAATTTAGACGACTGTTTACAACATGTCTAAATTGACATCCAACCATGCTACACGTTGATGACGTAGCAGCACGTTAATGGTTCAGAATCCAGTTTTAAACAGTGTTTAGTAAAACGTGATCAACGACAGTTCCAATTTGTTTATAGTAAAACTGTATCGTTAAATAATTTTAGTATTCAAATTTTTTCTTGGCTTATTTAGAATTCGTTGGTCTCTTCGATGTGGTTGCATTTAGGGTTAAAATTTCGGCTCAGTGAAAAAAAAACGTGAGGAAAAAGTTCCAATAAATTTCAAGTGTCAGTCATAAAGGCAATGTTTGCGAATGGTCATTCCGCGGTCATTCATAGCGTTAGACAAATGTTGACCAACTGAGAACGATTTGCATGTTGCGTTTAAACTGTCTAGTAAACTTGACTGATGTTTTTTACTATACAGCTTCTTACACTTGCACTGATTAGAGTATTACTCTTTATTTTCCTACTCCCTGTTAGTATAAGATGCTAATATTTCGAGATTTGGTGACTAGAGTGACCTTCCATTTAAGTGAAGTTTTCCATAAATTTCCTTTTTTGCAAAAATGGAAGTCCCCTCCCTATCTCTAAAGTTGGGAAAGAAACCCAACAAAATGAAGAGAACTTTTAAGTGTCCTCTAAGTGAACGAGGATCAATTAGGTATATGTAATTATGTAAATTTTTTGAAATCGACGGTCCATTTCTTTTAGCTATACCTTATACCCAATTTTACCGCAATTGTCACGCTAGCATTAAATCACACTAAACAACGTTTGATATTACTTCTTTTTTTGTGTTAAGACAGCGAACAAGCATACAACTCTCCTAATGGGAAGAGACAAGGGTAGCCTATAGAGACCATATATGTTTTAGGTGCATCGTGGCCTTTTGGTCCGAATTAACGATCTTTTGTTCAAGTCTACCGGCTACTATAATCTCCAGGTCTATTTTATCAAACAAGTCACTGCAAAGCATTCTTTCATCAGTTACAGCGACATCTTTTGTTTATAATCGGTAAAATAATTTTGATGGATCGACGATCGGTTAAAATATATACTAAGTTATCATTTGTGTCATAGTCAACAGGCAATTGATAATAAGTCTGTAATAGTGACGATAAGAACGAATGCGCTAACTGTAACTATTACAAAAATACATAACATAAACGCTCAGACCCAGAAATACAGACTTATTCATGTCGTTAATCAGGAATGTTTTGCAAGTTTCATATTCGGTTATTATTTATTTATTGGACTGGAACGAGATAGTTCAAACGCAGCACAGACAAGGCATACATGCAATGATGTCCTATTGACTCCGCCGGTCACAGCATTGAAAGAAACATCTCCCGGTCAGTGTAAACAGATTTTAATAGACACCATTCATTCCTTTGCCTCTATGTCTTTTGTAGGCAGTATTTGATATCGTATTGAAAGCTCAGTTTGGTTTACGTCGATAGTTCTATTTTAGACTGTAAATTGTAAGCTTCAGGGTTATCATACTTTTAAACTTATCTTTTTCATTGATACATTATACGTACACAGATTGCAAACATGTGTTCAGAATTTGTGATCTTCGTAGTTCATTGGTGAAACTTCATAGTATACACTTTTTTAAATGGTACTTGTATAGTTAATTTTACAGTATATTCTATTCCACTTAAATTTTGTTGAGCGGAAATAAGTTTTTATTTAATCGTACTGATGTGATGTTATACGAGTAAATAATGTTACAGACGATTTTGTGTAATTTTCAGAGAGTAAAAAGAAACATTTAATGCTCTGGGCATTTGCCTAAAGTGTACATACTATTTATACGTTTCATAAATTTGCTCAAATTCATTTTTTTTAGGTAATAGTGGATTCGTTTTGATTTTGTAGAGAAAAAGGGGGCACTGCAAGGTAAGGTTCAGTGTGACAAGTGACTTACTGTCACTTGTCAGTGCCATATTAATTTAGAGACAAATCTCAAGTCAACAGAGAGAGATAGATTAGTTGAGATTTATTATAAAATACATAGATGTAGAATGTCTAAATCTATGTAAATAACAGTGTAATAATATTATGATAAATATGTTATAACATGTCTTAAAAATATTTCAAGTTTTTTGGTAGATAATAGAAAACCCCTCTTTAAGTTCAGTTCTGCTAAAATCAAAATTAATATTTCGATATTAAACAGTTACAAAACAAAACAATCTTAAAGTGACACATAAAATGACACCATTAATATTTTGAGTTATGCAAATAAAGCCAAACTTGAGAGTAACGACTCCGGTACAACTATAGGCCAATTAACATAAAATAACACTTAAAATTCCGACCGACCCCTCTTAAAGTTTATTATAAGATGTTGGAGATAACTTGGCAAAATATAAATAAAACCACAATAGAATAATTACTGAATACGACATCTCCGTAACCCTCTCTGTGTTAGCACCCTTGTTACTTTCGTGTTAGGATTCAACTTATTTAAGAGACTAATTTGAAGTTATCCACGGTGATGTATTAGTCTTTTCCCGTTTTTACACTATTAGTCTACTACAAGTCACCAACCGGGCAAATATCCACATAGGCGAGAGGCAAATTAATGATGGTAGTATTCATAATTTATACAGATTAGATAGAATTAATATATAGTATACTCTTCAAATTAAGAATATTTGAGCAAAGAAATCAAACATAATGCCTAAGGATTGAACCATTTAAATAAAAAGTTACCTTAACTTATATTGCGTGAACATTCCAAACAACGTTAAGTCAGATACTAACAAGTGCTTTTAATAGCATCGTAAAACGGTCAACAAAATTCTGTTTATCTCAAAAAAGGGCGATAACTGCTAAACTCCGTAAACTTCTTCAACTTGTCATCGGTGACTTTATTTTGTTGTTAATGCCGTTTCACACAATATGACAGACGTTGCGTTTTTGAACTAATGATTGGCTTAACATATTCGTGATTTAAACAGAATGAAAAAATAGAGAGATAAATAAATCTAATACTTCCGTTTGTGTTGCATGTTAACACATAAGGTTTCTAAAAATACATACATACTTAAGTATAGGGATTCTAAAATGTTGTCTCTGTGGTCTAGCGGTTCAGTTGCTGGACTTGACTGCATGAGGTCTCGGGTTCGAAACCCGAGTCGGGCAACAAAAATAAAATTGGGTTTTTCCAATTTTCTAATAAAAAAATGTTGCTCGGGATAGGATATGTGCCCGGTTAGCGATAGGCTTGCCACCTATCACATTGTGGGACTTAGTATCTTCGGCTAGTCGTGGGTGCCCTGGTTGTGCCTCTGCCTGCTCTTCGGGGATATGGGTGTAAAGATACCTTTTTTAAAAAAATTTACAGGAAAATAAATTTCGCCCTAAAAGTACTCGAACCTATACTCTTCCGTCTCAAGCCGAAGAATGGAAATGCAAAATTTATATTTCCTTTCTTTACCGTATTAATAGCAAATACATAAGGGATTTTAACTGACCTCGAAAAACATTTCAAGCCGACTCCTATATTTTTTTACGTATGTTAATCGATTTCTTCGTCATAGTTTACTAAACTTAAACCGACTTTTAAAATTTGTTTTTTAATTGAAAGAACGTACTTCTAAGATTAATTTTTTACTGCTAAGTCTGGATTTGATGATAGACTCTCATTGAAATCGAGGAAAATACTTAACTTTTGTGTACATAGATGACTTATTTAAATGCAGTGTTAAAAACTTTCATAAGTAGCAACAATTAGATTTTGCAGTAAATTAAAATTTTAGTTTTTCGCGTCAGCAACTTGTGCGTTATGCTGCAACAATAGCGAGGTACATAACATTTATTTTTATAACTATTCTCTTTTTAATTTTAATTAAATTAGCATGTTGGACTCAAAAAGTAAGATTTGGAATTTTACCAAACTTACTGTTTTGTAAAGATTTAGATGATATTGCATTATTTACATCATCAATTCAACTTTCCACCATCCATGCGTGGGGTGATTATGACGGTAATGACAAAATATATTGAATTTTAAAGGTTCAAAACATGAAATTCAAAGAGGTAGAGGGTTCGGTCGAAACCGTTTGTATGAAGTTGGCTTAAGATTACTGCTAATAAAATGTTATTGTTTTCTTTGGAAGTCCTATTAATTAAGAAGCGTGACAGTCGCATTTCGTTAATCCCAACCAGCTCCAGGAGGCGTTGTTTGAGCTATTAATGTTTGAAAGTTGAGCTCTTTTAAGTACAGAAGGTGGGACAATAAAATAACTGTTATTTATATGCGTTAATAATTCATGATCTTAATGGGACCTTTTTCAAAGAAACTTCATTGCGTTTTTTTTTCTGTTAAGTGAGAATTATTGTTGCTGTGTAAAGTTGCCAGTTTGTTACAATTACTGTTGATATTTGTTTGGATTTTTAATTTAGTGGATTTTTTGCTATCTCTGAATTTATTGTAACTTCTTTTACATTTTCAATTTTAGTTACAACATATTTAATAAACTTTCATTAAGTTTTCGTAAACACTAATTTACAAATTCATTGATTGTATTTATTTTGTAGCTTTTATTGGAATATACACCGTATGTATATAAAATACACCGAATATTTTAAAATATTTTTAGTTTAAACTGAATAGAAGTTGGCAATGAATATAAATATACAAATGATTATACATTTAAACGTGTTATAACTTTTCTAAATCTACGTTTCTAAATATTTTAATAAGTGACCGAAATTCAAAACTCCGATAATTTCAGTAATAATTTTAAATTAAAACATAACACAATATTTAGATTCAAATAATATTCCAGACACGGTAGATGATTAATGCTAATACATTTAACATTAAAATTAATGCACGTGTGTTAAATTTATAAAAAAATAAATGGAGTTTAATTATATTTTATTTTTCTACAATTTCCTTTGTGAGCAAACGTGACAGTTATGTAAAAATCTATTTGTAATAGGTAAATACGGTGTTATTAGGGATTTAGGAAATTGGAGACCTGCTGGTGGGAATTTTTCTTAGCACTAACTAAACTTATTCAGCTATGTGCTATCTTTTTTCAATAAAAAATAAATAAATGAAAGAGACGGAACATATAAGCTATTTCAAATTAGTCAGACATGAAAAATTATGACATTTTTAATTAATATATCCCTAAGCAGACTAAAAGTCTGTAAAAATATTGCGTACAAACAAATCAGAAAGCATTAAACGGGTTTCGTATCTTTATGTTATTACTTCAGCGATACTTCTACTTATAAGAAAACAGCGGTAACTTCGAATTACTACGGACTTGAATCCTCAGTAGCTCAAATGATTAGAGTATTCGTTGGCTTGAGACGAAAGGTTACAGGTTCAAATTCTGCCTGGGCCGATGTTTTTCTTTTTTTTAAATGTAAAGACATTTTAAATTGGTTTAATGAATGTTCAGTAGAATTACCGCAAATGTGATTTATTTTATTACTTAAATGCATACTATTTGTTTACGAATCTATTGTGCATTTGTATAACTTTTTGCTTTTTAAAATTATGAAAAAATGCATTGATTTTTATGCCCTATGCCTGAATTCTGTCGACTGTAGATGTGTTGAAAAAGAATTTAAAAAAGGTAAAAACAATATATCATTACTTAATGTACTGTAGAGTTACAGTCATAACAGGATGAAACTTGCGTGACATAAATTCGGCCGATATTAACACTCAGCTAAGAGGCGGTAACACCAAAAATCCATCTCTGACTTTGTCACTTAAGGGCTCTCCTGATGCGACACTGCGGACGCTCTCACGGATTTACGTTAACATACAAAATACTGTCTATGGATGTGGTATTTACAAGATTGAGGAAGTTTGTTTAATAAAATTTGTGATTTGCAAAATTCTTTTCATGAAACGATGACATATATACAATAAAGAAAGATGTAAAGCTTATAAGATAGCAGATATATGGGATAGAAGAGTGAGTATTACTAAGTAACATTTAAAATCTTAATATTAATATCTATTGAGTTTGGTGCTAATTGATATAGTATTTACTTCTATTTAATCTGTTAATTTTAAACCGTGTATCTTGCTTTTTATTTTTACATATTTTATACTACTTAGATTTTTCTGATAGATCTTAGTAGGTACAACTTGCTAGGATAACTCCGGGAAAGCACTCAATAAAATAATACGTCCGTCTGCTAACACATGTATTACGTGAGAGAACGGTCACCGGCCAACGACATTGGTCGATGACCCACCTACCCTCTAACACATACATTACACTTTTCATTATTATTTTAATCTTATGTAACAGTTTTGGTCTGCTTAATCTCTTTACTAACTGAAACTATGTTTTATTAGACAAAGAGGTTGTCGCTGGCGCTACACGCTTTGTTTTTTGGATAAGACCACCTTAAGTGTAATACAAAACTATTATCTTATGCTTGATTGATACTTATTTGAATTTATTTCACATAATGGAATAAGTAAGAATAGACACAAGGCGTATTATAAAAAATATCTTTAGTGTCAATCAATTTTGCCCAGCGATACAATAAAATTCTTGACTAAAAAAATTGCGGTCACTGCTTTAAACTACATTAACGTTTATTTAAGAAATATTGTATTTTTTAAATGGTTGAAAAAGTCAGCATTTTCATATATTTCTTTCACTAACATGTTATATGTCAATTAAATATCTAGAATCTAATTTAGGTACAAGTACTCTTACGAATAAGTAAGCATATGTAAAATATTTTTATACCTTATTGTATATTATCTGAAAAGCGTGATTCAAGCAATTTCTTGATATATGTTTAATGGAAACCAAATTTCTTTTATTTCGTCGAATATTGGTCAATTTATTTATTAAGGTATAGAAATTTCTTCCCACTATTCTAGTGATCAAACACAAGAGCATTGTCTTTGTTTTATTATTGTATCTTTAAGGTAATAATAACAAGTTTGATTAATGAAGTCTTTGCCACATCGCGCGTGCTTCGTAGCTGAATGTCACGTAAGGTGCGAGCGCGGATACATTAGTAGCGTGAACGCACCTCCCTCCCATGGCCGCGATAGAAGCGATAATGAGCGAGGAGATTTCCCAAACGTGCCGCTAGACCTACGAATTTGGATAAAGTTATCAAATTTTCAAAACTGTGAATACATTACGCGGAGTGCGTGGCGTCAGTTAATTATGTTTACAATTATCACTCTGCCGCGTTTTCTTGTTCTATGTAAAGTTAGGTTCGTTGTTTTAAAAGATCTATTACGTTATTCCTGGAGGTTTCACTTTAGATATTTTTACGTAAAACGCTGGGATTTGCTTCCCTTTTTTTAAAGTTAGCATTTATTTTAAATTTACTGTATGATAGTGAAATATTGCTTTCTGTTGCCAGAATTTGGTCGTGGATTCACTTGCATAGCTCTCATTTGTTACTTGTTTTTTGAAGTGAAAACTTCTTTAGCGCCGTTGCGCATTTTTTTTGGAATGGGTAAAAACTTTTAAACTCGCGTCAGGACAAGTGAGCTGATGAAAATGCACAACGTTAATTTCCAAGCTTTCACTCCTTTTGGCACTCCCGGATTGCAACCCGTCGTTTATTTGTAGCCGCTTTACTCTGAGAATTCCTTCGATGTGCAAACGACTTGTGTGAATTTATATAATGTTATAATTTATATAATTATATTTTTTTCACATACGTATTGTTAGAATGTAAAGTATATTCTAATAATATAAACTTTTGATACCTGAACTTTTGAAAAACTGTACGTAATGTTGGAATTATTAACACAAAAGTTCCAACTAGTACGTCCACAACTCGCTGAAGCTCAATGATTTTAATTTTACATTTCAAATTGATCCACTGTATCAGTTCCGTCAAGCAGATTTCCTAAATTAATATGAAACAATGAAAGTCTGCATGAGCTGAAAAACAAAATTAAGATCTCTTAATACTTTATTATATCGGTAGCAGAGTTCTGTTGCAGCATAACAGCAAGACACACTTTCGTACATATAATAAGGCTCATATCGAGCTGATCGTATATGAAATAATTCATAATCATCATCATCTTCAGCCGGAGGACGTCCACTGCTGGACATAGGCCTCCCCCAAAGAGCGCAACAAGTCACAGTCACCAGTCGCTTGTATCCAGCGACTCCCCGCAACTTTGACCAGATCGTCAGTCCACCGGGTGGGAGGTCCAACGTTACGTCTTGCGGCGCGGGGCCGCCACTCCAGAACCTTTCGTCCCCAGCGGTTGTCGGTTGTGGCCTGTGTGTGAAATGTGGCCTGCCCATTGCCACTTCAGCTTGCTGACTCTCTGAACTATGTTGGATACCCTCGTTCTCTTGCGGATCACCGAATTACGGATCTTATTTCGCAGAGAAACACCGAGCATAGCTCTCTCCATAGCACGCTGAGCCCCACATTTAACGGCCAAGTCTCAGTTCCATATGTCATCACTGGTAACATACACTGGTCGAAAACTTTCGACTTTAGACTTTAAATAATTTCGACGTTATATTAGATATGGTCTTTAAAACTAATTATGGCGTAAACGTCTCTTTAAGAGTTTGGTGACCTGCCTAAATCGACTTAAACTGCGGAATAAAACCCGTCTATTTATGTGACGATTTCTGCTAAGTATCATCATCGTTTTATAAATTCCTGTCGCCTAAATGTCAGTGCGTTAAATGATTATCTTCTGTGCAACATCCCTTACTTCGAATCGCATTGCACCATTTTTATGTTTGAAGTCTTGAAACGACGTGTGTACAATTTACACTCTCTATATCCGTTACGTCTCTTAAGGCCCCATACTCAGTCAGCCAGAAGAGCCAATCACCGCGTTCCCCCGTTCCGTGATTACTATGAACAATGGCGCTCTAAAGTAAACGTCTTAAGCGACAAATCACTATTTTAGACACTATAAAAGTAATTTGAAAAAAAGTATAAAAACTGAAACACTTATCTTTTAGGTATAGTACCTACTTATCTATGTTTACGTTAAATCTGGTATTGATATTTTCATATTTGAAGTAGACATTTGCGTTTTGCTTTCAAAAAAGGGTTAACTTTTTGATTTTTTTCTATCGAGCAAAGTGAAATGAATCGTGTTTTGGAAACACTAGTCTAGTAAAGCATATTCATGTTAATCTTGTGTATTTTTGTCAGCAAGATCCATGATTGCTTTGTATAAAAAAACAGTAAACTGCTGACGTATTTCAGCGTATATGGCCCCTTGAAATCAGAAGACCCGTGTGCTTAGTCACTAAGTTGTCATAAAAAAATCCGTTTGCCTCAGTGCCTTTGAATTAAAAAAATGCAACGCTCTTATCAAAAGCAAATACGAAAATTCAAATGAGATATGAAGATTTAGTTACACCTCTTCCACCTAATAATACCATTTGACACACACCAATTTCGGTTCATTTGATATTAAAAGCTTTTCAACAACGCGGAGTGTCATCGTCTATTCTGTTAAATGGGTGGTAGCTGGCACTGCGAACGTGGTTATTGCAATTAGTAGTGTTTTAACAGATATGGGCTTTCATAATGTATCGTTGAGAAGGGAGGGTGTATGCCTTACGATAGATCGTTTTTGTTACTCAACTGTGTAATGAAAGGATCATGAGTTTATCTTTTTTGTTGCAGATTACTCAGAACAGTGAGCTGCGAACTGAGTGTTACCTATAACCAAACCGGGTTTTGCTAATTCTAATCGCTTTTGTGATCTAGTGTGGACTTAAATTCAAAAGGTCTCAGGTTCGACCCCGGGTTGAGCAGTCATAAGAAAATCTGTTTTTTTAATTTTCTAGTAAAAAAATGCTTTGCCCGGGATTGGATACAAGCACGGTTGGCGATAGCCACCTCTCATTCTTGGACTTACGGCCACTGTTAATCATGTAGGTATCTCAATCTAATGAATTTCAAGCAATATCCCATACCTAATTGCCATATTTATCCTGTCCACAGATATGTTATTGGCAAGCGATAACATAAAAATGGATCAAAATATCAATCTTGGACAGCAAGTTTTGGATTAGGATTGATTATTAATATTGGCCGTTAGTGACTTAAGTCGTGAGTGGACTGGTTGGTCGGCAGACGTACAACCAGACTGGAAATATTTTTTTTACGAAACGTTAAAACAAATATATAGTAAGTTTGGTAAAGTATTAAAAAGTTCCCGTGTCAGTTCGGGCTCCTTTGCAGAATAGACAAGCCTTTCTGCCAGGCAGCTCGTAAGAGGCGAGCATAAGCTTACCGTCATTGACACTGTGACATCTGACTAAGTGGTAGAGTTTCGCAGCGACTGCCGCCATAAAGTCGGTGCTTGCCGTTGACCTGCCCTGTCCTGTTCTGTTCTGGTTCGGCGGACAAGGTACAGGTAAACATAATTTTGATCAATGCCTAACAGTCTGACCTCTGATTTGTAACGCACCATTACCGTCTTTGGTATCTCTAGATGGCGTGAATTTCTTATCATTACTAAGTATTAAGTTCCATCTGATCTTTTAATAATTTTGGATATTTTTTCTTTTATTAATTTCTAAGGCTTCTAAAGCATTTAGCCTCCTACCTTTATGACAGAAATGTACGACCGGGTTTTTTTTTATTGGGTTGAATGTATCGTCGTCCAAGTCGTCGTCAGATGTTTACCAAATGTAGACTCCCCTTTACCGGAACGCCAAGTTTTTTTTCAATATTATAAAAAAGTCTGATTTGTTTGTAGTAGGCACTTAGGTACGCCAATTTGATTATTTGATAGGTAATAAATAAAAATTATTACGTTACCTGTTACCGAACCGAAACTGACATAAGTATTGGGTTCTTCTGACATAAATCTTCAAAACCGAAGTCAAGTTTTTTTTGAAGTAACGAACCAGTTTAGTTAAATTTTATTTAAGTGTAGATACTTTTATTATTTGCTAACATTTTAGAAAATAAATATTACATACATTTGTCTCAACAATCAGAAACCTTGTAAAGGTTTATTCAGGCGTGACCACTTCACTGTAACAATATTTACGTTTTAATAAATTAAATAGGTTACAAATTAACTATACTTACATTTGGCTTATTTTCGCCAGAATGATAAACTTTACAAAATCTACACTTTAATACGTGATGCCAAAACTTTAGACCCCTTTTTACGAAAATTGCGATGACGCAGGAGCATAAAATTTGACACACTTATAGTTTATGTGTAGAAGAAGTGTAGAACGCTAAAATTTTTCAATAACAATGCTCATAAAATACATTAAATCAATAAATAAAACATTACCCACACTACCATGCATATGACACACACAAACAAATATATTGATGATAACGATAAAAGATCACAGATGGTGCAATAAAAAGTTTGGAAACAAAGTGATTGGTTTTGAGAAATGAAGATGGCGTTGTTATCAACAGGATGTTAAAATTTGTTGTGATCGAATTTCGACCAACGGGCGACCACTAGTGATTCTTAAATCTTTATTTGTTGTACTACACAATTGTTAATATGTTCGTAATTTTAGCGAATCATTCGTTTGGTAAAACTTAGCTTAAAAACTTAAACTACCTGTTTTATTTTTTGGCAGCATCATTATTGCTAAAACTTACTTGTACTAAACTTACAAACTAAATACGTATCTACAATATTACTTTATTGTAATTTAGAAATGACTGTTACAAATCTTAAAAGAATATTACTTTGTTTCGAACATAATTTTAATACCAAGCTAAGCTTTGTTATTTAAATATTTTATTCAATTTTAATATTGAGTTAAGCTTTTGCAATAACTTAATCAAATAGTATGAAAACTTATAAATATTCAGTAAGACTTAAACCTTCGGAGGACTGACGGATTCGTTTTTACTTATTCTACAGAAAATCTGCTTAAAATCCGTATTTAAAAGAATCACTCAGAATTTATTTGCATGCCAGCCTAAGTCAAGAGAGACTAGCGTTATTTAGAAACATTTGAAAATTGCATTGGCATAGTCTTAACATTCTAGTTTTTTCGATTTTATTAATTTTACTTGCTACATACAATACATTTGTAGCTATGAATTTTGAAAGTGACAGCAACATTGTAAAAGTACACAGCACAGTCCCTGTACTTTAAAATACCCTCAAAAATTTGAGGTTCATTTTTAAGGCAGATCCGCTTTTCGTTTTTGCTTAACGCATTTTGTAATATCACAAAGAAACTACAGTTCTATGTGGATGTGGGTTTCTCTATGTGTAAATGTGTACTGATATCAAAATTTAAGCTGGGTAAACGTCATTCAAATCATTTTTGCAAAAATGTATATTTATTTGACTATCTCTGCTAATATATCAAACTCAATAATATTTGTATAGGTACTACTATATATCTGTAACAAATTTGCTAAAAAAAATTTATACACTTTGATGAAGGGATAGTTTAAGCTTTACTTTATTACATAATTATTACGTCTTTTTTACGTCTTTTTATCTAAATAATAATGATTTACGTAATATTAAGAGACACTTAAAGTACTAAGTTAAGAAGATAGATGGCGCTAAAATAAAAAAGTGTAATTCAACTGGCACGAATATCATTGATAAAAAAAAATATAACCAATCACAAATTTATAGATAAAACACTCAACCGTCTATGTATTGGTCCAATTTCTTGAATTTCCTTCTTATCTCTTCGCAATGGTCGCGATTCGCGGTTACCCTTTGGATGTCGTCGTTGCGAATGATTTTAAATGTAAAAATTATTCAAATGTCGGGGATAATTCCACAGGCGGCCGAATGACGTTCCGCTCGATCCGAGCTCTAATAGCCGATGAGTTGAACTGATGATGCGATGAGTTCTATATCTGCTCCCTGAATAAATGCTAATACTGAAGCTTATTTGGTATTGTAATACATTTCTTGGGGCTTGGAATCATTTCTTTATGCCAAGTACAAGAATACAATTTTTTTACAATATGTCTAACGGTGTGCGGGTTTGAAAGCAATGAAATTAGAAATGTCGAAAGTTAGGAAGTTCCTATTCACATAAGATATTCCAGTCTTAGATTATCTGCTCTGGTATCTACAGGTGGGTATTCAAATTACATTAAAGTAATCTTTCTTGTTCCAATTTTTTGATACTAAAGTTGAGATCGACAGTTATATCAACACTTACAACTGCTAATCTATGAACAACGCAATGTCAACTTTGATACCTACAGAGGTAAAATTGTCAAATAGAAAGGTCCGTCGTATGTTATATTTTTTTTAATTCAATTAGATTTTTGACACACTTTTGACCTAAGCTTGACTTTTTGTGCCTATTAACATTCGAACAAACTTATTTAATATTGTACTTTAAAAAACTAATTCGTTTTATTCATGTACTACTGCAGCTTCTACAATAGGTACATTTTTATGAAAAAAATCAGGCGAAAGAGGTGTGCTTTCTGATAGTACATTAGAATTTTTCTACGAATTAGTTGTCAAGTCAAAACCGGCTTCTTAAAAGTTAAAAAAAAACTTAAAAAAATAAAAAAAACATCTTCAAACATTGCCTAAATACTGGCATATAAAATATTTTTAGTATTATATAATAGTATTTTGTTCATTTAACTCTGAATTAATTGGTAGCTTTTGAAACTACGGATACGGATGGATATTTGATTTCTTTTTGTAATAAGTATAGCTTACGTTCGTTACGATAACGTATATAGGATTCCAATGGTAAAATAATTTTCAAATCAATCAAATAGTTTCGGAGACCAATCTATGCAAACAAACAATCAAATTTTACCAATTTATATATTGCTATATAGATCGTTATGAGTAAGTATTTATTTAAGCTATTTTTAGCGCCATCTAGTTTGTGTATCAGAAATCTAAATACAACCATAAATTTAAAATAATACGTTACGCTCTTAACATTTCAAAAATAATATAATAAACTAGTAATTAGTAGCACATTCAAAACAAAACACTCATTGCTCCGCCCGTTTAACAAGCCATACGATTTTAATTGACAACCCCTCTGTAAATATTCTAAAAGTCTAGAATTTGAGCCTCAATTAGCAACCAGATGACACTAGTGTAGAGATGCCACTCCGTTAGTTAATTAATGGACCTTTGTCTGGAGGACGTAGGTAATTGAAGATTTACAATATTTACGGAGAGTAATTAATGCAGGCATTGTTTTTGCTCCAGCCAATTAACCTCTAACTTTTAACAAACATGATAGAGTTGAGTTTTTCTAGCAACACTCTTTTAATTATAATATTAAAAAGTTGCACACTGAACGTATTTAGATAAAAATAATTATTGGCTTAGGTTTCTGATAGAATTGATTAGGGTTAATGCATTATACTATATATAAAGAGTACTCAGAAATTTTTAACCGACTTTAAAAAGGAGGAGCTTATCACATTTTTGCACTAATTATTTGGAGCACGCATCATACAAGGTTTTTGTAGTGAATTTTCAGTAACTTGCTTGCAGAGTATATACCTAAACTAACTACGGTTTTAACCGGCTTACCGAAAGGAGAGGTTTGAGTGTATATTTGTTACGCGATTGCTCGAACAATAAGTAGCCGATTTTGATAGTTCTTATTTGGGAAGATAGGCCATGACTCCGAAGTGGTCTTTTTTTTATGATATTGGAAGGCAAACAAGCAGACGGATTTCCTGATGGTAAGAAATTCACGCCACCTAGAGACACCAAAGGTGGTAATGGTGCATTGCCAACCTGAGGCCGGGATGTAAAGCCTCGAGCAAAAGTAAGTTTACCGTCTACCTTACCCTCCAAACCGGAACACGTCATGACGTTATGGCGACAGGAATAGGTAAGGCGGTGGTACATATCCGGGTGATTCGCTGCGAAACTCTACCATCTAGTCAGATAACTATAAATAAAACTATAAATAAAAAAACTAAAACTATGAATAAAACTATAAATAAAAAAAATGTAAATAAGTTTATATAAATTTCATCATGTTTGGATTCGTGGTTTTTGAGTTATAATTAATCCTTGCCAATGATGCCCTGAATATACAGGGTTAGAAAGGACCCTTTAAATCGTAATATAAGGGAGTAAAGGTTTAAAGAGATTAAAAATTATTGCCAAATTGTAATATAATTTACTTTTATAAACATTTATTTAAAAGAGTCCTCAAAAATGCTTCACTTGTTGTCACACTATGTCGTACCTAGTACGAGTCATGACGTCATCAGCCTGCGAATGCGATTGTGGTCGGTGGGAACCAGTTTTATACTTTATGTTATAACCACGCATCTTGTAATTTGCTTTGTATGAACATTATACATTGTTTTTTTATTTTTATTTCTTCATAGATCGAAAGCATTATCGGTTACGAATCGTTTCTCAAAATTTAGTAGGTACCTACTTTAAATGTTATTCCGTATTTTAAAATATATGTTTTATTAAGCATGACAAAAAACTACTAGTAGAATGTTAATAAAATGTATGTTAGATCGTTGTTTTTCGAAAAAAGAACGATCGGATCGTAACGGATCGCAATAATTAGAGTCGGATACTGCAGCTTTGCTGCACTTAAAGAATTGAGTTAATCAATCAACGAGCATTTTGAATAAAGTAATTTCACTGGTTGGTAGTTTCTGCGAGAATTTACAAGGT
>NJDD01001131.1:95174-147643 GCA_002245505.1 Calephelis nemesis | reverse complement strand
AATGTGAAGGAAGCAAGACAGGTTTGTCAGGATCGTGAGGTCTGGCACTCGATACTCTCTGCCTACCCCGTAAGGGACTTGGCGTGAAGTTATGTATGTATGTATGTATGTATGTACTTACATAGGGTTTTAAAACTTGACCCAATTTTATCGAAACATTCAATTTCGGAAGCACCTTATATTGAAAAAACCTCAAACATTTATTTCTTAATGCTCCGCTAAAAACGAGCGTGAAGGTTGGTATGTTTAAAGTATTCTAGTAATATCATCTCAATACAATTCTTAGTTACGATTTCGTTTCCTCGAAGTTAAATTAACTTTTTTCGCGTCTTTTTTGTTTATCCACCATCTTTAACCCTTTCTGTTGTATCGACGATGACACTGTAAAAGATCTCCGCAATGTCCTGCTACAAAATTGAATTTTTATCGCGATCTGTTTAATAAAGACTAATGAATCAGAATAAAAGATGCTATTATTTAAATATCGTGACAGAATTGCCTATTTTACATTCAAGAATGAAAAGAGGTGCTATTGAACTCTTTTTACCACTTTCTTGTTACCACTCAACATTGCAATCAGGACATGGGCCAATTCAGCCCTGAGTCCAACAAATATGAAACTTGTTAAGTAATTGTTAAATTACTTTTTTTTTAATTTCTCATTATCAGTATTCAGACCATCCGCCTTCCTGTGCCAGGCAGCTCGTAAAAGGCGAGGATAGGCATGCGGTCACTAACACCATGACTAGGTGGTAGAGTTTCGCTGCGACTCACCCGGATTGATACCACCGCCTTACCTATTCCTGCCGCCATAACGTCATGACGTGTTCGGGTTCGGAGGGTAAGGTAGTCGGCAAACTTACTTTTACTCGAGGCCTAACATTTCGGCCTCTGGTTGGCAACTCACCATTACCGGCTTTGGTGTATCTAGACGCATATATTTTTTAACAAATATTTGATTATAGACGTTTTGGAATTTTTCATTTTTTGTTAACTTCAAAAATTCATGAAAAACAAATTCAAAAATTTATAAACTTTAACTTCGGAATCTTCTTTATTATTTATATAAGAAGAGCTCTCAAAAGTTAAAAAAATTATAGATTAATTGTTTGAACTTTTATAAGGGATTTTATGAGAATGTAAAGCCTCCAAAAAATTTGTTAATTAATTATTTAATAACTTTAACTAAAATAAAGTTAACAAGTTTTCGCTAAATAGACTACATTCTTTCAAGTGTCCAGATGACACTGTATTTTTTTCAAATTTTTTAATTAATATCTAATGTTCTAAAAAAATATTTATTGTTGCTCGCTTTGCGCGGCGGCAATGAGGCAGCGCTGAAACGGCCGCGTGGAACCCAATTTTCAATGTTAAATTAAAATTATTAAAAATGGAGCTACATCTCCTGAAGTCAAAACATATCGTATTAAAATTTTCTCCTCTTTTAGGATCTTTTTTTTAAATTTCAATTATCTTTAATACCCTTCGAGTTACAGCTACAAAACGGAGACACTCTTTTTTTCCTCTTTTTTTTGTTTATAACAGTTGTAATTATTAAAAAATTCCAATTACTCAGAACTTTTTTCCTAATCCAAATTACTAACAATCATATTTTTACAATTACAAGAACTATTTTTCGCAGGAAACTCAATTCTCGACCAGACTACTAAAAGAACATAACCTCAAATCATGTATTTCATATAGTGCGAAAAGAAAATGATACTTTTTTGATTTCAAAGAAAAGTATTGATTGAAAAGAGTATTTTAAGCACTGATATTGTGGTGAAAGGAATAGGTAAGGTTCTACTTAAGTGATAGAATATTAATGTAAAACAAAAATACCTAAAACTAGTAACGCCTATTATTAGTAAGATTAAAAAGCTTTTTTAATTTTCTTAAATAAGTTCATCTTTTTTTTAATTTTACTAACAACCTGATTTAGTGATTGTCAAGAGGATCTCCTCACGTATTCTGTCCACAACGTGCGCAGGTCTACTCGCGTAGACAGACGCGTGTAGTCAGCATACTACTGAAATATCTCGATTACGCGCGTAGCTATTTCAGCAGTTTTTTCATTTAAATTTCTTAAAAGTGGTTTTTAACTGATTTCGAAAAAAGGGGAAGGTTATACGTTCGACTTCTACAATTTTATAAAGTTATATGATGAGTGATATCAAAAACTTTTTGAAGTTATACTTCTTTTGGCGCGTTAGGAAAAAATGATGAGGGTAAATTTTTACGATGTGCGCGCACACCGTCACGAAAAACCGACATAATGAAGTTAGATATAGATAACATTTTAGTTTTTCAAAAAAAGGTACCAACAAAGTAAAAGTAAGGACATCTACCTATGTTTGCGTGAGAACTGACAACTGTATTCACAATATTTCTTTATTTCTATGGTTAGTGTCATTTTGTCTACAAATGTAAAATAAGGCAAAAGATAAAATTTTTAAAAAGATTATCATCTTATTACGCCGAAGAAGTATAACTTCTAATGCGTGTACATAAGTACACACACCATTTTTTTTTCTTTGTAAGAGCGTTCTTCCGAAGTAGTCCCCTAACACCTAGTCTGAATCTAATGATGAAGTCTTAAGAAATTCAATAAAAACATTATTTTTTGTGTATTTAGTCGACGTAATCTTGTCAACGTCGTAGTCGGTTTTCCACAGTTTTATTTTTGCTTATTACGACTTGATATTAAAATTGTCGGTTCTTAAGTTTAACTCCACTTGTATTATTATATCTGTAAGTACATAATTGTGGTAGAAACTAAGCAAACAATAAAACTTTGGAACACATTGACCAACACAAACACTAATAATGGGATATTACAATAATTAGTTTGACAATTTTCCTCCCTTCGGGTCAAGTCGATTGTCCTTTGAAGGGTTGATTAAGATGACCGGGGTGGGCCTTAATGTGCTTGGAATGGAAGGGTTACAACGTAACTTTGATGCGGGCCTACCTGACCGTTAGCTGGGATTACACAGCTCCTTGTTTACTCTCTTTTTTAAGTGTTAATTAGAAGGTTTGAACTACGATTTTTGTGTCAACATTTTAATTAAGGAGTAAGAATATTTTTTTATTTATTTGGTATCACCCCTACACAATGTAAGTACATGTTGATTATATAGAAAAGTAGGTAGCGAGAGCAGGACAGAAATAGATTTTCTGTATGGAATAAGCAAGTGAACAAGCTCACGGCTCTCTTGGTGATAAGAAACAGCCGTGGTCCACCGACACCATTAAATAAAAATAATAAATATCCCAGGACAAGTTACATAAATTGTATCTAAACATAAAGTAAGCAAATTATATGCTTTGACATCTACGATCGTCATACATATAAATACTTTAATAGATACACGAATACATTTAATAGATTCCTAGACTCGGAAATGCAGACATCTAAATGTTCAAATACCTGTCGGGTGTCCAACCTTAGCCTCGTGTTTGGTCGGTGGAGTTAGGTGTCTATGCCAGTCCCTTGATCAACGAGGCGGCCATATTTTAGATGTGTCGCTGTTGCTTAGTAAGGATGTAAGGTTTGTTGAGCAAGTCTATCGAATCCTGCAGACCGGAGCATGACAGATTCATTGGCGACAGGAATAGATAAGGCGGTGGATCCGTAACTGGGCAAGTTACAAAACCTATTTATCCTGTGATCGCATCTTACAGGCTGCCTGGTAGGGGGACAGGTGGTCTATACTACTAAGTCGACCCGTACCAACACGGGGTAAAATGTTTTCTACCGTTTCTGTCATTAAAATTGTTTGTTTCTATATTTGCTGCTGAATTTCACATTCAGATATATCGAAAAAGCTTAATAATTCATGCTTATTAATACGTGATGATCCTCTACTTATATATCCTCTATGATTTTGAAGACATTTTTACATCGAACTACTCCATTATGGAACAAATTACCAACGGAAGTATTTTCAAACGAATACTAAGGGACCTTCAAGAACTCTTTTGTGATTGGTCTGCTGTTGTATAAAAAAACGATCAACTACCATCAGGTGACCCCACTTACCATGAAGACGCCCCTTTAGCTCCTCTTCCACAAAAAAGGCGAACGGGCATGTGGGTCACAAAGATTTGTAACATCAGAAGCATTACAGATGCGTAGCAAACTTTAAGATGAAATAAATGTAGATATTCAAATATTCATTTTTTTAAGTCTGTAAATTGTGGGTATACAAAACCGAAACAATTTTAAATAAAAGTATTCTTTACCAAATAATTTAAAACAAAATTTTACAAGTCTTTGCAATGGCAATAATAAAGTTAATAATAATTATTTCTTTTTTTTATGTTATAGGAAGGCAAACAAGCAGACGGATTCCCTGATGGTAAGAAATTCACGCCGCCTAGAGACACCAAAGATGGTAATGGTGCGTTGCCAACCTGAGGTCAGGATGTTAGGCCTCGAGCAAAAGTAAGTTTACCGGCTACCTTACCCTCCGAACCGGAACACGTCATGACGTTATGGCGGCAGGAATAGGTAAGGCAGTGGTACCAATCCAGGCGAGTCGGTGCAAAACTCTACCACCTAGTCAGATGTCACGGTGTTAGTGATGATAAGCCTATGCTCGCCTTTTGCGAGCTGCCTGGCAAGAAAGGCAGATGGTCTATTCTGCAAAGGAGCCCGGACCAACACGGGGAGGGATTTTTTAAATTATTATGTAAATTTATAAACTTTTATCATTGTAATTCCAAAAAAATTATACTACGGTGAAAAATTGTAAATTAAATACCATCTTAGTCGCCGGTCTTTGATATAATTTGATTTGTATTTGATTTGCATTCACACAACTTGTCTATTTTGATGATTGGGTATATTATACATACATTTTTTGGGGATAATATATACATTTTTTGATTCAAAGACCTTTCTTATAACAGGTTAGTTAGCGCAGTCTTTGCCAAATTAAACAAAAAATACTATAATTGGAACATTGTAGATAAGCCACAGGATTTTGTTTTGAATTGAGGAATTAAGAAAATGTAATTAATGAAAAATTAAATAATTACTACATCTGCCTATTAGAATACCTTTTTAATTTTGTGATCTCATTTATTCTATTCTTTTAAACAAATTCAATTCAAATCGTTCAATGAGTAATAAGTGTTAATTAAAAACTCATGTTATATTTTTTATCACCAAACTTCATAAAAATCCATCCATAGCTGATGAAAAAAGGTAAAAACAACAGCAGTCTATAAGTGCTCTTTGACATTTTATGTAATTACTTGAACTTATTACCCCAAAATAACATTCTCAAATGCAGGTTTACTTGTTAATACAAAGTAAATAATGACCGTAAGTCACTTCGTCGCAACCCCAAATAATGGCATACCCATTGCATACCGAAGCAAAGACGTATATGTCTAAACGCGTTTTTGTCTTTCGTATGAACCATGGCTTTAGTGTGATAATTTGGTATCCGCTAGATGTTTTCGAGTACCTAATTGACAGAAGTGAGATAGTCTTAACTTCTTTGTTTTTTTTTATATACCTATATAGGAAGGCAAACAAGCAGACGGATTTCCTGATGGTAAGAAATTGACGCCGCCTAGAGACACTTAAGGTGGTTATTTTGCGTTGCCAACCTGAGGTCGGGATGCTAGGCCTCGAGCAAAAGTAAGTTTATTGGCTAACTTACCCTCCGAACCGGAACACGTCATGATGTTATGGCGGCAGGAATAGGTAAGGCGGTGGTACCAACCCGGCGAGTCGCTGCCAAACTCTACCACCTAGTTGGATGTCACGGTGTTAGTGATGGTAAGCCTATGCTCGCCTTTTACCAGCTGCCTGGCAAGGAATGCAGATGGTCTATTCTACAAAGGAGCCCGGACCAACACGGGGAAAAACACAGGTGTTTTCTTAGTCCTTCAAACCGATACGGTGGAAATGCTTCTTAAAACGCGAGGCACATCCACAACAAACCAACGACATCAAACAGCCAAGCACCGCTTACAGTCGTCGGAAACAAAACGAAATAAAGGCTCGCCCGTCACAAGGAATATCTTTTATCTTGTAATTATTTTTATCCTTTAAGCAAAAGAATATAGATAAAAAAATGGCACTGGGAGAGCGCACAAACAATAATTAGTTTGTCCAATTCAGTCTCGCTATTGTGAACCCTCTATTGTAGTCTTTGTAATAAGATAAATTTTTAATGAAAAATTCCGATAATTTTATTAGAATCCCTCTTTTTTAACAACTGCCTGACAGATATTTAAGTTATTTCACAAGCTAAAGAATTTATTTTGAATTATTACCGAAAATAAATAAAATCTCTATGAATATAAAAATGAATCCCTATTATTCGGCAAATCAAAATGTTGTTTTCATTTTTGTAATAAAACTAATATTTGCCAAGAATTTATTAAGTGCTAGATTGGCAATAAATTTTCCCATTAGGTATCACCTTCTAGGTTCCTACCTTCGGATAATCGTGGATTGTTTTGTACCCTTGCCTACGACTTCAGAAATATGAGCTTGAAGATACCTCTTACTAATGAAATACGACAACCTCTTCAAATGATCCACACATACATTTTATCAACACCTTACTAGAAGTTTTCGAGTTACACTTAATAATGCATAAATTGTTCACAAATCTTGAGGACCTCATCAAAGATATCACCCCGACAATATAGCAGTCGGATCATGATAAAACTAGCATAATGATAAAACTAGTATGATGATAAAACTAGGTGGTAGAGATTCGCAGCGACTTACCCGGATTGGTACCACCGCCTTACCTATCCCTGCCGCCATAACGTCATGACTTGTTCCCGTTTGGAGGGTAAGGTAGCCGGTAAACTTACTTTTGCTCGAGGCCTAACATACCGGCCTCTGGTTGGTAACGCAACATTACCACCTTTGGTGTCTCTAGGCGGCGTGAATTTCTTACCATCAGGAAATCCGTCTTCTTGTTTGCCTTCCTATATCATGCAAAAAATGAGATCAGCTCGGAATTATGATATATATTTCTTAAAAAGAACTATCAAAACCGGTTAGCTATTGGCCGAGTAATCACTTAACGAACATGCAAAATAAATAAATAAAAATAACATACAGTCAAATCTCCTCATTTTTAAGAATCGGTTAATAAAATTTACTTTTTATAAAATGTTTCAGAGGAAAATATATTTCAAAAGATGCCGCCGCCCACTACGCTTGCGGTATTTGAAAGTGGAACGCGTATGGACAGTTATTGGGTATCGATTGGTTTCCAATCAGCCAATAGGAAGGCGAGACGGCACGCCCGCACATACGCCTACAGAACCAATCGCTTCAGTATACGTGATTAGAAACAGCTTTAATATAATGTTCTTTATTATATGTAAGTATATTTAAATTTTACATCTTTCATCATATTACGAACTGCCAAGGATCGAAAGGCTTCTTTAAAGGCTTAATTTAAGCTTTCTAATCGCCTTTGTGGTCTAGCGGTCCAATTGTTGGACTTGACTTCATGAGGTCCCGGGTTTGAATCCCGGGTCGGGCAACAAAAAGAAATTGGAAATATCCAATTTTCTAATAAAAAAAATGTTGCTCGGGATTGGTATATGCCCGGTTGGCAATAGGTTTGCCACCTGTCACATTGTGGGACTCAGTGTCTTCGACTAGTCGTGGGTGCCCTGGTTGTGCCTCTGCCTACCCCTTCTTAGGGATATGGGCGTGAAGATACTTTTTTTAAAACTTTGCTACTACAAGTTTTTTTTTAATTTCTTTAAGACAGAATAAGCTTTGTCATTGTTGGGATGTGACTTACCCATCGTCTGCTGGTGGGTATCTAGTGTTTAAGTTGCTAGATTACTAAACAAGTACAGTTAAGGAATATTAAATTGTCTTTGTTTGGTGGTAGGGTGTTTTGGAACTCTCCTGGATTGGTGCCACTGTCTTACGCATTGCTATTGCTATAACAACAGTGCTCGCTATTGTTATATTGCACCCTATTATCTTGGAAATAAGTAAGCGATAGTTTACAGGCAATAGTTGTCTCTTATCATCAGGACAGCTACCAACTTTTTTGCTTGTTTATAACCTAAAGAAATATTTGTTTGTCACTCATTATTATAGGAAGCATAGGTTTGCTCTAGTTTTGGTTCATTCAATTTTAAATTCTTGAATAAATCCTATCTTTGAAGACAGTGTACCTACCGAGGCAGAGGCTACCTACCTATATATAAGTCCGTTTAGTTCCGGTGAACATTATTAAGCCCGTTCAGTTTGCATGAAAAAAAATGTTATTTTTCTAGTTTCCTCACTCTCGCCCGAGTTAAAAAATATCCTATATCCGTCTCCTGGTTCTAAGCGACCTCCCTATCCATTTTCAACGGAAGCAGTTAAGTCGTTTTTGAGTTCTAAGTAGTGCAACTAACATCACTTTCTTTTTTATGTGCATGTGTATATTACTGAACTCATAAACGAATGGAGTGACTTTAATTAAAAAAAAATTGTTTGTGTTCAAGAGAATTACAGAATGGTTTAGATTCACAATTTGGTTCACTGGAAAATGTTTTTTGAAATACTTTTATAATTGTAAGTAGTCGTTGATTTTGGAATGTTTTATATTGGATCCAGCAGACTGCGCTACTATCAAAACATCACATGTAGTAGCTATAAATATCAAGCGATACAAAGTTTTCTGAGTCGGCTAGTTTATATAGGTAGGTAGGATAGGTAAGGTATAAAAGAAAGCCGTGTTAGTTACACTATTTATAACTCAAGAACGGCTAAACCTATTTGATTGATAATTAATAGAACGAACGGTAGCTTAAAACTAAAAGAAAGACATAGGATATTATTATCCTTTTTGACTAAGAAGAAACTAGGAAAAATAACTTTTAATTTTTCCCATTCAAACTGAACGGGTAGAACAAAGTTTGCCAGAACAGCAGTAGTACATATATTTATACAAAATACAACCTAAATATAGAATTAGGAAATAGTTTATTCCACAAAGACCGTACAAAAGGCACTTGTGAAGCGTCAATATAATACCAAAATCTACCACCGTACAGGAATGCGGCTGTACATTTAGACGAAAATTCAGCATGCTTCATAATATCAATTAATATGGGACCACCTCTTTATCTTTCAAAAACCAATAAAATATGTTTGTTCTTGGCCGAAAAACCATTTAACTAAAACGAAACAAAAAACAGACAAGAGTGAGTTGGACTCGCGCATTTTAGGTTTATCTACAAACACGCAGGTATACATGTAAAATTTCGTCCAACATGACATTTTATTGAATGATGTAACTAACTAAAAGTTTACGGTGTTTTTTTCCTTTATTTGTGCTATAAGTCGTTGCTACCTATTTAATTTCAAGATTATGAGTTTACTAGAAATACCCTACACTACCTAACTACCTATCACTAGAAATATTGGGTTTCCCTTGCGAGTTTCCCAAATTTTGCGGAAGTTTGCAGCATAAACGGTTGTATCTTTTGATTGCGTCGTCTAAGATGTTTGATTTTTGAAGTGAAACTTCTTTATCGAGGTTGGAAAAAAATTTAGTGTAACATATTTTCGTTACGCGTCACATTTTTCCGTTACGCGACATCTTTGTTCTTATCCGTACCACGCGTGATTCGAAGTATACATTTTCTCCAGCGGAGTAGGGATTGGCAATAAACTTTATTCAACCAATTTCTGTAAAGTTGCATATAGTAAATTATTTTTTGAAAAATAACGTCATAAAGAAGTTTCACTTCTTCACTTCTTACGAGTGTACGCTAGTACACGCACACATTTTTTTCTTAGCTCCAAGGGAAACTACACCAGAGTATTTTGTACAAATTTAAGTCTTGATACATCCACAAGTTCTTGAGGAAAAGGTCTTGACAGACGGACGAACGGACGGACAACAAAATCATTCTGTATCAGTAAGTAGTTGTACTGTAAGTAACGGGATTATTTTGTTGTCTTTTTATAACTTTAGATGTACGTAACTCTAAAAAAACATACATTTAATAACCTCCTACTTTTTGGAGTCTTTAAAAAATTATGATCCTTATTACTTTCTAGGTCTAGTAGTTTTATGGTAACTTGGACACCCAAGTTTATCTCTTTATTAATCATAAAACATAGAAAAAACTAGTTAGAAAAAAAAATAACTAATTATTAGACGTAGTATGGTAATAATATAGTAACTAATTATTGTACTAATCTGCCATCATTCTTAGGAAGGTTTTCGCTTACAAAACAAATTCGAGGAGATAAAATTCTAAATACGTTTCGTTTTATTGAAGTTTTTACGGCGGTCACCGAAGTGATCGGGTCGGACATGCGCAACCAATTCCATTTTTTCTTCAAGGGCGTGGCGATCGAACGTCGATGGATCGGACACGCCTTGTGATTGGAGGCATTTCCAAATGATAGGCTACATCTAGCTCTATAGTGCGGTGTGAGTGAAGCTCCTAGGTCTAGTAGTAAAGGTGTGGGTTTACATGAGGTCCTAGGTTCAATTTTCTTGTAATACCACTCCATGCACATCCTTAAACATAAAAAGAAAGTAGCTTCACGTCTATGTCCCCGAAGAGGTAGACAGAGGCACAACCAGGGCACCCACGACTAGCCGAAGATACTAAGTCCCATAATGTGATAGGTGGCAAGCCTATCGCCAACCGGGCACATTTCCAATCCCGAGCAACATTTTTTTATTAGAAAATTGGAAAAACCCAATTTTCTTTTTGTTGCCCGACCCGGGATTCGAACCCGAGACCTCATGCAATCAAGTCCAACACCCGGACCGCTAGACCACAGAGGCGATCCTTAAACATGTATCACGTATAAAACGATATGTAGAGTTTTTATTGAAAAGTAAATATGATGGCTATTTTCCTGGTGGTAAGATATGTTGTGGTTTAGAGGTCCCGTTTACTTACTCAACCTACTGGTCCGATATAAGACTTTATGAGGTCTCGAGTTCGACCGCCAGGTCATAAGAAATGTGTGTTTTAATTTTCTAATAAAAGCAAAGTTGCATGGGAGTGGATATTTGCCCGGTTGGCGATGGGGTTGCCTCTCAGTAGCCTAGTAGTCCGGTTAATGGACTTGACATGAGATCGATCCCTCGTCGGGAAACTATAAAATAATGTGTCTTTCCAATTTTCTAAACAAAAGATAACGTTGCCTGGGATCGGATATGTGCCCAGTTTGCTATCACTGGTACCCTCTGCCTACCTCTTGGATGTGTTTTTTTGTTAAACATATGTTTGTATGAAAATGGTAATTAATGTGAAGGAAGCCAGACAGGTTTGTCAGGATCGTGAGGTCTGGCACTCGACACTCTCTGCCTACCTCGTAAGGGACTTGACGTGAAGATATGTATGTATGTATTACCTTAGTGGGAAAAATACGCATTATTTATGTCAACCGGTTTAGAACATTAAGTAAGGTACTTAATATTTTAAACCGGTGAAAGTTATTTACCACTATACTTTCATAACTGCTTCATATTAAGTATGGTACTTAATATTTTAAACCGGTGAAAGTTATTTACCACTATACTTTCATAACTGCTTCATGACGGTGGCGAGCACGTAGCGGCCCTTCTTCCTTCCTTTCCTTTACAGAATATACCATCTGCCTTGCTATCAAGCAGCAGAAAAGGGTAAAAGGCGAGCATATGCTTTTTACTACTAACACAGTGACATCTGAGTAGGTGGTAGAGTTGTTAGCATCCTTCATGTTATAAAAAAAATAATAAAAGCAGTGCCGTCATTGCCAATGTTACGGGTTTCACCTCTCACTGACTAGATTGCCTCTTTTTCTAAAGTGATGCCTGAACTAAAAAAAATGTTGCTCGAAATAGGACATGTGCCCAATGGGCGATAGGCTTGCCACCTATCACATTGTGGGACTTAGTATCTTCGGCTAGTCGAGGGTGCACTGGTTGTGCCTCTGCCTACCTCTTCGGGGATATGGGCGTAAAGATACCTTTTTTTATCTTTTAGGCGTTCGTAGCTTTAGATTAGTACGATAAACTTTCAACTAACGAAGCGATTCTGCATAACTAACGTGCAGTCATAGGAAAACAATTATAACTATGTAAATAGATGATACAGGATATCGTGTGAATCCACTAGCTGACTACACAAAGTATATATCATAGAAGTAGTATTGCGCAGAATCGAACTGATAATAAAAATCGACACAGGTGGGCGGATCTGAGATTGATTTGGTAGCGCCCATTGGAGGCTTTGAATTTTTTATTCTTAAGATAATGCTCTGTTCCTTTGATTGAGATTATCGACGGTTGAAAGCACTGGTGAGAAACCGTCTCGTTGGTCGAAGGGCTAGCGAATGCGCTTAACTCCAATGATAAATCGCGAGGTTCGGGTTTGATGCCACCAGCATTTGTGTGATAAATATTTGCATTCCCGGGTATGGGTGTTTATTAACTTTATACTGGTACATATGGCTGACACAGTCGCCTCTGTGGTCGAGCGGTCCGGGTGTTAGACTTCACTGCATGAGGTCTCGGGTTCGAATCCCGGGTCGGCCAACTAAAAGAAAATTGGATTTTTCCAATTTTCTAAAAAAAAAGTTGGTCGGGATTGGAAACGTGCCCGGTTGGCGATAGGCTTGCCACCTATCACATTATGGGACTTAGTATCTTCGGCTAGTCGTGGGTGCCCTGGTTGTGCCTCTGCCTACCTCTTCGGGGATATGGGCGTGAAGATACTTTTTTTTATACTGGTACATACCGAGTTACAGTGACAGCTCACTGAAAAAAAGGATGGACTTGGACCATGATACCGAGTTCAAAACCGAAGGAATTTTTTGTTTGAAATGTTTGGTGTATTTTTAAAATTAAAATTGTGACAGTCTTAATTACGTGACAGTTTTAATTTTTGTTTCAACAGAATAGTTTTCTGAATTGGACGCCTGGTCTCAAGTATTTTTTTTTAATTCAACTGGACTACTTTATACTTTTTATTTTACTTACTTTTTTTAGTAACTTTTTTAATTTTTTCCAACTGTAACTGTTTTTTGGGTAATTTTTCGATAATGAAAAATAAAGGCACATACACAAAAATTGTCATAAATTTCCTTTCGGTTTTGATATCATGATCCGAGTCCATGTTTTTTTTTTCAGTTAGCTGTCACTTCAAGTATGATGTCAATTACAATATTTCAATGTAATGAAATCATTGACTAGCACCCATATGACAAGCACCCTACCCGGGCAAATTGCAACACAGCACTCTACCACCAATGGTCTTGTTGGTGATGACCTATATTTTAACCTGTGCTCGCCTTTTACTATTCTATATAATATTAACATCTACCACAGTATATATGTATAGTAACTAGTACCTCATCTACGTACTGAGAAGATCCGGCAAGACACTCAGCGGACTTATCTTTTTTCCTAATTCTATACAAATTTAGTAGTATTACGTTATACATTATTATTTATTAGAGATTGGTATGAGGAGAAATTAATCTCAAGCACTCTTATCCGATAGACATTCAACAATGGTATAGTAACCTCTTTTATACAATTTCACTTTGAACCGATTTTTAAATTTATTTAATGGCAGGTATTTTATATAATTGGGAAGTTTTTTGTTAAAACGTACACATTGGCCCATGACAGATGGCTTAAACTGTGGACATGGGACACAAGCACGGTAAGATCTGAAACCTAGGGACCAGACGAATGCAAACCAATATTTACAACCAGCGTTTACTACAGTCTAGAATCCTTATTAGATACGTCTTAAAATAGCATTATATGAAATTTTAAAATTAAAAATTTTAACGATAGGCAGTTCCAATTCCAAATGTGTCTTTCCCTCTAACTCTTCAAATAAATAAATAACGTATTATAAACCAAATACGTAAATATATAAACCACAATAGTTTTCAATATAAATTTATACGACTTGTATAATTTAATGCTTTATTGAGATGAAGCGATTTTTTTAAAACCACAAACTTTGTCCTTTTATTAGGGAGAATAACCTAAATATTTTTAATATAAAATAAATATTCCAGTGTAAGTTACGCAAATTGCATAAAAGCTAGTGATATGCTTATGTTATGGGTGTTATAGTCAACAATTTCAATACATAGTAATACTTAAAAAATACTAAAATAAATTTAATAAGCAACCATACCCAGAAATGCAGACATTTAACTGTTCATCACAAATGCCTGCCACGGTCGGTAATCGAACTCCAGCCTCGCTGTTGGTCGGTGTACGCAGTTATTTATTGTATTGGCCACTGTTGACATAATAAGATAATTAAGAAATTGTAATGACAGCAAAGTTGCTGGCAACAGATAACCGTGGTCTGTATACACTATATTAGTGCGTTACTGTGGTATGATGTTAGGTCTAACAAGTCTACCGGCTATCCTACCCTCCAGACCGGGACAAAACCCACTACTGATGATGAATCCCTCAAGCAAGTTGCTGTATACATTTCTCTGCCACCAGTACTCTCGTCTGTAATGACCCATGAAAAACTGGTCTCTTTCGAGCTGCTTTGCAGGAATTCATATAGTCTATTTCATTATATAAATAGAGGACTAGAACCAACACGAGAGATCCATACTTCCAAACTTTATATGCAAAAGTCTGTCATAAATAAATAAATAAATAAATATCCCTGGACAAGTTACACAAATTGAATCTAAGCCCAAAGTAAGCAAATTATATGCTTGTGTTATGGGTGCTAGTCAACGATACTATTACATAAAAATACTTAGATAGATACCAGAATAAATTAAAACACCCAGATCCGGAAATGCAGACATCTAAATGTTCATTACACAAATGCCTGCCCCGTTGGGAATCGAACCTAAGCCTCGCGGTTCGTCGATGCAGTTAGGCGAGTACACTAGCAACTCGACCAACGAAGCGGTCAGTTTCCCTTTTACGATTTTGAACCGATCTTGGTTGAATAGATACTTAAAGACCTAAGACCAAATATCGTTAATGATACTGGACGGCCAACGAGCAGAATTTCCAGATGGTAAGGAATTTGCGCCGCCTAGAGACACCAAAGGTGGTAATTTCTAACCTAAAGCTGGGGTGTTTAGCCTCGAGCAAAAGTAAGTTTATCGGCTACCTGGTCCAAGCGCGGACATTATAGCGGCAGGAATAGGTTATTCGGTGGTACCAATCCTGGCAAGTCGCTACGAAACTCTACCACTTACTCAGATATCACGGTGTTAGTGTTTTAGTTTTATGAGCTGCCTAAAAAAACATTTGCTATTTTTATTCCGATCGCTCAAGCAAAAAGTGTTCAAATAGGGACAATGCCAGCAACAAGAGTTATTATTAAAGAATTCAAATGATAAAATATGAAAATGCATTAATAATGATAAAGTAATAACAAATACCCCTTCCTCGACAATCCAGCACAAAAGTCGACACAGGAACAATGAATCCGTGGATAAATAATAATAAAACTCTTCGCCTTAAAATGAAAATTGTGTTCGGGGAATGAGTTAAAGAAGTGATATTTATGTCTCCTGGCAGCTTCATTACTTAATGAGGTCTAAAAGCAAGTGTGGAATGCGCATTTTGGGGGAAGTTTTTAATAATGTTAATATATTTTCATATTTACCGTAATTTTAATTAAACAGCGATAGGCATGCAATAATGTTTTTTTGGGAGTGTTTTTTTTTAAACTTTTACTTGGACACACTCACAAAAAGTTACGTAGTAAATAGCATAGACAAGGGATTAGTGAAAATGGCGAAAGATACCAATTTGTGTTTTTTTTTTGCAACTTTGAATTTTTCTGGTAAAATACAAGTCACTTTATGAATAATATAAATTTAGGCTGGTGGTCTAGCGGTCCAGGTGTTGTACTTGACTGCTTGAGGTCCCGGTTTCGAATCCCAGGTTGGGCTACAAAAAGAAAATTTGGTTTTTCCAATTTTGTAATAAAAAAAAATCACTCGGGATTGGATATGTGCCCGGTTGGCGATAGGTTTGCCACCTATCACATTGTGAGACGTAGCGTCTTCGGCTAGTCGTGGGTGCCCTGGTTGTGCTTTTGTCTACCTCTTCGGGGTATGAGTGTTAAGATACTCGCAAGAACTCATTAAAAGATTCAGTGTTTTAGTAAAAAATACAAAGTGCGATTGAAGAATGCATGTACTTTACTTGTAATTTTCAACCCTTTTAATCGACATATGTGATAAATTGAAAATAACAAGAAATATTTGAATTCCCTAGTTTCCAAAATGCCAATAAATTTTAATCTACGATTAATCTCTTATTGACAGCTTATTTAGCTATTTCTTTTTATTGACAGCTGTTTAACATGAGTGCAGCTTAGACGTCCAAACAGCTGTTTTTAATTAAAGTTCAGTTTAGACTACTAAACCAAACTGATTTTGACCAGCAGTTATGAAGAGATAAACCGTAAATCAAAAATGATTACGGATTACCGTTTAAGAAAGAAGTATTAGGTATCACAAAGTATAAGCAAAAAATTACACAAATCCATCCAATTCACACAAAATTTCAATTGCAATACTTACTAAAAAAAGTATCTTCACGCCCATATCCCCGAAGAGGTAGGCAGAGGCACAACCAGGGCACCCACGACTAGCCGAAGACATTAAGTCCCATAATGTGATAGGTGGCAAGCCTATCGCCAACCGGTCACATTTCCAATCCCGACCAACATTTTTTTTATTAGAAAATTATAAAAATCCAATTTTCTTTTTGTTGGCCGACCCGGGATTCGAACCCGATACCTCATGCAGTCAAGTCCAACACCCGGACCGCTAGACCACAGAGGCGATCCTAATATAGATAGAGACTTCACCTAATACTATCTTTATTTGCCCTTCAGCATTGAAATCCGATTTTTTTTGTAAAACATAGGTATGTGCATGAATAGAAACATCGTTACTAATGTTATAAATGCGAATGTTAGTTTGTTCCATACACTTTCACGCCAAAACTACTTAACCAATCATCATGCAATTTTTTAGACGGATTCTTGAATATATTAAAAGTAAAATAGGACACTTTTTTAATGACTTCAATAAATATCCCTGGACAAGATAGACAAACTGAATCCAACCCCAAAGTAAGCAAATTATATGCTTGTGTTATGGGTGTTAGTCAACGATACCATACATAGAAATACTTAAATAGATAACATAAATAATACCTAATTCAACACGTGTTAATAATGTTAGAGGAATTAAATAAACAGAAAATAATGAGCCACTTAAATTTGAATAAACAATATTGTAATTGAGTAACAAATTTACTTGAAATCCCGAATTCGATTCACGAATCTAAATGTTTTTTTTTATTCTCTAATCCACTTTGCTAGAATAGGATAAGTGTTCCGTCGTCGATATGTTTTCCACCTATCACATTGTGGGACTATGTAGTACACGCGTATAGTCTTTTACATTCTGATTGCTCCTCTTCGGGATATGTTGTAACGCTACCTTCTTACTTAAGTAATAAGTAGTAGTAAACATTTGTACTCAAATTGTACGAATTGCAATAAATTCTAAAGTAAGCAAATTACATTCCTACTTGATAAAGGTATTTGTCAACGTAACTTATAATTGTACTAGATATAGATATACAATTACCATAATAAGATAAATATCTTAGATAGATTAATAATATTATTATCCGTTAGACATTCACAAATGTTTATGCTCTAACACGTAACTTTCTACTTTTTCGAAGTCGTTTAGAAAATTGTAAATTTTCATTTAATTAGTATAAACATTACACTTTTCATTTACTTACCTGAGTTTGTCTTTTTATACTCACTTCATAAAAAAATAGACGAGTTCATCTCAAAAATTATCACATTTTAACAAAACTTTATAATTAGAGAAGACATTTTCTAATCGAATTCAGAATTAAATGGTTTCTTCCCGACGCAAGTACTGAATAATGCCGCAAGCAGGTGCTGAAAAGCGCGGATTATTTCATGGTTAGATTCTGCGAAAACTTTTGCTACTTACCACTAGATGGCGTTACATGTTGAATGTGATTGAAGTTTTTGCAACACATTATATTTTCATTTGGAATAGGTTTTCAAACCAAAACCATGAAGAACCGTAGCTTTAAGTTTGAATTTATAAAAAAACACAACCAAATTTTCATCTTTAATGGCCTCTGTCGTCGGGTACTGACCCACCGTATTTGACTTGGCTTTATGAGCCATTGGCCAAAAATATAAAACATGTTTATCTTTTTTAATAAAAAGAACGAGCCCCGGAATGAATATGTGTCTGGTTAGCGATAGGTTTGCCACCTATAGGTATATTATGGGACTTAGTGTTTTCGTTTAGTCGTCGGTGTACACCTGCCCCCACCATTAAGGATGCGAACATGAAGATACATGGCTTTTTCGTTGCAGTCTTTAAAACTGTATTAATTGTTCAGTATATCCTATCCTATTAATATTATAAAGGCAGAAGTATGTATGTTGGTTTGTTTGTTACTCCTCCACGCAAAAAGTGCTCAACCGATTTTCATGAAATTTTTTACACATATTGAGGGTGACTGTCGGACTGTAGTAGGACTGTTTTCATCAAAAAAAGTTCCTGTGAGACCATTCACCACTCGGGCAACGCCGCGAGCAATAGCTAGTAATAGTTATAAAAGTAGTCTTATGTTCTATATCATACTAATATTATAAAGAGGAAAACTTTGTTTGTTTGGTTGTAATGAATAGGCTCAAAAACTACTGGACCGATTTCAAAAATTCTTTTACCATTCGAAAGCTACATAGTGTGTCATAGGCTTTGTTTCATTCAAATCGGCATAGAAGAAGCCAAGAAGAAGGCGAAGCTGCATGAGACTGCTAGTGTTCTATAATGTTATGTATATATTATGTAATGTTATGGTTTGGTGCTTTGCCAATTTTAATTTAACAGCTGTCATACTTTCTTATCATATGGACATCATATGGATGAATAAATTTTCCTAAGAACCCTGTCCTGACAATAATTGCCACAACAAAAAAGTAATTAGCAAAACTGGTCCGTCCATTCAAGTATGACGCGATGATCAAGTCATAATCATTTTATTTATTGTTCATAAGTGTTTAATTCTGTTACTAGGTTTCCATTTATTCATAAGTGTTTTATTTATAAATAGGTTTTGATTTATCCGTAAGTGTTAATTTGTTAATAGGTTCTAATCTATTCAAAAGTGTTTTATTTGTAAGTAGGTTTTAAGTGCGGAGCCGTCATGTAAATTTTCAATTAATGTCACAATGTTTCTTTGTATATCCTCGTGAATATAATATTCTTGCACAGAATCTGCGGGTCATAAAAAAGGCTTCCAGCGGATTGGCAGACATATTTATTGCAGGAAAATAAATAAAACTTGTGACACATTCATAAATGCTTTCCGGATGATATCTTTCGCCACGTTGATGTGTTTCTTTGAACGTTTAATGATATTCCATACAAAACGCAGTAGTTTTAAACGCAGTTTTACATGTATTTTTATGGGTTATATAACTTCTGTGGTTTGGTGTTGCACTTGAGTTTATGAGTTATTGAATCCGTTCTGGATTCGATTCCCAGGCTGCAAAATAAAAACATTTTCGTTTAAATCGAATATATAAAAATCCCTATTTCCCTTGATCGTCGCATCAGAAGTAAACGCATGGACTAATTTATATAATTAGTTTTTGTTGTGTAAGTTACAAAAAAAGTATCTTCACGCCCATATCACCAAAGGGGTTTGTAGAAGCAGAACCAGGGCACGCACGACTAGCCGAAGACACTAAGTCCTACAATGTGTCAGGTGGCAAGCCTATCGTCAACCGGGCACATATCCAATCCCGGAAAAAATTAAATTATTACTAAATTAAAAACATACATTTTCTATTTTTTTTTATGCCCGACGCGGGGTTTGAACCCGGGACCTCAAGAAGTCAAGTCCAAAGAAGAAGTCGAGTCAAGAGTTAATATTTAACTTATGTAGTTAATATTTATAAATTTAACGAAGGAATGTACAAGCTCCTCTTAGATTAGTTATCTCTTTTAACCAGGAAACTAAAATGAAGGGAACAATTATTTTCTCTAATATTATAAAAAATTGGATGTGTGATAAAAACGCTAAGTTACAGTTAAAGGTTTTTTCTTTTTCAGATTTAAATAATTTTCGACTTTTTTATAAGTTTGTGTTGGATTGGGCCATGTACAGATGGTTTGTCTAAAAACAATGAATCTGTTCTATTATTTTCAATATGTCTCCGACTCAGCTGTAACACAAAAGTAATTTCTCCGGATACTCTGGCAAATGAATGTTCCACGTGTGTCCCGTCGACGTGTCTTGAAGTATTTATGGATTCTTTACAGGTTTCAATTACCATTTCATTAATTTCAAAAGCATTTTCACGAGCCTTCTTATTTTTAAGAATTTTATACTCAGTTTTTGCCTACAATTCTAGGCTCGTTTATGAAAACACCTAAATGAATAAAACTGTCTACTTGCTACTCTATCTTTAAAACAATGATGAGTTCTAATGCTATAATGGCATATAATGCCCTGCTGCTACTCACTCTAACTATTATTACTGACTACACTACTGGGAAAATCCAGGAACCAACTTGCTTGCCACCTAACACATTGTGGGACTTAGTGTCTTCGGCTAATCGTGGGTACCCTAGTTGTGCCTATACCTACTCCTTCGGTATTATGGGCGTGAAGATACCTTTTCTTTTAAAGGTTTCAAATTCAAATGTATAGTTAAAGTTATATGTTTTAATACGTTTATTAAAATAAAATGTATGTGAAACTCACATTAGATAGATGTGCAAAGTCGTGTTTTATTTCCAAGTTACATGTAAGCATTTTCACCAAATTAAAATTCCTAAATTACTTTCGTTAAAATTTGAAATTGTAAACTGTAGCTACGATCTATATCATTCACACCAGATTTTAAACAAAAAAAAAAACATTTGACACCTTCGGATACCTGGTAATTGATCCATTAGTTTAGGAGCTATAGCTATGATGACACAGATAGAGAAACACACTCTCTGGTACTTAAACTTATAATAATTACCCTCTCTCCGTCGGGCGCTAAACATAAAAAAATAAAGTTTAACATAAATTCTTAACTTTGTGACGTCAGTGTGCGACTTCAGAGCCCCTACCATGAGTTTTCGGCTTACCAAGTTTACTATACCCGCTACCGTCTCTGTAAAATATTTGTATGGAAACTTTGTACAGCGCCTCTATCGGTAACTAAGAGTAAAACATTTTCAGACCGAAAGTGTCATAGATACGCGTAACTTAACGAACGTAATCTATACTAAACTCATTGTAAAGGTTCAGTAACCAAGTTCTAGGTAAAGCTAGGTAATTTATAGAATAAAATGCCAACTAACGTTGGTTGTTATGATTGTAAGGATTACGAATGGAATATAAACATTCATGGAACATGAATTGTGACCGCCTCGTTGGTCGAATGGCTAGCGTACACGCCTAACTATAACGACCAACTTTGAGGCACGGGTTCGATTCTCGACGGGGGCAGGCATTTGTGTGATGAACATTTAGATGTCTGTATTTCCGGGTCTGGGTGTTTATTAAATTTATCCAGGTATCTATTTAAGTATTTCTATGTAATAATATCGTTGACTAGCACCCATAACACAAGCATATAATTTGCTTACTTTGGGTTAAGTATTAGAAACGTTGACTTACTAACACCCATAACGCAAGCATGTAATCTGCTTACTTTGGGGTTAGAATCAATTTTTGTAACTTGTCCAGGGATATTTATTTATTATTTATCAAAAATTAAAGATGGTAATTTTGCTTAGCAAGCAGACACTGGTATTTTAAACTGCTTTCGTAAGTTTATTGGTTGCTTTTTAAACACGAAAACAACGTTTCAAGCACTGATAGCAGGAATAAATAATAGTTAAAACAACTAAAAATGGCAATTTTACATAAAGGTTATTTTGAAAAAAGAAAACGATTTTGTATTAGTGAAATAATTAAGTTGTTTAGGAAACAAGTGTTTTTATTATCGTAGAAAAGCAAGGGGTGCTTGTTAAGATTTATTATTTATTAAATATTTATATTTACAATAATTGAGGTATGTTGTATACCTTCTTGAACATATTGATCATTATCTATAGGCTTAGGTTTAATTTTTTAAGCCAATTAATTATCTACATTATGTTAGTTATAAAAATCAATCCCCATTGCGTGTAAACGCATGGACCTGAACGAATGGACCAATTTAACTAATCCTTTATTTAATTTGTTTTTTGTTAGGAAAAGATTTTTATGAAAAATAACCGGAACAAAAATGTGACAAATATTTAATTTATGCAAACTGTTAGTACGTAGCTGTTAACGTGAAGTTATACGAACTTCGCCGGGACAGCTAGTTATTTATATATTATCAAATATAGGTGATTAGGTGAATATACATATATCTGTGGTCTAGCGGTCCGGCGTCGGACTTGACTTCTTCAGGTCCCGGGTTCGATCCCTGAGTAATGAAAAAAAATTATGTACATTTTGCAATTTTCTAATAAAATTAACATCGCCCGGGATAAGTTAGCGATAGGCTTGCCACCTATCATTGTGGTGCTTAGTGTCTTCGGCTAGTCGTGAGTGTCTTGGTGGTGCCTCTGCCAACCTTCCGTTCTATGGGCGTGAAGATACTTACTTATTTAAAACTATAAATTATCTCTAATTGTAATGCTATACATACGACATTAGTAAATCGCATTGAATAATAAACTGAAAAATCTAACAATATCTCGCGAGTGTTCCGTTCAGCCGCCATAACTCACCGATACAAAGCGAGTCCTAGACTCAAACTTAGGACCGGGTTCTTGAGAAACCGAGAACAATACCAAGAATTATGGCTGCTGCGTCCGGAGGAAGCAAGTATGAAAAACGAGTGAATCTAAGAGATAAAATTATGGACTGTATTGAAAAATCGTTTTGAAAGTTTTTAAACTTACAATCAACTGTTGGTGTATCGTTTTGTGATAAATCCTGATGGTAAGAAACATTGGTAGTCTTTGTTTTTTTGCGGTTGGAATGTATAGTAACCAATAAGTTTTCCTATGTAGAAGCCTTTCATCTTTCCAACACTAACGCATGCTTTACATGTTACAAAGGAACAACAAAGATTAGCCGAATGTACTAATTCTCACAATGTAATCAAAATTCAAGTTTTTTTATTACAAAATTAAAAAAAAATACATGACGACCTACAAATCGAACTCTGAATCTAGAAGCGCTTCATATTTTTATATTAGGAGTTCAATTTGTTTCTTTAACTAACGATAAAATATAAAAATAAAAAAAAACATTTAACTCGGTTTTTGGCTGCATCGAGTTCCGTTGACATTTTGACCCCGTACAGGTCCTGGTCCTGTCTGAAGATTAAATCATCTGCCCTGTCTAAAACCTTTTGATACATGCATAAATGTTTTTCCTATTATTGATCCATACTTAAATTATAAATGTAAAAGTCTCTCTGGTACGCTCTCAAACCTAAACCGCTGTACTGATTTTAATGAAATTTGATATGCTATAGTTAAAAACCCGACATCAAACACAGGCTACATTTTTCAAAAATCTATCCCCAAAAACTTTTTTGAGGAATGATAGTTTAAATGAAAGTCGTAAAATACGCTGAAAAGGCTGCGGGTATACTGCTAGTATATAATATATATAAAATTTAGCTACTTCATGTTTTGTGTTTTCTTTTTTGAAAAACTCGTTCAACATTCAAGACAACTCGTCAAGCATACAGCAAAATTAGCAACTTAACAATTTTTTGAATTTCCAATTTTGGAATAATATATTCTTCGTGAAATAATTGTCAATTGCTTCGACTCATTACATAGTAGTATTTGTTAAATAAAAATTAAATTAAATTAAATACAACTCCAAAAGTGATTGTCGAATTTTGACAAAACTATTCAAGTTATAATCTACCTTCTAGAGACCAATTTTTGAATATCGATTCATCAAAATCCGTCCGTTTTAGCAAACATGCAGAAAAGTATTGACAAATTGATAACCGTCTCCTTCTGGAGATTAATAGCACCCTTCGTTTTTAGCGAACCTGAATAGAGGCGTGCAAAAATTCAATTTTAAAAGTCAAAGCTTACTAATAAGATTAAAAAACAATAACATTGAGCAAAATTGCAATAGAACTGTAATGAGGGTTATGCGTAGCGAAGCATAGCCAAGATGCAGCCTCATTCAGTGGTTAAACGGCAACAGAAGAACTGCTAAATGTAATTAAGCAAAGTCTCCAACGCGCGTATACGATTATAATTTATTATGAATAAATGAAATATTATAAACGCATCGGCGCACCGCCCCGACAACGCCACTGGCAATGGCGTTTGCTTTGTTCGATTAGTGATGTTCTGTGTTTGTCTAGTGCAGCGGTATCGATAAAATTTTATTTTTTATGAGAGAAGATAAAAGATATGGTTCCCTAAAAGTAATTGTGAACTTCAAGAAGCAGTTGTATTTTTTTCATTAAAACGTCTATCTTTAATTATATTTAATTAGCTTTTCTACCATTTTTTTAAATAAGTTAACGGTGCATTTAAATGGTAATTCGTTCTGCCTTATCTTTGCACCTTGCATAGGACTAACTAAAAACCAGTATTTAGGTAAATTGCCTGTTTGGTCTAGCGGTTCAGTTGTTGGACTTGACTGCATGATGGTCCCGGCTTCGAATCCCGGGTCGGGCAAAAAAAAGAAAATTGAGTTTTTCCAATTTTCTAGTAAAAAAAAAGTTGCTCGGGATGCGATATGTGCCCGGTTGGCGATAGGTCCATCCATCAATCTTCGGGGATATAAGCATGAAGATACTTTTTTTAAGTAAAAAAAACAATTTCTTTTTGAAATATTTTGCAATAATAAGCTTATTCAAATGTTATTTGAATTTATTTATATCTCCAATAACCCCAGAATGTATCGCTATCTATATGTTTTGAACTTATAACAAATTTAATTTTAAAAAATTGATTCTGCGTAGATATAGTACACAAGTTTCAACTATCACTTTAATCTACAAACTCGCAACCACCAATTACACAGAAACATCACTAATGTATACTGATCCCACACAGTATAAAAAAAACTTTCAATAGAAAGTTATATAGCAAATACTAATGAATAACTGACATATTTTTGGGTTTGAAGGTAAAAAAACAGACGGATTTCATGATGTTTAGAAATGGACGTCGCCTACGAGCACGTAAACACACACAAGCGCACACACACACATATATATATACATATACATATATATATATCTTCATGTCAAGTCCATTGCGAGGTAAGCAGAAAGTATTGAGTGCTAACTCTCTTGTAGACCTGCCTAGCTTCTTTCATATTCATTAGGTACTTTTTCATACAAACAAAATTAATAGGAAAACACTATTAGAACAGTTTCTTATGGTATCAGACATCAAACAAGTAGGTATACGCGATAAGAGACAACCATGGCCTATAGACACCACTGATGATGAGGGACCTATGTCCCTCACTTTCCTGTTGCTGAGGTGATAGGCCTAGTGTGCAAGTCAACCGGCTACCCTGCCCTTCAAATAGGTTAATGATTGTTGTTATGATTCATTTTGTATTTTATTGATCTTATCACATATTAAGAAACAAATATCGATAACAGACGACTACATCCCTAGCTCTAGCTGACGACTTCCTTCATACTCGCGAGCACTCGTTCGTGCCTTGCCTTTGTCGGGAACAATTGTCGACAAATTAGAAACGAATTGAGTTATTTAATATCAACCGGTAATACAGTGAGCAGTAATTGTTTATTACAAAATGAATGCAAATATATATGAAGGATGATGAAAGAGCTCATTTCAATATTTATCGTTGGACAAAATATCGTCTAGAAAATTATTTTCATGTCTAATGATATGAAATATGACTGTAAATATGTAATGTACAATATTTTTTATCTTAAATTTCATATAAAAGTAATACCAATCGTTCAAACACATTTTTTTACATAACAAATACTTACGTCTTTAATATTGAAAGGGTACATACTGTGATTTGATAGTTCAATACGTAACACATGATACGTATACAGCAGTCTATCTCAAAGTGGGCGATAATGCCCCCTTGTGGGCGCTGGACACCTCGAGGGGGGCGGCAAAAAGCCCAGAAAATAAATTATTATTACTCTCTCTGCTAAGAAAAATCTCGTTTAGAATATAGTTTTAATTAAATTCGAAGAGACTTACGCGTTATTGAGGTTTTTAAGTTAAAAAAGTAGGGGGCGCCACAAGCTACTGACTTTTAAAGTGGGCGTTAGACGAAAATAGTTTGGGAACCGCTGATATACAGTGTAAAATTACAAAAACGCGACAAACGGTAAATGAAAGTCCGGTACACGTTAATCTTTAAGCCCGGTGAAGTTGCAAAAACCCAGAGGTTAGAGGTCTTTAGTAATAAAAAAAATTACTCTATCGTGTTTTTTATTACCTCGTGATTTTAAATAAAAAAATGTTGTTTTTCTGCGGACGCTGGGTGCTAAATGTTCATTATCATGTAAACATGAAATATTTTTTAAGTAAACTTTCCAAACAAAGCAATGATGAAGATAGCCAAATACCGTCATGTAGATAAAAAAAAAATTCACCGATAAATCTTTTCACATTACGCTATTATACCACAATTCAAAAAGTGACGAAACGGTCAAGTTACTTACTTTGATTTAGATTTGAAATGGCGAATTAAGAGTTTGAAGAGTTAGATCTAAATTACTAGTAATGGGTCGCCTTTTATCTCTTATCGCTTCCGTGATCTAGCATGTGTGTCAGAATGGCGGGTGTATCTCACGGATTTAAATATTTCTTTTGGATTACAATCGTACCTGATGTGTACCTCAGTGTACCTATTCTAAAAATCTGTGTACCTTCTTCTATGCATAGATTTAAAATAAAATAGGTGCACCCGCCATCCTGACGTCAGGATGGCGGGTGTACTTCAAGTCAGTATATGTAGCTAAGTAAATCGTATGTGTAGATTTGGTACCTTTCGTGTACCTGCAAAAACAAATATTAAATAAATAAAAAAAAGAAAGGTTGCTGAGAAAACGAAAAAAAGTTTAATTTCTTTGACATCGTTTTCATTTTATTAATAATAAATAAATTAACTATTAATGGCACCTATCAAAATAAAAATGTAAGTATTGCGTATGTTTTTATAATTGTGAAAGATTTATGATTAAGATGTTTTCCAGTATTCATAAATCGGAATCAAGAGACATATTTTTTTTATTCATTAAATTAACATGATTTTACCTGTATGTCAACAAAACTGTAACTATCCTTACAGATAAATTATATTTTTTTGTATATTACAAACATTACTTTTATTCTTAAATAATACGATACATTCTGCAATCATTTAGAATTTTTTGTTAAATAATTATGAAGATCGTCATAGCGTTTAAATCGCTTGCCGGTAACAACAAGAAAATGTGGTATTTCCAATTTTCTATTAAAAAAAAGTTGCTTGGGTTTGGACGGTTGGCGATAGGCTTGCCACTTATCACATTGTGTCTTCTTAGTGTCTTCGGCTAGTCGTAGATACCCTGGTTGTACCTCTGCCTATCCTTCTGCCACCTGCCTTTTTGGAATATGGGTGTGAAGATACTTACTTACTTACTTTAGTAATAATAAGTGATGAGATGCGACGCCCTGTACCAAAAAAACTTACCTCACATGCAGAAAAAACATGAGAGTAGGATAAATGTAATTGAAATTTGAGCGCTACGAAAAATCAGTGGCGTGACGCTTACTGACCGCATTCAATATGGCCCCTTAAGGCCATATACGCTAAAATACGTTATCAGTTTACTGTTTTTTCATACAAAACAATCGTGGATCTTGGTGACAAAAATACACAAGATTAACATGAATATGCTTTATAAGACTAGCGTTTCCAAAACACGATTCATTTCACTTTGCTCGATAGAATAAAATCAAAAAGTTAACCCTTTTTTGAAAGCAAAACCCAACTGTCTACTTCAATTGTGAAAATATCGACACCAGATTTAATATAAACATAGATAAGTACTATACCTAAGACATAAGTGTTTCAGTATTTATACTTTTTTTCAAATTACTTTTATAGTGTGAAAAATAGTGATTTGTCGCTTAAGACGTTTACTTTAAAGCGTAATATTTCATAGTAATCATGGAACGAGGGAGTGCGGTGATTGGCTCTTCTGGCTGACTCAGTATGGGGCCTCAAGAGTGGGATTGAAAGAAAGTGTTAGTGTAAAAATAAAAAAGGCCGTTCTCCGCTGGTTCAGTCATGTGGAAAGAATGGCAGACGAAATATTGACAAATCAGATATACAATGTGAATGTGGATGGATGTAGGTACTCGAGGAGACCAAGGATAACAATCCACGATCAAATCGCTCGGGTATTATTTAAAAGTAGTGAAACCGGTGTGTTTGTATAAAAAAAGTAATGAGACAGCCAGAGAGCTCTGCAAAGATCGTGAGATTTGGCACTCGACACTCTTTGCTTACCATGTAAGGGACTTGACAGAAATGTATGCATGTACAGAAGAAGGATGTCGTGTATGTACTACATGACCTGAACAGTGAGTTTCCATAGTACATTTTTATTGACACTTAAAACTTAAAGAGCACATATTTTCTCCTTCACATGCCTTTAGAAAGATCCTGTATCGTCGTATTTTAAAAGATCTGGTTCGAGAAGTGTGTTCTATAAATTGGTACCCCGAATTTAAAATATGCGTACCATAGTGTCTGTGCTCGATATTTGGTGAACTAGAAGTTGGAGAAGATTGGCACGGCTGGCCTTAGATCCTCGCTGCAAGAACAAGCTCAACAGTGATATTTGTTGTGTCTACAGCCGCGGTTGTTTCTTACCGTGAGCCATACTTTTACGCTACATTATATATTAACAATTTGAGAGCAGTAAATCTATATTCCATATTCTTTAATAAAACTCAGCAGTACTTATATCTCGCTTGTTAAAGAAATTCTACTGACGAATTTTAATTTATTTGTATGTAATTGTTTGTAAATGTATTTGATATTATCCATCGTCGGCGCTTGGTAAACTTTCCAAATGTTCATATTTCTTAATAAAGAAACACTTGTACTGTATTTCGTATCACTGCTTGATGATGCAGTAAACAGTGAAACCAGTAAGCAGGTTCATAAAAAATTATAAGAAGTACGTAAAACAGTATAAGTGTTACTTCATTTAGAAATATGAATATTTCGACCTCTCTATTCGAAGTTATATTTTAAATTTGTTTCGGTGTTTCGGTGTTGTCATACCGAAATTAAAATTCGGCACTCACGATTTAAAACGAATTAATACCAATAATTACAATCATCAAAACTGATAAAACCGACTTCGAATGCAAGTGTATCAACTAAGTACACTAAAATTAAGTAATTGCCACGTTTTCACAGACATTTCATCATGAGACCCAGACTTGGTAGCAATAGGATCGACGTGTAGTCCCACTCTCTCAAATAAATATTTTAAAATACATTTAGAAGTGATTATAAAAACATAAGAGTAGATCATGTAACTGACATAACCCCCTTTTTAAATCAGAAGAGGATTTTTTTCCATGGTGAGACGTGGTATGATGTTGACTGGTGACTGATGGAAGACTAGGTATAAAATTGTCGCAGTGTGATTGCAGATAAAGCTACACTTAGCAGTAAATAAAGTGAAATGCGTATTCGAGACAACCGGCTCCATATCTATTGTTTCAGAAAACATCGCACTATTGCCCCCCAAGCGAAAAAACTATCACAAGAATATTCCGTTCGCACTAAAGCTTGGATCACATAAACATCTTTTTAAAAAATAAGAAAGCGAAGTGTTTTTCTGTTATTACAAAAACATATTCCGTTCTAATGTTACTGTAACTTGCGGTCGTATCATGATAATAACTAACAACGAAGCTTTAGCGAAAAAAGTACAAAAAGCGGTAGATTTCTCCAGATACCTATCTATTAATTAACATTTAACTATGTCAATAAATTAAGCCACCTTATACTCCGAACCGGAACACGTAAACGGCAACTGCTGACGTTATAATGGCAGGCATAGGTAAGGAAGTGGTACTACAATCCGGGCGAGTCGCTGCAAAACTCTACCACCAAGTCAGATGTCACGGTGTTAGTGAGTCTAATTATATCGCCTTTAACGAGCTGCCTGGCAGGAAGGCAGATGGTCTATTCTGCAAAGGAGACCGGACCAACAAGGGGAGAAAGTTGCAAGAAGGTGGCAAACCTATCGACTCTTGGATACTTAACCAATCGCAAATTTTATTAGAAAACTAGCAAACGCGGAGAACATCGTATTGTTCGATATTAACAGCTACTAAGAGTTTGTGTAGAATAAAATAAGATATTATTTTTCCGAGTATCCCTTAAATTTTTCCGGTTTTCTTTTCATGAGAACCTTCTCCTGAGAATATCTATAACAATAAAAAAAAGTCAAATTGGTATATCGGTTTAGACGTGATGCGATGACCACGAGAAATAGGGCTTCATTTTTATATTTATATATAGAGATTAAAAAACACATTGGGGTCACTGACCGCGAATCCAGAAACATAATCAGGCAATCCAATTTTCTGCAACTCAATTGGTCAGGATGATGCTGACGTTAAAGACTTGATCCAATGTGTAAATATCATAAGAGTAGGTTCGACCTTTGTCTTTTCTGCAATTCAACTGGTCAGGAGGATCGTGAAATCCATTTTTTCTTAACACACAGACGCTACAGTTTTGATACAATGTGTACATAGCATAAGAGTAGGTTCGACCTCTGTCGATGCGTAAAGACACCCGCGGGGGCCGTCGCGACCGATTTATTCGCACTATATCATCCTCAGAGTGCGGCCCTGTAATATGGAGAGAAAATATATCTATTATTATCTGATTGTCGACTTTCTCTCTTACCCCTTGCTTTTCAACGATTGACTTGGGAATTCGCTTTGATTTGTACGCTCCTTGTTATTTCTGTTTTTCTAGTTTGTGAACAAAGGGGATTTATAGCACTTGTTTAGCAGTTTCTATATCTTTGTATTATTCGATATGGGGATCATTTGTGAAGTAGCTGTATAGATAGTTTTGTTATGCTTTTAATAGACTTGAAAAAAGTGAGGGTATAAATTGGACGCCTACATTTTCTGCGCATTTTAGTCGACTTCTCCGTCATTTTTTAAAAGATTTTAAAACCAAGTTTTTTTTAGTAGAAATAGAGTACTATACTACTTTTTGTTTATCTGGGTTTAACTCAATTTTAGCGTTTTGGCTATTCAAACGAGATTGCTGTAAGGTTGTATCTCCGCTAAATAGCCAAGTGACATGTACCCTCTTAAGAAGACTATCCATTATATGCAACCTACTAATATACATTTGGTAAAAATCTACTAATATGTAGAGAAACTAGTAGTGTACGGTACAGGAACGGTCTTGATAACCACTTGGTTGGTACCATGGCTGGCGGTAAAAGCGCATCCAATAATTTCTTTACTTTCAATTTTATATTAGACAGCCAACCAACGCATGGTACTCCTTATGGTAAGAGACAACTGTGTTCTATAAATACAATAGATGTTATAGGTGTTGTTGTCCTATACCAGACTTTTTTGGGGTAAATAACACTGAACACGCACACAGCACTCCTGATGGTAAGAGACAATTGTAGTCAATAGACACCATAGATCTTATACATGCGTTGCCGTCTTGTAGCCGAGATGTTAGGCCTATTTACAAGTCTACCGGCTACTATATACCTACTCCGGACCGGAAGAAGATAGTTTTGATACTGTCATTATTATTATGGTAGTTGATAGACGAGATGAGAAACCCTTTTCAAGCAGTTTGCTAAGTAACGCACTTTCACTAGTGGACTTGTTAATTATTACTCATATAACATATGCTCGTCTTTGACAAGGTGTATGGTCTATTCTACATTTACACAGACCAAAAAGAGGTCTTATGTTATTATATAATATTAATTATAGTTACATTTATTCTTTTTTCATAATATTGGATGGCAAACAAGCAGACGGATTTCCTGATGATAAGAAATTCACGTCGCCTAGAGACACCAAAGGTGGTAATGGTGCGTTGCCAACCTGAGGCAGGGATGTAAGGCCTCGAGCAAAAGTCAGTTTACCGGCTACCTTACCCTCCAACCGGAACATGTCAACAGCAGGCATTGACGTTATGGCGTCAGGAATAGGTAAATCGGTGGTACCAATCCGGGCGAGTCGCTACGAAACTCTACCACCTAGTAAGAAGTCACGGTGTTAGTGACGGTGAGCCTATGCTCACCTTTTACGAGCTGCCTGGCAGGAAGGCAGATGGTCTATTCTACAAAGCCCGGACCAACACGGGGTCTTATCAAATCATACATAGACACTGGACATAGAGTCGGTAAAATTAATTTGTACATCCTAGACTAGCCGCATACGATATAGTATTAACGATATTGTTCTAAAACTGTAAGCTTTATGATAAGAGTTTTGGCATCATTGAGAAAAGACATAGTCATAGGTTTCTTCGTAGTTATTGAATTTCGTGTTTTTATTGATTAAAATTAGTTAATTTTGGTGATATTTACACAATTTTGTTTAGAAAAAGTGTACAAATGAAATAGTTATGAAGAAATTAATATCTCGTATATTTTTTTAAATGAACTTGAGTAATGAGGCCACTGCAAGAACCTGATGTACTTTGACGACTTTTGACTAATTTTGTATAATTTAAAATTGATTTTGTTAAGTCGGGTAACTTGACGCAAATTTTAACTTAATTAATGGCAAAAGCTAACGCTAATGCCAAAAAAAAGGAAAATAAATCTGGTATCTACTCGTTTTAGAATCTTTTTCTAACGACTTTACGTCATACTATACGTACGTGCCTTTAACATAAGGCTCTATAATTACATTCAAAACTACGCTTCCCTGGACATTAATGCTTTTGATTTCATTTTAAAATCATACATTATTTTTTAGAGTAATGAAAACCTTAATATAATACTTTTTAGATTCAAATTCCAGTGAGATCTCGCATCAAAGCGACGGCCATTTTTTCTGCATACTGCGATCACACTAATTTATATTCTAATGTAATTTATGTCAGGTTTTCCTCTTTGGTGTCCGTTAAACCTTTGCTCTAAAGATATCTTTATGTTTGACCGGCCGATGTGAGCCGTGAAATTATAAATTACTAGCTTTTTTCCCGCGTTTTTGCCTCTGCCGATATCTGCGTCTATCTGTCACGTATCCCAATATCTGTCAACTTTTGACAAATAAACAAATAATGACAAATCTTAAAAAAAATTAACGAGTACATAATAAATTTAATTAAGGACCCTAATCCTTTATTTAATAAAATTCTCATAATTTAGGTCCGAGTTTTGTCCTTTATTTTTTTCTAAATTTAACATAATATTATGTTATATTAATACGTCAATGCAAATATATTTTTAATGGAAACTACGACAAAGAATATACTTTTGTGCAATTACGGCGCCTTGCATCTTTTTGGGTTAAATTTTATTATGGTTTATATTCTAGTAACATACGGTGATCTAACCCTATAGTAGATGATAAGTTAAAGTTAAATAGGTATTTCACCCATGAACGTGTCTGCGGCAGTTATTAAAGGTTATATGAATAACGTGAAGGGTGAAAAGACGCAATATTAATATTTAAATGTTAAATTTCAACCTATGAAAAAACTTTATAATCAATTAACATAAAAAAACATTACACAAACGTCATATAGGTATTTTGTTTGTGTTAATATAATCTGTGGTAAAATCGGTATGCAAATCTAGTAGGGTTTCAGCGCCACTGAAATAGTGGATGGTCGCAATTTTTTTGTAATTATTGGTTTTCGTGTAAATTTAGTTTTTTTTTGCATTTAATACAATTTCGTTCAATTAAAGTGCACCAATGACGTTTTTATGAAGACATTAGTTTTAAGTGTTTTTCCTCATTGTTACGAAAAAATTACGACCATCTTCATTCACGATGGCGCTAAATCTCTCAATATAGCCATAATCTTTTTAGCCAAAATCAACCACTTGACTACTACTAGTATACAGTATTTACGTTTATATCATCATCAACTAATATGTCCGCTTGCTTGCCTATGAGTTTAAAAAAATAACTTTTTTCCTCGCAAAGTTCGAAAACAAAACAAATCATATCCCTTTAATCAACATTCGTAATTCACCTTAAAACGAATTAAAAAAGGTAAAAATAAATTGTAACCCTTAGATCTTAAACGCGGTTATTAATAATTATTTTAATATGCAAATAATGATAATAAAATTTCGTAGGTTTTCCTGCTTTTTGTTTGCCTTTATATTGGGTTAAACTTAATTATGTTGAGGGAGTTCAGTGGACTTGTTTTTGGACTTAATTTTTATTTATATGCCCCTGTTAATTCAGACCTCGTGTGTTTATAATGAAGGACTGAAGCGCATAATTTATGTTCTGGAGGAGGTACGGAAGATTATTTTATTTCGCTAGGCTTGATTTGCGAATATGCTTGAACTTTAATTGTATGTATACAAATACTTAATCATATAAAAGAATGAAATCTTTACAATAAAATTATTTAAAATGAATAGGGCTTCCCCGTGTTGCTCCGGGCTCCTTTGTAGAATAGACCATCTGCCTTCCTGTGCCAGGCAGCTCGTAAAAGGCGAGGCCTACAGGCTTGCCGTCACTAACACCGTAATATCTGACTAGGTGGTAGAGTTTCGCAGCGACTCACCCGGATTAGTACCACCGCCTTACCTATTCCTGCCGCTATAACATCATGACGTGTTCCGGTTCGGAAGGTAAGGGGCTACCTTATCCTTAGCCGGTAAACTTTCTTTTGCTCGAGGCCTAACATCCCGTCTTGGCAAGCCATTTCTTACCATCAGAAAATCCGTCTGCTTGTTTGCCTTCCAATATCATAAAAAAAGGTGCAGGTGAATAATAACAGGCAGCAGTACACTTTGGCTGAGTGCCCATGTTACGACGGCGATTAACGCTGTGTCTACTGAACCGATTGTAATGCAATTTGGCTAGTAGGTAATGATTGAAAAAACATACTTTTTTTAAGGTAAACTCTTGTCCTTCTCCACTAAACACTTATAAGTGTATAGTATAGTTTTTAAGGTAATCTACATACTTAAGTGAATAATGGAAACAGTGGAATAAACAAGAGTTTACCTTAAAAAGTGTGTGTAAAATGAAGTTCCGCCAATTGCCGACGATGACAAGTATAGATTCGCTTATAGAACAGACTTTATCCCGCTTTCTAAAGGAGTTCCGTGTTTGAGGCGTATAACTCAAAATGTAAGTTGGGCTATAAGTTTGGATTTTTTTATTAATTTTTTAATTAAAAGTTTGTTTTTTTATTTGTTTCTAGCATGGATTTTACAGATTGTTCCCCATTTTTTTCCAAGCTATGAGCTTTGTTGCTTAGAAATTACAGACAAACATTCAGTATAAAGTAACCAAATAACTTGATATCCAGAACATTTCAAGTTGCCGGTCATTACACATATACATACATACATTGAAGCCAAGTGTAAGTAGGGAATATCGAGTGCTAAGTAAAAGAAGTTCACTGGATTGGCTAGTTTTAAATATAAAGCTTCCTATGTAACGCACTCAGAACCTTTAAAAAATATTTTAGCACTTGCCCTGTATTTTAGTTAAATAGATACCTTCTGCATTAAGAAGGATTGAAAATGTCACTAGTTTGTAAGTGTTTGTGCAGGAAGAGATCTACCGCAGTACCTTTTCCTGCCGCCACAATGACAGTGGTTGGTACTCTCGTGCTACAGTCTGTAGGGTAGACTAACCGGTACACCTGCATTTGATTTTTTTAAATTATTGGTATTATTCGGTTTCTTTTAGACCAAATTAAGGAAATAGCGACTGCATCTGTGCGAGAGTACATCAACAGGAGTATTGTACGTTTTTTTTAAATAATGTTTAATAATATGGATTATAACAGTCAAGAAATAAGACAAGAATCACTCAATATTAAAATAAACGTAGCTAAACTTCACAAACAAAGAAACGCCACCCACAGACACCGAAACCAAATCGTTCTAAAACTTCATTTAAAAAGTTAAAAAACCAATAAATAATTCAAACTTTGCAAAAGTTAATTCGAAAGTAAAAGATATTCTACCAGAGCAATCCATCCGTAAAGAAGGGGTCGTCAGGTGAAGCGTGAGAGGCGATTAAAAATGTTATCTTATAAAAATGGCGGCTCTGTGAAATCGGGTGTAATTAATTCAACTCGAAAAAGAAATTAAGTAAAGGGTTTATAATCTATGGCGATATTGATAAAAAATATCCCCATTATTTATGCAGCGATTATATGTTAAACAATGGCTAACGAAATCACAGTTTATTGTTGCTTGTTTATAAAAAAAATGTCTTCACGACCGTACCCTATGACACTAATGACTAGCCGAAGATAATAACGGCTGCACTCAGAGAGATCAATCAAACGTTTAATCTATCATTAAGTCATAGTTTAGTTTAAAAATATCACTTCATCAATAATTAAAAGATATTTATGTCTCTGAGTGTCGCTGTAACTCTCTTAATGTCAAACATTTTGCCAAATGTAGGGCTACTCTTGAACCTCAAATCATGCCATATTAGAAATTGGAATCGAGAATTTCAGGTACTCTTGAACACAATACCTGTGAATTATTAACATTTAGTCAATAGTTAATATTGAATTATTTTATCGGGTTCGTTGAATTTATTTGTAACTGAATGTTAATAATCTGCTTGTTCTCTGTTCAAAAATACCTGAAACATATACGATTTAGTTAGACATTGAATTATTTTATCAGATTCATCTAACCTATTTGCAAATAAATATAAATAATCCGCTAGTACTGTGTTCAAAAATACATAAAACATACGATTCCAATTCCTAATTCGCGTGATATCGTAATACGAAAGTAACGCCACTGGGCACATCGCCAATCCCGAACGACAAAAAAAATGTGATTTTCAATAATATTATCAAGAGTATTGAAAAACACGTTTTTAATTGCTTTTGTTGCTTTTAAATTCGGGATCCCATGAAGTCAGGTCCAACACCAGACAGCTAAAACACAGAAATGACGTTTTGTGTACTTTAAAAGGTATAGGTTAGCGAACTAGCACACGGTTTACCCCCGTGTTGGTCCGGGCTTCTTTGCAGAATAGACCATCTGCTTTCCTGCCAGGCAGCTCGTAAAAGGCGAGCATAGGCTTATAGTCACTAGCACCGTAACATCTGACTAGGTGGTAGAGTTTCGCAGTGACTCACCCGGATTGGTACCACCGCCTTATCTATTCCTGCCGCCATAACGTCATGACGTGTTCCGGTTCGGAGGGTAAGGTAGTCGGTAAACTTACTTTTGCTCGAGGCCTAACATCCCGGCCTCAGGTTGGCAACGCACCATTACCAACTTTGGTGTCTCTAGGCGGCGGAAATTTCTTACAATCAGGAAATCCGTCTGCTTGTTTGCCTTTCTATAACATAAAAAAAAATAAACAAAATAACGGTCGTCCTGGTGGTAAGAGGTAACTGTGGCTTATATTGTTATAGGACACTGTCATTGAAGATCCGAACTAACTCGGAGAAAATATGGTATGCCAGAAACAAAAAAATACAGCAATTTAACAGGCGCAAACTAATACAATTTTAATTGATTTTTATTGCTAGATTAAAGTAAAAACTAAAGTATCTTAATGCCCATTTTATCGAAGAACTAGGCAGAGGTACAACCAGGGCACCCACGACTAGCCGAAGACATTAAGTCTCGCAATGTGATAGGTGCTAAGCCTATCGCTAATCAGACACATATGCTAGATTCAATTAGATGTTTTTTTTAAGAAAAAATTTGAAAGTAAAATCATTTAATCAATTCCATGATTTAAACAATAAACATTTAACAATTTTGAGGATAAGATTTAGAGATAAGCACGTTTGTACAATAAATGACTTATTATTATAATTTATTTCCATTAACTCTTATTTCCTACGTTTGTATATTTAAGATAAAATAATAATAATAAAATAAAGTATAAACATAAAAAACCATATTACCAAAAAACGGTGGTCGTTCACCTAAACCATCAGTAGTCAGGGCTACAGAGTAAGGAATCTCCGCATAATGCGTGCCGTCCCGAAAATATTCACCTTCTGAATTCGGCTCTTAACCTAGGATTGCAGCGCGGGTCTCTAAAGATTTTGGTCTAGACTTTTCGCTATTAGACCGTTTAGAATTATAATTATTATTTAGTACTAATTCACATTAATTTTTTTTAAACTGGTATTTTTTAATTTTTAAACATATTGAAACTAAACAATCAAACTCGTAATGGGCAAATGGTTTACAAAGAGCGTTATAAACATACATACAAAACAAGTTTATTAGTTCTATTAATTGCTCGTATTAAAAGCCAGTACCTAAGAAGTTTGTCTCAATTTATCGAATATCAAACAGTATGGAAACATAATCTATACAGAAATATGCTGTGAGCTTTACTCAGGGTCGGCAGGTGTTTTCGCTTAATTAATAACAGCAATAATTGACTGCCGCTGGCTGTTATTGGAAACTATCATAACATTTGGGTCACGAAACTCCATGACATGTTATATGAACAGTTTTGGTACTTGCAAGTATTATTTTATATCATTTTGTTATGATATTGGAAGGCAAACAAGCAGACAGATTTACTGTTGGTAAGAAATTAACGCCGCCTAGAGACACCAAACGTGGTAATGGTGCGTTGCCAACCTAAAGCCGGGATGTTAGGCCTCGAGCAAAAATAAGTTTTCGGTTACCTTACCCTCCGAACCGAAACATGTCAACGGCAAGCATTGAACGTTATGGTGCCAGGAATAGGTAAGGCAATAGGTAACATCTGCTTAAGTTACATATAATGTTTTTTTTTCAAGGTCATGGTTATAATCATTAATAACATGACGTTCGTCATCTACTTTTTAAGAGGAATTACCCAGGTTTGATATTTACCGCTTTTGCCTATAAATGCTTTTACGTCAGTGCTTGCAAGTGTTGTGCACTGTTCAGAAAGCGTTAGAAAAGTCATAAGCTCAGCCTAATACTGGCAACGCACCACCAAGCACTTTGGTATATACAGTATGTATTTTTTATGGTCGAACCATTTATCTGCGTGTCTTACAACGTCAAAAAATTATTTGTGAATACGTTATAATATGTAGACCTGCTACATGATTTTGAGCCTCTACGAATTCGTAGACATCGCTGTCTACGAACTAAAAATGTTTCGTAGACTAGCCACACCCGTGTGTGCTTACGATACTGGAAATATTATTTCAAAACGTATATTTTCATTTTGAATGACTAATTTGTTACTAACCGCGAGGTTTTTACAACTTCACCAGGCTATAAAATATATGTACAACTTACACTTAGTACATTATGTAATTGAAATGTCTGATCTAATCGTACCTCCAAGTGTAGTATGAGGATCAGATATTTTGTTAACTTGACTACCACCAATGAGACTCATATCTAATCCCGGGCAAAGTTATTTCTATTAGAAAATTGAAAATACACATTTTCCCTTTTTTGGCCTACCCGGAGATTGAATCCGGGACCTCAAGAAGTCAAATTCAACGACGGATCCTTAGACCACAGAGGCGAACAGTGAGGCGTGTAATTTAAGCTTTTAAAGTCAAAGCCAAGAGATAGACAAAAAATGATATTGGTGCGGTCTAAGTTTGTCGGTTACCACTACTGTGGCAGAAATAAATAATGGGGTAGAAATACTAATCATATAAAGATGTCTCAGCTCTCTAATATTAGGGAACCCACGGTGTCAGTGACAGTGACAATTAAACTAGTTCTCCCCTGTCTGGCAGATTTGTCTGGTCTATTTTACGAGCTGTCTGGCAGTCACTTAGTTTTTTTCTGCTTGAATACCCCGATATTTTGCGTTTGGTTACAAGATAATAAATAAATAGAAATCCAACAAAATACGAGTATCTTGGGAGTAGGTTTAGACATTTAGGAATTAATGTAAAACAAATATACAAAAAGGTTTGTAATTTTTGGAACTTCTATTTCTGCTATTATTTTGTTGTTTTAGTAAAGTAATAAACACCCAAATCTTCCAACTAAACTTTGTTCTCGTGTATTGTATGATACCTGAACAACGTAGCTTTGCCCTTTTTTTTATTAAAACGATATGTTAAAAAATAACAGGTCGATTTATCGTCTGCCAAACTCTCTTCTTTTTAAATTTCATGAAAATAGTTAAAGCCGGTTATAAGACTTAGAAAAATAAATAAATGTGATATATACAAAAATTGCTGGTTTGAAAAATTAAAGGATTATTATATAAAAACCTTTCTTTTAAGTTTTTTATACTTTTATCACCGGACCCAGACCAACAGGGTCTGCTATGGAGAATAGGCCTTCCCGCCAGGTAATTCGTAAGACATACATTTAAACGTTAGTCACACAAATGCCTGCCCCGTCGGGAATCGAACTCAAGTCTCTCGATTTATCGGCTAATTAAGGATTGTACGCTAGCCCGTCGACCAAAAGAGGAAGTCATAGTAAGGTAAAGTATCAAGATTATTCTGATCGGATATATGATCGTACAGGCTGTTGATAGCCGTCGGGTGCAATCAGAATGTCTAACGCCTTTAGTTTTGTAACCATCACGTTATCACCTATCTCTATATGATTAACCTGCGGCTTCACTCGTGCTTTAAATTTATTTCGTTAGTGTTTATAAAAAAAACAGTGAAACCACTAAAACACTTTATGAGGTGATATCAAAATAAATAAATGAGTATATTTTACTTTTGCTTTTCAGGCTAATACATTTGTTTTTATATATACCTCTGTTATCTAGCAGTCCGTTTTTGGACTTGACTACATGAGGTCCCGAGTTTTATCCCCGAGTCGAGTAACAAAAATGAAATGTGATTTTCTCATTTTTTTTACAAATCCCAGGAATGGATATTGGCTGGCGATAGACTATTGAATGCCACCTATCACATTGTTGGACTATGTATCTTTGCAAAGTCATTGGTGCCCTGGTTGTACCTCTGCCTAACTCTGCGAGGATTAAGGCGAGGCTACATGCCCGATTCCTATTACTATGACATTACGGAAAACTACTGTATCGATTTTGACCTGGTTTAAAAAATTTGGGTTGAGTTTAAGCTTAAATTTGCGATATATTTCTGTAAAAACTGTTTTGGTAGGAGCGGATATATCTTTTTCAACTCTGAACTAAAAGTAATGTACTTGATATTTTATTGAGATAAAACAAAATCAGATGTTGCCATTTACATAACATAGGATATTTAAAAAGTATAAAGTTACTTGGATCTAAGATATGTAACATGTTCAATAAAAATTCTTGCTAGCTAAGTTTCCGGCGAATTATTTATATATCACTTTTTTATTACTAGCATACCAAATAGTACAAGTTAATATAACAGTAATTCTTGGTAGTGTTCTGTTTGTGTATAGTCTAATATGATATCACAAGTATTGCACGAAAAGAAATTGAAAGACATCTAAAAAAGTTGAAATTAATTAGTTTCTCATTTCGATATCACTGAGTTTTATTTTCTATGCTCTTAGTTACTCAAATAACTGAAATGTTTTTCTTAATATTATACATAAAATTCTCGTGTCACAATGTTCGTTCCCATACTATTCTTAAACGGCTTGACTGATTTTCATGAAATTTTTTGAGCATATTGAGTAGGTCTGAGAATCGGCCAACGTCTATTTTTTCCCCTAAGTGATGAGGGTGAATCTTTTTGATACCCCGTAGTGATAAGGGTGACTCACCCCATTTTTTTATAGCAGAACAACGTCTGCCGGGTCAGCTAGTCTTAAATAAAAAATTCTCGTGTCACAATGTTCGTTCCCATACTCATCTTAAACGGCTTGACTGATTTTCATGAAATTTTGTGAGCATATTGAGTAGGTCTGAGAATCGGCTAACATCTATTTTTTATAACCCTAAGTAATGAGGGTGACTCACCCCAATTTTTTCATAGTAGAAGAACGTCTGCCGGGTCAGCAGTATATATATTATAATAACTTCACCGAACTTATAACAGAATAAAATATATTTTATAATTAATTTAGTGCATCAGAAAATACATTAAAAGTGATTGGCTAAAAAATTTTGAAAATTTATAATTATTAAAAAGCAATGTTTCATTATTCAGATTTTTTCAGACATCCCTATATCAACATGTTTGCAATAAATCTGCGATAACACAACGTCTAAGCAAAATCAAATGTTCTTGTTATCCTAATGGTGCGATGTTATTTTTTCAATAATAATGAAATCATTCTATCGAGGATAAAATATGTTTCATTTTTTGTCAGCTTGGTGAAGATCAATTTAGGTTTGGATCTTAAACTATAAACATTATAATTACGAAATCATTCTGAGCATACTATTTGAAAGAAATCATTAAATTAAAGTACATTATTAAAAGACTAAGGACTTGTACTAGATGTTATACAATTATTACTCTTGTTAGTAGTATTAATATTTAGTTGCCTCTGTGGTCTAGTGGTCAGGTGGTGTTGACTGTTTCAGGTCACCAGTTCGATCCCCGTGCATGCCTACAAAAATGTCACTATTATTTCAAAATTGAAATAACTTGACCTAGACTTGGATACGTGCCCAGATGGTGATAGGTCTGCCAAGAGACTGAAATACCTTCCGCTAATCGTAAGTGCTCAAACTGTGCCAACCTCTTTGGAGAAACGGGCGTTAAGATACTTACTTTTTTTCATCATGAGTCCTTTCATTTGTTTTCGTGGCATAACAGTAAGTATTCATTGTATAACAATAACACAATCCAGTTATTATTATTTAATATGTTACCTGTATTGCAGTCTTGAAATTAGTGCGTAAAAAACACATAAATTTAAATACCTTTTTTGAACAATCTAAAAACATTTAAAGATTGAAACTTAAAATACTCAATTCATAAGGATAGGCTCAGTGGATAGGCAATAGCCTGGCACTAGCAACTCACCAAATGAAAAGTGATGTAAGCTAGGACAAAACCCATTGACTTTTGTATTAAATTAAGACTTGCCTTAATTTTAACTTGTTAGGTTGTAACATCTAACTCTTACTTGTAAGCAGGGTTAAAAACTAATATAAAACTAAAATTCCAATATTCACTAGAACTAACTAATAGAACTTAATAGCTAACGAAATTTGCACGAAATACAACATAGCCCTTGCCTGCAGCCTTAACTAGTAACAGCAACTAATATCAAACTAAAACTTCAATAGCTTTTCTAATTTACTAAAATTAACTACTGGAACGTAACTAAAACATTTGTGATTTAGGATGTCTTTTTTTTAATATTCACACGAAACGTAAACCCTTTTTGCGGCCCGGTTTAAAACTAACATCAAACTAAAACTTCGCTAAATCATTTTATTCACTTATACAATAACTAATAAGATACAAGTAAAATATTTTTAATTTCGGCTTCTTTTTTCGAAAATTATAATAGGTGCAGTATTGCTTATAGCCGGGTTAAAAAACTAATACCGAACTAAAATTTCAATATCTCATTTAACTCGCTAAAAGTAACTAAGTAATTGAGTAATTTAGGGTTCCTTTAAAATAAGGCATGGGGTATAAAAATACATTTCTCAACAAACCATCATTCAAAACAAACGAAATTTATATCAGCAATTAAGTTACGGAACACTCGCAAAATATTGCTAATTAATGTAAACACAAACGATTAGGACTGCAAATAAACACACCAAATGGCCGTCTGTAGCAATAAATACCTATAATATTTTTAATTACAACAAAAAAAGACATAAAACAGAGAGATAAACGTAGTCATATTGTAAATGAGAGAAAAATACGTTGGGGAACTGGATTTTTAAATGTGTTATAATATATAGCAAAAACAGGAGCGGACTTGGTAGGTCATCAGAATAAATAAATTATGATATAGTGGAGTGGTTTTTAGCTGCTTCCCATCTCTTTTTGGCGTTTTGTAGAGTTAAGCGTGTTTTTACAGTCTATGCCTTATTAAAAAATATAAAACTGTTTGTCATGACAGAATGTTAAGTGCATTTATAATGCATTTAATTTTAAGTAAAACTGCAAAAAAAAACAACTTCGATTTTAATAAAAAGGTGGTCAAAGTATACTCGAATTGACTATTTTCTTCGATGTTATTGGGACTTAATCATCATAATATGCAGACTTAGCAATACACTGCAAGCAAGCTTTTTCAAATAAAAAAGAGTTTTAAAATCGGTTCAGAAATGACGGAGAAAACAAATAACTTACATAAATAATATATAATCTCCCTTTTTTCAAAACAAATTATTGTTTAGTGAAAATATTTCGTTACGTTGTTGTCTTACGACATAAAATATATAAAAATACACAAATTTGAGATTTTTTCCCGTGTTTGTCCTTGCTCCTTTGCAGAATAGACCATCTGCCTTCCTGCCTAAAAGGCGAGCATGGGCTTATCGTCACTATCATCGTGACCGCCTACTAGGTGGTAGAGTTTCGCAGCGACTCGCCCGGGTTGGTAACACCGCCTTACCTATTCCTGCCGTCATAACGTCCAATGCTTTCTGTTGACGTGTTCCGGTTCGGAGGGTAAGGTACTTTTGTTCGAGGCCTAACATCCCAGCCTTAGGTTGGCAACGCACCATTGCCAGCTTTGGTGTCTCTAGGCGGTGTGAATTTCTTACCATCAGAAAATCCGCCATATTGTTGGCCTTCCATTATCATAAAAAAAAAACTATTTAAAAATTTAAATACAAAGAGTCCGTTCTATAAATTTAAAGTCTCTTTGAACGTGTTTAAAAAATCTCCGCGCTGTCTAATGAATTTATGGCCAGGAACTTGTCCTCGCTCGTAATTTTTTTCTCTGGAGACGCGATAAACAGTGCGATAGCGATGGCGCGTGATGAGTAGTGCGCTTGCGGTTTTTTCTTATTTTGCTTTCGAGTTTCAGTTCGTACCTGTTAATGAGCAAGTCTATATATTAAATAATAATTATCGTAGCAGGTGCAATTAGAAAACGTGAAACCTCCCGCGACTTGTAATTTTATTATTCGGGGGAGTTTTTAACGTTGATAGTTTAATACTTGGTATGATCCTTGGCTTTACTCTCGATGGAAAGTCATGCTACATATTTAAGCACTAATAATATAAATGCAAAAGTTTGTATATTCGTTTGTTACTTCTTCACGCAAAATCTGTTGAACCGGTTTTCACCAAATTTGTCACACATGTAGAGAGTAACTTGGATTAATGCATAGGATAGTTTTTTTCCAGTAAAAATGGTCCTGTGGGACCAATAACCACGCGAGTAACGCCGCGGGCAACAGCTAGTATGTATATATATCTACATTAGAACCACGTGTTGACCCGGGCCACCTGTTTAGGATAGACCATCTACCTTTTTCAGTTAATCCAAGCAGCTGGTAAGAGGCGACCAAAAGTTAAATAGGTCATTATCGACGAGACTTTCGGTTGTAAAGTGCTGTATTTCTGGTTCCGTAATGACAATGTCATGTACCGCTTTCTGTCTTCTTTCTTTCATCTCAATTTTTGACTTACGAGTTAGCCTTAAAAACGATATATTGATCTTAAATAGATTAATAGAACACCCTCACCCTGTCGTATTGTAATTGCAATCGTAAACAAGGCAGTGGTCAGTCCCAATTACAGGGTGCTCGTAAAATGTGCCCTCGATGTAAACAGCCTTTAGTTTCCCCCCAATACTGGTACTCGTGTAACCATTCTATATACAGGTTGATTGTTTTATAGTTATTGATGATTTTCTGTATATTAGATTTATATTTATTCTTTGCCGCCTAGATTAAATCCATTACAGTACATCCAGTCCAGTAAATCCTTTTTGGGTCAATGTATACGTTTCTACAATAAGCTGCCCATTGGTATTAGAGATCTACCTATTAATAAGTTTAAAAAATGTAAAGTATCTTCACGCCCATATCCCCGAAGAGGTAGGCAGAGGCACAACCAGGGCACCCACAACTAGCCGAAGATACTAAGTCCCACAATGTGATAGGTGGCAAGCCTATCACCAACCGGGCACATTTCCAATCCCGACCAACATATTTTTAAAAAATGTATCAAAGCAAAATTATGTCAAAAAGGCTATTATACGGTCTCAGAGTATTTGGAAGATGAACATGCTTGGGTTTCAATCTCCCACTGCAATTTGTAATGTGATTTGTTGTACCTTTTATTTAAGTTAAAGTAAGATTGTAATTTATATTTTTAATCTAGTTTACTTTGTAATTATTATTATTGAAAAAAGACAAGCCTGCTGAGTTTCTCTCACCGGATCTTCTCAGTGTGTGGCAGCGTTCCGATCCGGTGGTAGTTTAAAAAAAATGTCGACGCCCACAAATACCACTTGTATGGTTCATGTGAATAAAGATATTTCTGATTCTGATATCATTCAGTTTATTAAAGTTCATTAAATTATCTAACTTATCATATGTTTATTACCGCCTTGCTAGCGGCGGCGTCGGACTTGACATCTTTAGGTCCCAGGTTCGATCTCCGGGTTGTGCAACAAAAAAACTAGAACATGCGTATTTTAAACTTTCTAAAAAAAGTGTTGCAGAGGATTTGATATGTGCCTTTTGACGATAGACTTGCCACCTATCACATTGTGGAACTTACTGTCTTCGGCTAGTAGTGGGTGCCCTGGTTGTGCCTCAGCCTACCGATCACATATTTAACTTCAAAAGTCAATTTACTGTAGCGTATCTTTCTCTCTTTCCATTTCTTATTTTGAGGAGAACTAAGTGTTTGTTCATTTTCTTTTATCATAAGCAATTAGTATATGTATGTTAAATTTATACGTCAGAAATAAGACATGATAACGAATAATAAAACAATTTACTTTTAATTTATCTAAAGAATTATCTATGATAATTGAAATTGAAATGTTTGATTTAGGCTTTGTTATTATTCATAACTACTAAATAACTACATAAAGTTAAGAATTAATTTACAACTTTACATTTCAACTTTACAATTAATTCTAAAATTGAACATTTAAATAATCCCATGCAAGACCTACACGCAATTTAGCTAAGAACCATCTTGATCAAGTCTGCCTTTATACAAAACTAGCTGTTAACTTCGTTTCACCCGTTGAGTTTGTATGGGGAAAACTAAAATGTCAGTTTCCCTGGTTTCCTTGTGGTAAGGGATAAATGTTGTCATTCTCTCGGATCTAAGCTACCTCACCATCAATTTTCAGGCTAATCGGTTTAACTATCCCGTCTAATTCATCTTTCATAATTATTTTTTTGTTTTTAACGTGTATTCTGCTTGGTATAAAATTAGTGCAGCAGACCTTGTGCTATAAGTGTTGTAACAAACCCGACTTTCTTTTATATACGAGTATATAGATATTCGCATTGAAAACGTTCTTTCCGTTTAAAAGTAAAGATGCCAGAGACAGAGACATAGACTCGTTTAACTTATAACACCTCCTTTTTTGACAAAACATTAGAATCCACATAGTGAAAATTTTGCTAAAATAATTTTTATTAACTAGCATGTATTTTAAAATTCAATGTATGTACAGATGAATCAAATTTATATATAAAAACATGAAAACGAGTTAACAAAAATGGTAGATTGAAGACCTTAAAAAGGAGCACCCTGTATACAATGTGTACAAGCTCGCCGTTAACATTATCAAATCGCTCTTTCGAAATGGCACGACCGATAACTATCAGTCCATTGTCCGCCCTAGGTCACAGGTTCGACTTCGGCATTTGAGTGGAATATAAAATCAATTGCCCGTAACATTGGCTAACCAACCGGAAAATATATCCGACCGGAACTCCGTCGAAGTGCCTTTTTCGTTAATACCTCGGAAAGGAAGATCGGCAAAACGGTTTGGCTGCTCGACCACTTAAACTATTGACTTTAATTTTAAACTGTGTTGATATACTTAGCTTACTTCATATTTTGTTTGATCGCGTATGTGCTCTAGTAATTAAGTGTTGACGTTGGCTATATGAGGTCCTGAATTCGATTTCCGCGTCGGCCAGCTTGAAATGTTTTTTTATTTTATTAAACGTTAAAAAAATCAAAGTAGCCGGGATTGGACAAGTGTCTTGTTGGTGGTAGGCCACCTACGAGGTGGTATCAAATTGTGGGCCTTAGTTGTACCCCTGATTAATTCTTTGGGGATATGGACGTGAAGATACTTTGTTAGCTAAGTATGTAAACACACAAGCGCATGTATACAAAAATATACACACGTGCAACTTTTTACTTTGTAAATTGTACAGTAAAATACGATAAGACTGTATTACGATACGATATACGTAAGATACTTTTTTTTACTATATTTATACAAAAAATGATGTTATGTGGATGGGTGGTAAACCAAACATTACTGTGGAGCATAACATAAGTATGTTGAAATGCATAATGATACATATAAATATTAACTTCGGTGGAATTCCAATGTGTAATTCCACCGAAGAATAGTAACAATAATAGAGAAGTAATAAAAAATAAAGATGGTATCCCCGAAGAATTGGGCAAAAGTACAACCAGGCCACCCGCAGCTAGCCAAAGACACTAAGTCTCAATCTTAGGTAGCAAATCTATTGTCAATCGGGGACATATCCAATCCCGGGCAACATTGTTTTAATTTAAAATTTGATAAAAACTTTTTGATACCTGACCCGGGGATCGAACCCAGACGTCCTGAAGTCAAGGACGACCAGACCGTTAGATCACATCGGCAATAAAGGTTGAAATTTGAGAAGTTCACATACTACGTGATATAACTCGATACTGTTTGGTCAGTTGGGCTTTTATTGTTATTGGCGGTCTGTCTGTGATGTCTTACATTACCCGATCGTTTAATTACGAACCTGCCCTATCTATACATATTATACTTATTACCTATACATATATAACTTATCATACATTAAGTGCTAAAAAAATTGGTTATAAGAGCGTTCTGAAATATAGTAGATTTAAGTAAATGGACAGGCTTAGCTACGGGGGTCACAAATATTTAATCTCTTAAAATCTAACATTCCAACTTTCAGCTTTCTAGGACTTCAGGAAGTGAGTGATCTGTGAGTCTGTGCAGCTAATATTTATCGCCGTACTACAAAAATAATGAAATACTAGTTTAACACACGTTTTATTAAACACTGTCTAAAATTGGATTCTCAAGCAATAACGTGTCGGATGTCTATTTTTTTTGTGGTAATATGATACATGTAAAGAATGGTGCCGTCAGAAGAGATTAACCTAAAAACTGTTGTAGATACAATAGGTAATAGTAACGTAAGTGTTTTTCAACATTTTAGAATAGATGTTTAACAATATACCAAATACAATAAATAGCGAAACAATTAATAGTATTAAACTTTAAAAGAAGCTTTTTGGTTATTGTGGTAAATTAAAAATGATGTACTCGTAAGAACCAGTACTAACGTTATATGAGTATAACTATTTCACATTTGTATAAATATTGACTGGCACCATGTCAACCTTTTATGTCGAATAAGCTTATATTTATAACATATAGAACATATAGCTTAAATTTCTCTTTAAAAAGTAAATTGCTTTTAACCAAACACTTCATTAGCGGTGATAACTACTATAATTTTCTTTAATAAAGACAAATTGTAACAGAGAATAAGCTGCTTCGGGACTAGAAAATACATCCCTTTTTTACAGCAGTCAAAATTATAGTTGTATTCCAATCTAGAGGGAAGGCTAGCCGGTAGCTTTACAAGTTAGCCATCGGATAGCGAGGCAACTATGTTAAGGTTTATGGTGTGTTTACGCCATGGTTATTTCTTACTATCAGAAGAGCCGCATGTTTTCTCGCTGCCTTTTGCCATAAAACATCTACACATACAAAATACTGTAGAAAGAGTGAACTCTGTAGACTAAAAATATTTCAGAAAAAAATTTTTTTGGCAACTAAAAAAGGTCAGCAGAACACATTTTGATTATTTTTAGAATTTTTGTCTGCCAGTTTGTTTTCTAGCCTCGATTTACGTCCAAGCTCGTGACGAAATTGGCTGGCGGGCACTTAAGTCATACAGAGGTAGAACCTTGGCACACTCATCAGACGAAGTTACTCTCCATCCGGCAAAGTGGTAGGTGGCAAACCAATCGCCAACTGGATATTCCTAGGCAACGTTGGTTTCATAAGAAAATTGAAAAAATACATTTGAGTTGTCTGACTTCGAAGTCGGACCCGAGACTTCATGTCGTCTACGTCGGACCACTAGACCACAGTGGTGATTACATTGCATATTATTTGTTGTATATTTTATATTATCCATCCTCGTTGCTACCTCACCAAACTTATTACAAACTCAATATACTGTCTACCCTCGGCTAATCGAAACTGATTCGCCGTCGCTATTTGAATATTAATTGCGGTTATATTTTGTTAATCTTAACAAAATAGCGATTATATGCGCGCCGGTTTCTTCTCGCGAGTTACTGTCGCTAATTTATGCTGTGGCACGAACTATAGCATTTTAACTCCTTCGAAGACAACAGCGGAAAACAAAATAGCACAACTTTCTTTTTATGGATTTTCGATTCTAAGCTTCGAATCGGTGTAATACTTAGATATAGATACTTTTTTTATGATATTGGACGGCAAACAAGCAGAAGGATTTCCTGATGGTAAGAAATTCACGCCGCCTAAAGACACCAAACCTACGCCTTACGCAAAAGTAAGTTTATAGTTATGTTATGGTGGCAGTAAGATGGTGGCACTAACCCGGGCGAGTCGCTGCGAAACTCTACCACCCAGTAGAATATCATGGTGTTAGTGACTGTAAGCCTATGCTCGCCTTTTACAATCTGCTTGGCAGGAAGGCACATGGTCTTTTCTGCTAAGGAGCCCGAAACAAAAACTTATTAATGTTATGATATTTTTTGTCATTACATCTAATTTCCAATTGTTTGTATAATTTTAGAGTGTGGATATCAAAACCAAACAAATGTGACACATGTATGGTATGAGGTATTTATTAAAAATATTGGACCTTTTAAATTCCGTCCATTTATTAACATCAGTTTAACTATTTATTTAATTATTAACTTATAGTTATATATACTTCTTGTTCATTTCTAGTACAAATTACTGTCAATTTTGTATTTTTCATGTAATTTTATATTGTGTGTTTGTTGTTGTTGTTGTGTGTGTGTGTGTGTGTGTTTTAATATTGTACTTTTTCAATATTCTCCCCTTTTTTCCCTTAGTCTGCTACCACTTTGCAAGTCTAATATTGAGACTGAATTTAGAAGTGGTATATCAAATAATTTTGCCCGGCTCGTTGGTCAAGTGGCCAGCGTACACGCCTAACTACATTGACCAACCGCGAGGCTTGGGTTGATCCCTAACGGGGGCAGGCTTTTGTGTGATAAACATCTAGATGTCTGCATTTTCCGGGTCTGGGTGTTTATTAAATTTATTCTAGTATCTATTTAAGTATTTTTATGTATTCGTATCGTTGACTAACACCCATTACACAAGCGTATAATTTGTTTACTTTGGGGTTAGATTTAATTTGTGTGACTTGTCCAGGTATATTTATTTATTTAAATAGGCACATCATACTAACTGTATATAAATTGAATGTGTACTAAAGAAAATATTACTCAGACTCAAAGATTTTGTTAAAATTTTGTCTATTTTTTATCAGTTAAATACATAATCATTCAAAGTAATAGTAACATTTACGTGTTTATTTTTTCAATTTATTTTATATTTCTTTTATTTTTGAACAATTTAGTGTTATTGTATTTTATTGCATACTTTAGAGTATATAAAGTTGCACGTGTGTGTATCGGTGTGTGTTTACTTAATTGGCTAAGTAATGCAAAATTATTCCACTTTGTACGCAGCAGCGTACATACTGCAGTTAATGATTGAAGTATCTTTATGCCCGTGTTCGAGTAGAAATAGGCAAAGTTACAACCAGGGCACTCTACTTAGCCGCACTGATGTAAGTCCCACAAAGTGATATCTAAACCTGTCGTCACCTGGGCAACATGCTTTTTCTTGCTATACCCAGGATCGAACACGAGACGCCACCAAGTCAATCTAGCACCGGATCAATATACCATGGAGGGGATTATTGATTATTTTATGTTGTTTATTCTTATTGACCAAAAAAACAAAGAAAAGGATTTACTGCAGTTTACAACGAGCTGGTTAGTGGCGATCCGGCTTTACTGAAGCCAAAAAGTGTACAGTCACGCTTCGAACCACCCTCCACCCCG
>NJDD01001131.1:48288-95161 GCA_002245505.1 Calephelis nemesis | reverse complement strand
GCTAACTTCATAAGACTATGAATTTAAATACGTTAGTCGATGTCAAAGGGTCGTGTTGCATTCGTTCACGCCGCTAAAATGCTACCACTGACAAATATTACCTTAATCCACATTATCATTATTGGCATAGTTGTTGTATATATCCTCTGATATCTGAAAATCGATCGTAATTATTACTTTTAGTCTAGCGGTCTAGTGTCAGACTTAAGTACTTGAGGTCCCGGGTTCGATCCCGGGTCGGGACACAAAAAAGTTTAAAATGTTTATTTTTAATTTTCTAATTAAAATAACGCATGGAATTGGAAATGTGCGATAGGCTTGCCTTCTCCTATCACATTTTGGGTCTTGGTGTATTCGGCTAGTCGTGGTTATGCCTCTGTCAGCATCTTCGGAGAAAGGGGCCTGAAAATACTTTTTTTCACGTCTGATATTGTTACTTTATTACTATTCCTGCAAAATATTCAGAATATTTATTTGGCGAATTTGTTTTAAAATAAGCTGATAATGTTTGCGTTTCATAAAAATGTATATGGAATCTATAGGTATGTGGAAGATATTTCTATAGTAAGATATGTTTTAACGTTTTTGAATGTGACCAATAATTTGTTGTTTTACCTATCGATTGCTTGAATTGAAAGCCTATCGCCAACAGTAATATGTATTACTTAAACTCCGGTCAACGATATTTTTATTTGATAAAATATAATAGATTGTTGTTATTTGTTAGTGGTTTAGTTAGCATTAAAATAAATAAATATTAACTTTTAATCGAGAAGTAAATTTTAGCGCTCCGTAACATTCAGCAACTTTGCTTATCAGAGGACGGATTGTTGAAACAGGGTGTAAAAATATTCGGACCACGATCTCACTTGACGCTTTTAATACCTCGTATTTTTGTATTCAAAATAACCATGAATCTTATTATCAACACATTTCATAAGACGGTAAATAAATTAACTTAATGATTTTCTTGAGGCGTTCCCAAATGTTTACGATAAAGGAAAATCTTTTTGCCTTTAATTTATAAACGAAGGACCCCACACTATTAATTATATTGTTTATGTTAGAGCCATATTTTTAATAGACATATTACCTACATAAAAATTTGTAAAATTTAAAGATTTATTTTTAAATTCATTTTTGAAATGAAACTTTATTTTTATCATTAATATTTTTTTTTCAAATTCACACTTCTTAAATTTAACTTCAGTAAAGCACGAAGCCTGTAGTAATTAGCTTTATACTTGTTATTTATATGTAATTATTCGTATCCCCGAATAGGTAGGCCAGGTCTTCCACAAATTGCCGAAGACACTAAGTCCAGCAATGTGATAGGTGACAAACCTATAGTCAACTGGACAAAAATTCGATTCCCGGCAATGTTGATTTTATTAGAAAATTGGAGAAACACGTTTTATATAACCTGAAACTTCAGCATCTGTCACCGAAGTACTACTTTTCATCAGGTCACTTGCGTTTGATTGGTCAGCTAGCAAAATGTTAAAAATATGTATATTTTTTACCTCTTAGAAAATATTTTTCTGAATCACACCAAAGTTGCACTATCAAGTAGCACACTTATCTTTGGGAAACCATAAAATACTTTTACGTTTCATAAATTAGATGAATGTCTTATTAAGTTTGATGCTCACATAAAATAATAGTTATATTAATGAAAGTGTACCATCGTAAAATATTATGAGCAGCCTATTTGAAACGGATTAGTGAGATGTATCGTAAAATTGGACTTAATCTTGCCCTAGTTGAACGGTTTATTGCAGGATAGATTCGGTAGTCTTAATGAGACGGAATTGTCAATGTTATATAGATCTCTCTTGCCACTGTATTTTTAGTTTTTGCATTGGCGTAAACATCTGCCATTAGTCAAGTTTAAGTTTTGCAGCTTTCGGCTTTCATATTCAAAATTAGTCATAGGTGGTCAGAGATAGTTCTTTTTTTATTAAGATAATGGATGGCAAACAAGCTGACGGATTTCCTGGTGGTAAGAAATTCACGTCGCCTCACCAAACACCGCGCAACACCAAAGGTGGTAATGGAGCGTTGCCAACCTGAGGCCGCGATGTTAGGCCTCGACCAAAGTAAGTTTACCGGCTACCTTACTCTCCAAACCGGAACACGACATGACGTTATGGCAGCAGGAATAGGTAGGCGGTGGTAACAATCTGGGTGAGTTGCTGCGAAACTCGACCACCTAGTCAGATATCACGATGATAATGACGCTAAGCCTATGCTTGCCTTGCCAGGCAGAAAGGCAGATGGCCTATTCTGCAAAGGAACCCGGACCAACACGGGGACAATATAGTATAATAGATATACTGTCTCTGTGTACTTGCCATTGCATTTTTTAGTTTTCGCATTGCTGTAAGTATCTGCCATTAGTCATGTTTAAGATTGCATCAATTTCCCCATGTAGCAAAATCGAGCTTTAATTATTCAAAATTAGTCATAGGTTGTCATAGAAAGTCATGTCAGGGTCTAGGGCAAAGCAGTGGAATTCTCATTCAAGCTCATTTCTTGAGGTTTCGTGGTAACGAGGAAAAATACGATACGATAATTTCTTCATTCACTTGTTTACTATAATTTAACAAAATTTTCCAAAATTCCAGCAATTGACTATGATTTCCCAGTACGTAGACGAAAGTTAATTAGATTAAGAAAATCTTAATTCCTATAGACCGTGCAAATGGTGCTTGCCGTTTTTTTTATATAATACTAGCGACCCGGTACGTGCTTCGCTACGTATGAACTGAATATTTTAAAAAAATACATTATAATACACAACAAAACAAAAAAGAAAATAAAAAAACGGAAAAAAGTTACAATATGACAGCACAATCCCCATGTGAAAAAAGTTTCAATTTGACTGAAAAATACCCAAAATGATCCGCCATTTGATGAATTCATTTGTAACAAAAAATGTGATAAATTAAGATCCACTCCACTGACTTTGTGCAAACTTCACATAAACCATCTACTAAATAGTTCGAACAAAGCCTGAATATTTAGTTTGGATAGGTGAGCCCGTTCTTAAGTTATAAAATTACAACGAAAATTAGCATTGTTTTTATATATATATCGATTAATACTGGCTTGATAGCGACAAATCTCTTTCCGCTGATTTAGCGATATGTAATAAATAGATATCTTGATAAAATATCTAATTAATAATGACTGATAGACGTCTTGTTTTCTCGATATTTCAACTAATCCCCGTAATATAAAAAACTTGAATGTACGGATGAAGTCATGCACAGCAGCTAGAATAACATAAACGCAAAGAATTATTGATCACGCAGCCACAGTGGCAAATGTGTCAGATACACACGCAACGAATCAATAAATGTTGCCAGTATATAGACGCATTTTGTTTTACGATCGCCTACCGTGTTTACGTGCCTACAAAGATACGAACAATCGTTTGGATGTACTAAAATATCGATTTGTTAAATTGGATGTGGTAAATTCTGAGAATATAAAACTAAAAATAAGTTATGAAAGAACTAACCGAATACAAATTTATTAACTTATCTAGTTTAATAGAATCCTAAAATCGAAACATTTGTTTAAATTAAGAAAAATGTATGAGTCATTTTGATAAAATATAAATATTAAGGCATATTTAAAAAAAAAACATTGTTATTTAGACGTTATTTCATTTCTTAATATATGTATTGCTATACACAAATTCGTAATAGCTTCGCATATACTTAGCTTTCATCCTACGTTAATAATTTTTATTGTCATATGACTTTTGAAACCTACGGAATTTCGGACTATTTTAACCACGCTCATATCACGCCAACGCTGTCGCCTAACCGAAAGTCACCTCCTACTTTCTTAAGATATGGGCGAAACTGTGGGTAGCTGTTCTTTCAAAATCGATAAGTAATTAAAGTTTTTATTGTAATAAGATTCATTAAATCAGGGTAGAGTTTGATAAAAATAAAAATAAATTAACAAAATAAGTTGAAAATTAAACATGTAAAACAAATTGAAAAAGTAATTTGAAATAAAGTAAGATTTTTTGCTTTGGATTTTGGATACGTCAAACATACGTCACATTCAAAGCTTACCATAAGTTTACGGATTGTCAAGTTTACTATATTTGCTACCGTCTGTGAAAATTATTTGTATGAAAACTTTGAACATCGCTACAATTGGTAACTAAAAGAAAAACAATTTTAGACCAAAATTATCAAAGATTTCGACACGTAACTCGTCAAACATAATCTATACCAACTCACAGTAAAGCTCAGGTATCCAAAAGTTATGATACGTATATTATTATTACATATAAATGTAATCTATAAACCTTATTCATTTATCTTTATTGTACACTAAACACAATTAGTTTGTATAAAAGGCGATAGGCAATAGCCTATTGGCACTTTCCACAAGTCTACCTTTGGGCCAACAGAGAGTGAAGTTTGTAGGTGCCACATAAACTTTACCTGTTATAGTAAAGCTAAGCATCCTTTATTAGCCACATTTTTAGTTAACCTGAATGTAATTTGTCAAGTAAATATAAAACGCTTGAGTATCCAAGCATTTTAAGACGTCTTATGATGATGAACAAATGTATTAACAACAAATTTTATTTGGCGTCTTGAAAAAAAAGAAACTTTAGATTAAATATCAGTCAACCACTGTTATTTTTAACTAACTAAAAAAGGGAGAGTTTTTCAATTTGACTGAATGTTTTTCCATTTTTTTGTATCTTTGTAACGACATTACTTCGTCAACAGCCAACCGATTTTGATGATTTTTCTTTTGAAAGATATGTCATTATTCCGAGGTAGCCCCATATTGGTTTTATTGTGATCCGACTAGCGGTTTTTAAGTTATAACATTAAATGTTACCCAAAAACTACTAGTAGGAAGTTTTTTTATGGAATTAGACGTTACTTTGCGCAAATCCATTATAACAGATGTAAATAAGCCTTTATTTCGCTAATTCCGCGTAAGCAGTGTAACTGTTGTAGCAAATAATCCTCGAAATGAGATGTCATGTCACGTTCTTTACATGACAATTTATATTGTTTCCTGTGCTCTTCATTTACTGGTGTTCTGGTCACGAAGGTTGGCGGAGGGAACGTTAGTAAGGCTTGTCACATTCTGTGTCATTTGGAGGGTTATTTGCCATGACAGTTACACTGCTTACGCGGAATTAGCCAAGTAAAGGCTTATTTGACATCTGTTATAATGGATTTCCGCAGTTAGTAGGAAGTTGATAAAATTGATGTAGGACCATTTCGGACCTACTGGTTATCTTTCAAAAAGAATGATCAAATGTTGAAATGAAATAGTTGGAGACAGTTTTTGCATTTTCACAGCGCTTAATTTATTAACAAAAATATCTTAGCAACAAAATTCCATTAGACGCATATCTATACATAGATAGGTATTTAAAATAAATCTAATTATACTTTTTTCAAATATGTATTTTTTATTTTTGTATTTTATTTATCCCAAAAAATCTACATTACCGCATCCATTATAAGCCTCATAAGTTTCGTAATCCGCAACTAATAGCGATCGCCTAATAGCAAGGGCTAGTTGTTGGCTCATAAAGACATCCCACCGGTATTGAAGGCACTATCTACACATGCCATATAAGTGATCCGGCTATTGAAATACTCCTAAACCTTTTTCTTGGCCAAATATACTCGTCGTTTATTGGTTTTTGCTACTTTTAACTAGCTTCCACATTTGAATTTGCTCGCGTGTCAAGTTGTACAAAATCTTTATAAATTCTAGACTATGGAATGTTTTGATCTATTATGAATCTGGCATTCCACGATCAGATCAATCGGATATTATCCGAGGGTGGTGTCAAGAGTCTCCGAAACCGGCGTGTTTGTATGAAAAGGGTAATGAATGTGAAGGAAGCAAGACAGGTTTGTCAGGACCGTGAGGTCTGGCACTCGATACTATCTGCCGACCCCGTAAGGGACTTGGCGTGAAGATATGTATGTATGAAGTGTCATTAAAATCCGTTAATTAGTTTTTAGGTGAAAAAGCAACAAACATTCAATCCATTCAACCATCTGTCCATCCTTAACAAAGTCACATGTTTCATACTCGTATTAGTAGGATGGTTACTGTTTTACGACACATAAGGCATTTCTAAAGAGAAAGACATGTTACTTTAAATACACCTGTTGTTATCAGATTTGTTTAAGGTGCGTTGCAAATTCCAGGTTTTGATAAATTAAGCCTATCGGAACATGACAATGCCGAGCATTGGCTTTATGGTGACAAGAATAGAAATGTCGATGATTTCAATGTAAGTCAGTTGCTTGCTGTTTGAACTACCATCCTTAATTCCATTAAAATGCGATGGGTTCGTAACGGCCTACGCCAATAAAGTACTCTGTTTCATTAAATATGCTATATTTAACCATAATATCATAAAAACATAGTTCTATGATGATAAAGTCAAAAACGTAACTCTTTCCTAACCTCGCCTTAAATATAAATTGAGCTAAAAATTTTTTGTCGCCTCTGTGATCGCCGGCGCCGGACTTGACTTCTTGATGTCCCAGGTTCTATTCTATAAGACATTCGGGCAAGAAAAAAAATTAGAATATGTATATTTTCACATTCTAATAAAATTAACGTTGCCCGGGTTGGTATATGTGCCCGGTTGACGATAGGGTTATCACAAAATGGGAGTTAGTGTATTCGGCTAGTCGTGGGTGCTCTGGTTGTATCTCAGCCTACAGTGTGGGATATGGGCGTGAATATTTGTTTCATGTTACTTTTTACCCAATGTTTAATCTAAGTTAAATAATTTCATAGAAAAATAAAGGTTCAAACATTTTCAATATTTAATGTAAGCAAACTTGTACTTTTCATACCGTCAAACTGTCCCCCCCTTGTTACTCCAAAAGAATACTCCAGAGGTGATTCCTTGGAAAATTAAAAACGCCTCAGGGCTATCGAGCAATATTCTTTCTCATTACGAACTGGGAACGATTGCCCGCTTCAGGTGTATTATACTCGTACCAACCGTGTGGCATCGCAGAAAAATGTTTCAGAATTTATATTAATTTTTAATATTTAAGGTATATAAAAAATCAATGCGTAAGTTCAGAATTTAGTGTACTTAACATCAAATGGGGGAAATAAGAAATGTCTTATTATAAATTATAACTGACATTAAGACAATTTTCATACAAAACCGTGACGTAATAGTTTAAACGTAAATTTTCGTTTTTATGGGTGGCCATTAGAGTTATTTTTGGACTGTCTTAAGTAATACGTTGTCTAAAAAACTCTATCACTTAGACTTTTATGTTTTATGAGTTTTGTCTTCAGTCTATATAATTAACCAGAAAAAGTTTATGTGACTCTCTTGTTTCCATTTTTTTCAAAATTAAGCTCATGATTTTGGCAGATAGTGTAAGACTTGTGTCTTACAAGTACATTTTTACAAAAAATTGTAGTAAAAAATAAATCTACCCTTACGAAATATTTGCTCACCAGAACTTGATAGAACACGTTAGTATGATTGATTATTTTGTAGCAACTTTTTTAACACATTTACACTATTGTTTTTTTTTTAATTTTATTTTAAGGACTTTGTTTGACAGAAGGTTAAGGTTAGATATGTGATAAAAATATTTTTAAATTAACTTAATTATAAGATTCTCGTGTCACAATGTTAGTTACCGCATCCTCCGAAATGGCTTTACCGATTTTGACCATTTTCATATGCATAATTAGAATCTGAGAATCGGTTAAGTACTATCTATTTTTCATACCCCTAAGTGATAAGGGGGTAACCCACCCCATTTTTTTACTAAAATCACATAAAAATGGCAGAACAACGTCTGACGGATGAGCGAGTAATTTACATATTTTATCAAAATCCGATTATTAGTTTTTGGATTGGACTTTATAATACATAACATTTCATGTACTACGACAACACAGTACTGAAATTTTTACTGGTTTTTGCAGCAAGCGTTGTAACTTAAATAATATTTATTTTTATTTAACACATATGATACAAAAAAAATGAATGCAGTAAATTAGCATTTCTGTGTTAAAAAGCTTAAAACTGAGAGGGCTCCTGAAAACGCCCTTTCAAAAAAAAATTAAATGATAATTGAAACCTGTAACATTCATTTGCCAGAGTATCCGAAGCAATTACTTTTGTGTTACAGCTGAGTCGGAGACACGTTGAAAATCATGTAACAGATTTATTGTTTTTATAATCTTAAAATGAAAAAAATAATAGCCATTTACAAAACTTAGATCACTTGATCACGTCAGCTTCCAAATATAAAATCGAAGTCGGTCCATTCATTCAAGAGGTATGATGTCACAGGCACACCCATACACGCAGCCAGAAACGTCAAACTTATAACACTTTTTTCGTCAAAATCAACAAACTCGCCTAATCCTACCAAAAGTATATTATATCAAGTTCTAAACACACGTTTTGCAAATAAATGATTTTATATAGACTATAGATGTTACCCGAGGACGTGTAGGTAGGAAAGCTGTAGGCCCAAATTTATCTAAGAATCCCCGGACTTTTGTTGAGATTTATTAAACATGAATTCCATTTTTTTGCAATGCGTACTATATCTAAACCGAAACTACACGGCAATAGTAAAAAGAAATAATATCTAGTACGTTGTACAGTAAATGCTTTCTTCATTAAGCCGAGAGTGAAGCTGCCGTGTAGCAAGGTTATACGGAATAAATTCAGGTTCGCCATTTTCTTCGGTATAATGAATGTTAAGATTTGTGCGCTGCAGATTGCTCTTTTGTTTGCATTGTGGCCAGCGTTGTACTGCCGAGTACAGTCAGATAAATGTAACAAAAGCAATCGACCGCGAAAAAATCAACTCTGCGTTTGTGTATTTTAACCCCTCAACGGAAAAGGAGGGGTTTTTAAATTTGAAACGTCTGTTTGTGTGTGTGTTTTAGTTTGTTTGCTTACATCGATAACATCTCATCAGCACATGCCGCCATGATAACAAAGTTGTGGGAAGTGTACAACCTACAAGTGATATTATCAATATGTTATTTTATGGAAATGAAGTTCGGATGTTTATCGGTAATGTCATAATGTCCTAGTAGAAAAGTGAAGTGTGTCAACAAAAAACCACAAAAAATTCGAGTATGCACAGAACGTAAAAAACACCTCATTTTTACGGAAATTCTCTATCATCTAACTTGAAGCTTAGTCGTTCTAATTTTGTTTGATCGTAGTAAAACTCTAAAGAATCGACTTTAACTTTAGTAAGTAAATCATCTAACTACACAAAAATTTAGTACATATTTTTCTCCATTATCCTAAAATTCAGATCAGGTCCAGTGTCTTTAACAATAATACGACCTCTTTAGAATAAAAATTCGGTTCAGAAATGACGGAGAAATTTATTTACTTACATAAAAAAATTTAGTAGTCAAACATACAACTTCCTCCTCTTTTGAAAGTCGGTTGAAAACCCAGAGCAGGCAAGTAAACTGGACCCATCTATATGACTTTAATTCACTTAGGTGGGAATACCAATTTCAAAATTCAATAGTAAACAACATGTTTAGAGATACAAACTTTAGTAATGACAAATGTGTTTGATAGCTTAATAAGTAGGTATCTAGATTAGTATCTCTTTGTTTTCTTTTTCTCTTTGGTTAATATTATATCCATAAAAGCAGTTAGTCTTCCACATAGTCATATAAATCTTCTGAAAATGAATTTAGTGTAAGAGTTATACCCCTCAAGTGGAGAAAGTAGGGCGGCAACAGAATTAACACGAATTGACGGACCTTTATGCTGGACGATTGGACTATTGTCCGTGAATCAGTGTGCCCATGGTTTGGCGTCAACTACGTGAGATTCCAGGTTTGGGAACCGGGTCAGGCCACTTAAAATGTGTTTTCTTCAATATTCTGAATAAAACGACGTGGCCCGAAATGAATAAATGTTTGGTTGCAATAGGTGTTCATTACATTATTGCAGGACTTAAGTAACTTCAGCTAATCGTGGGTGCCTTGATTCTACCATCTATATTGGTGATTTAGGTATGAAAATACGTTAGTGAAATCATATAGTTTATCATAACAAAAAAGTTATATTCTGTTCCACTATCATTATTCTTGATTACTTACATTTAATTTTTAATTAAATGATTATGAAATTATGTATTTGAGTGTACCTTCCGATGCTTGGGGGTATCTCCTGTAATGCACGTGTTCTGCGCGACACAGATGACAGTCGCTGGTATAAGCTAGCTACAGAACCGACGCTTACCTGAGATCTTAATAATTTTTAATGAAAAACATCTAGGGCCGTTTAATGTAACTGGGATCATATATTTTCAACGAGATGGAAATTTCACTAAGCTAAAATATGTGATTGGAACACGTACAATCATTAACAATAATTTGGTTTAGTTAGCGCAAGATTTGAACTTATTTAATAGATTTGTATTAGTTAAGCATCTGCTTAACTTAATTACACAAGCGTAGACCAAATGTAGAAGCATAGAAGAGACTAAATAGTGACTCTTTAGTATTTCTAACAATAGGCTTTGCAATCCTCCAGCTTCCTATTATCTACACATACAAAAATTATACCAAAACCTCGTTCGCTTGCAATGTGAAAGGACAAATAACCGCACATTCGCATTTTTAACTATTTAATTTAAATTAGTGGTTTATCGATAATGATGTGGTTGTAAAATAAAATAAAAATAAGCACATTTTTTTTTGTTTTTATATTGAACATGCATATTAATATAATTTAAAAACTACTAATCGGTTTACGATAAAATTTTATATGGGATCACCTCGGAATTATGACCTATTTTTCTAAATAGGAAATATCAAAATCAGTTTGTTATTGATGGAGTAATCGCGTAAGAAACATACAATGAACATGCAATCGAATGAAAAAACTCCTCCTTTTTTTAGTGTCGGTTAAAATCAATAACAGTTCGTTAATCTCGCTAAAACTCGGGAAGGGCTAGACTGGCTTATTTTGGTTTTGAATTATTTGTGGAAGCCCACGGAAGGTAAGAAATGGAAATAATGAGAAAAACTAATAAAGATTTTCATTAAAAAACTAATAAGTTGTTAATTTCGGTCGAAACGTTTTGCCGGGACAGCTAGTTTTGAATTAGTTAGAAATTGTGTTTGTCAAGAAATGCAAAAACATAAATGTAAGTACTACAGCTTTCTAAAGTAACAGAATACAAAGTCATCATGAGAATAGTTTTTAATATTTACTGTAGATACTGTTTTGATATCTATTGTATTATATTGTATGTATACACATTTGGCTTCCAATTGCTCTTCTTAACAGACTTTGAAAAAAAACAAGTACTTATACGTTTTATTTCTAAATATTTTTTATGAATAAAAAATATTTCTCCGTTCTTTATGAACCCATTTCAAAACTTCTTATTTTATTAAAAGGCTGTACTTCTGACGTAGTCATATAGCAAGTCTGGATCTGATTACAGAATCTCAGAGAAATCGAGGAAAACGCTTTATTGTTGTGTGCGTAAATTTTGCCTCTGTGGTCTATCGGTACCAGTGTTGGACTTGACTTTACGAAGTCTCGGGTCGGGCAACAAAAAGAAAATGTTGTATTTCCAATTTTCTATTTTAAAAAATGTTGCACGGGATTGGGTATGTGCCCGGTCGGCGATAGGCTTTCCATCTATCACATTTTGGGACTTACTGTCTTCGGCTAGTCGTGGGTGACCTAATTGAGCCTCGGCCTACCTCTTCGGGGATATGGGTGTGAAGATATTTACTTACATACATGACGTATTAGTTGGTCTAAGTCGATGTTTGCAGTTTTACGACTATATACTCAAAAACCAAGAGCAGTATTAAATATAGTTCAGTTATTGTATTTAGTTACAGCAATATATCGACATACAATTACAGCTGCCATAAGGAAAATCGTTTTTGCCGTTGGGAGCAGGCCGAAATAAAAACTAATAGAATTGCTACCCATTAACAGTTGTGGCCGATTGTCGATTCGCATTCACTGGGGTCCGAACACATGTAGCACACGGATACACGAACAAATGTCTAGGTCATCGAAGTTACTTCTTTTTTTACAAAGACTATAAGCCCTTCCCAACTTCGCACGTGTAGACAGACTTCTGTCGTATTATACATACACACCTTCTTCTAGAATACACCTTCCTCACTCAATCACTATCCTTATTTATTTTATCATCATATTTATATTATTGCCACTGTGGTCTAGCGGTCCGGTGTCGGATTTGACTGCTTGAGGTCCAGTGTTCGATCTCCGGGTCGGGTGAAAAAATAATTAGAAAATGTATATTTTCAATTTTCTAATCAAAATAACGTTGCCCGGAATTGGATAAGTGCCCAGTTGGTGATAAGTTTGCCACCTATCACATTGTGGGACTTGGTATCTTCGGATCGCCTCTGTGGTCTAGCGGTCTGGGTGTTGGACTTGACTGCATGAGGTCTCGGGTTCGAATCCCGGGTCGGCCAACAAAAATGAAATTGAATTTTTCCAATTTTCTAATAAAAAAAATGTTGGTTGGGATTGGAAATGTGCCTGGTTGGCGATGGGCTTGCCACCTTTCACATTATGAGACTTCGTGACTTGAAAAACCTAGATGTTTTTATAAAGTACAGACAGATAGTGCAGATTCCTGAATTATCTCTACAGAAAAAACAAAGTCGCTTAGATCTTTCAAATTACGCGAAGGATTTTGATGCGGTTTGTTAAAAAGATAAGGTGATTAAAGAGGAAGGTTTGTATGTGTATTTTACCCGTGCGAAGCCGGGGCGGGTTCTACTATAGTTTTTACCCGCATTAGCACGACTGGCTATTTTTTACAACTGTACCCACAGTTCTCTATACATTTCTTTTTAATTTTTTGGCATAGGCACAAGCATTTTCCATTAGTCAAGTTTACTTAATTTTCATTGACGTACCCGATTTCACAAAATTGGGCTTGAATTATTCAATATATGTCATAATGTAGTCTAAGCTCATTAAGTGGGATATAGTGTCATCGAAAAACTACACGATGCACTAATTTCTTCATGAACACTTCACTTATGCACTTTAACATAACAAAATTCTATCGAAATTTACTAATTTTACTTAGTCTTTTGTCTGGCTTTTTTCCTCATCCCGCCAAAAAGTGTCCAATCTCATGGAGCGGTGATAATTTTACAATAACAAGAAAAGAGTATTTTTAGTACATACTTACATATCTTCACGCCAAGTCCCTTACGGGGTAGGCAGAGAATATCGAGTGCCAGACCTTACGAACCTGACAAACCTGTCTAGCTTCCTTTGTTTTAGTAGGCTAAACAAATACTAAAGTAAGAACTAGCTATTGCTTGAGGATCGCTTGACTTTAAAAGTTTTCTCAAACTCCTTCAAACACTTCTTTGATCGAAATAAAAAGTAACTTAAGTTTGAGTTTGGATCTACAACTAATAGATGCGGAATTTCATTACAATCAGTTTAGCGGTTTATATGTGATAGACATTTGTAACATGAGAAGGAATAGTGATGCGAATCACTAGTAAACTATTAAAACAAAGAGATACATAAACGATAAACTTTCGGAATGGCTGCTGACAGAATTGTCGCGGAATAAAATCATCATTAATTCGTGCTCTCGACGTAATGGACCACTCGAATTGAACAACCTGTATTGTATTTATCGAGCCTAGTGCGAGGCTCAAATATAAAAGCATCGATACAATTCCATCGATACATTTTTGCGTTGTTTTTATTTTTTATTACAGTATGGCATAGTTATAAAGTCATAGACAAATGGTTTATGGCCCTTATTTTAAGAATAATACGTTTCTAAAATGAAATTAAATTACTGTATCATATTTCTACTCTGTCAATCAATTGAAATAATAATTATTATAATTAAAATAAAATATATCAGAATCCGATACATTGCACTGATAGAAGAGCCTTGATTTTTGTATAAGAAAAAATATGCAAATTTCAAAACCATTTAAACAAAAATTCAGTGAAGAAAAAAATTAAGTACACTGCTTTTTTGTTAATTTTCATAACAACGATTGTATATTGAATTAATTTATGTTCATATGCGTTATAGTAAAAATTTATTATTTTGTTATTATGTAAACTGCAAAATTTATAATTTTAAATGGATATGTGTTTTGTATTTAAATGTAAAAAGTTTGTTTTCTAATACACAACAACATTATTAACATATTTTAAAACATATTAATATTTACTTAGTCCTGATTAGTACAAAAACTAACAGCTTACATTAAAGTTATCGTTATATTTTATAAAGTTTTTCACATCACTAAAACATTGTCCATTCCATGCACTCAATAACAATTGCGGTGATGAAATTCAGCAATCCCATTAATTATTCAACCAATATTTTAATTGCAAACATAATGTTTTGTCGCCGTTGATTTTATCATGGTTATTACATTCCATATAATTAACATATTCTACGTAATAAACATTATGTTATTTTTTATTTTTTGTATCGGATTTGAATTTACTGATCCATCGAATTACTACCGCCGTAATAAAGGGTAGGTTAGCTAGTCTGCCATGTCACTACATAGTATTTTACATTGCTTTCTCTGTCCCTGTGTCCTTTTTTATGATTAAATTTTAAATCTACGAAATGGAATTTGATGCAGTTTTTTAATAGATAAAGTGATTAAAGAGGAAGATTTATATGTATACTTTATATCCGTGCGAAGCCGGGGCGAGCCGCTAGTTATATATAAATATATATCCCTAGACAAGTAACACAAATTAAACCAAACCCCAAAGTAAGCTTATTGTATGATTGTGTTATGGCTGTTAGTCAACGAATTTAATACAAAGAAATAAATAAATACCATCGGAAATCGTACCCGCGCCTTGTGATCGACCGGTGGACTTAGGCGTGCACGCTAGCCACTTAACCATCATCATCACCATCATCAGCCGGAGGACGTCCACTGCTGGACATAGGCCTCCCCCAAAGAGCGCCACAAGTCACGATCATCAGTCGCTTGCAACCAGCGTTAACGTTAACCAACTTAACCAAAAAAACATTTAATACACTGATACGGACTGGTCAATCTAATTTTGAGAAATTAGTTTCTGTTTTCTTAAAAGGTTTCCTGTAAAGCAAACTGTCACTAGTGTTGTTGTTCGTAATTATTAATTTGACCTATACTCGCCACTTTTGACAGATGACATATTCTACACAAGTAATATACTCAACAGAATCTGCTCGAGAAAAAATAATAAAAAAAAATTAATTAAGGAGATAACCGACGCTTATTTTGGCATCACCCTGTAAGATAAACAGGAAAATTCGGTAAAGACACCAAATTACGAGAATCAATAACGTAGACAGAGGACATTATGCGAGATTTATTGGCGCGGAGTAGGCTTATTAGTTGGACGAGACGGAATACGGCGACATTGTAGAGCTATAAATCTACCGGAAGTGTCACCCTAGAAAAATAAAGTAGCTTTCAATTATTATAAAATATATTTTAGGCTCGTTTCTCTTTGGTCATAGCTTGGTCCCATACGCGAATCCATGAATATCTTTTCTCTTACTAAATCCATTATTGAGGATGTTAAAAATAATATAAACTTCATATTCCACGTCGATCCACAATCTAAAGGATCCAGACATGATAATGTTTTTCTGTGTCACTTAAATTGACAATCTGCTAACTAGGAAAGTTATTTTCAAATCCTTCTTTGTTTTTTTACGATTACTTAAAGCCAATTTAATTCAGGTACCTTTAAAGAATTGTAGTTATTTTTCTATGTATTAGATTAGTTCAATTACCCATTACGCTAGCATATGTTTTACTTGCCTTTGGTTTAGTTTCAACTTAACTAAGCTGTCCATTGATATTTATTTGTTGTATCATCCCTCCTCTATGCTAGTAATAACACAGTAGTCGTATTAATTTTAAGACTACTTTTTAGGTTTAAATGCATGAAATAACAATGAATTATGATGATAACATTTAAAAAAATCTGCGAAAATGATTATTAAATATGTCTTCATATTAACTCATGAAGTTTAAGCATAACATTTTAATACCTTCTTCTTTCTTTACATATGGCCCATTCCGCCAATGTCTTGTGGTGAAAGAGACACAGGAGAGCTTCTTTGCTTTACGGATTCAACGCTGAGTAAAACCCAAAATACGGACTTCAACAGATTACATATACCTATAGTACTTGCAGATACACATTTACTACAGTATATATACGCAATGTTAGAAATATGCAACCACTTGACTTGCCAATGGCAGCATTTTAATATTTAAAGTCAAATCTTTTATTAATCAACTAATACGTCATAACTACGGACCACTTCGAAGACTCTCATTTATTAACATGCATGCATTTTATACCCATTTGATACGACATTAAGATATAAAGTCAGTTCAAAAATAGAGAGATATGGTTGTATGTTATGTTTTCAAAAATGTTAAAAAACTATATATACATATATATATTCAACATACAATTAACAGTAGACCATTTCTTAAATTGACATGTCTAAGGAAATCAAAGCTCTACATATAACCAATATACAAAGCCGGAAAGAATGCGACAAAGTATTGGTGTATAAAAACCAAATGTTGGACGACTCTCGCCACCTTCTCCGTCGTTTAATATACTCCAATGTACTGGCGCTAACACAAATTGTATTTTTAACCGGGTTTAATGAAAAATATTCTGTAGTTATTAATGACAATAGCGTTTATTATTAGTAAGGAAAAATTTAATTTTAGACACATATATTGAGATTAACTTCATCTACATTTAAAGCCTGTCTTCGGTACAAGGCCATATTTTTGTAAATGTACGAGAATGTAAAAGTATTTTTAAGTAGCTCTTTTAGATTACAAAGTAATTTGAAAACATTTGACCGCCTCGTTGGTCGAGTCTACACGCCTAACAACGCCGGCCAACCGCGAGGCTCGGGTTCGATTCCCGACGGGGCAGCTATTTGTGTGATGAACATTTAGTAGTAGATGTCTGCATTTCCGGGTTTGGATGTTTATTAAATTTATTCTTGTATCTATTTAAGTATTATATTATAACACAAACATATAATTTGCTTACTTTGGGGTTATATTCAATTTGTGTAACTTGTCCAGAGATATTTATTATTTATTTATTAATAAAAAAGCGTATTGCAATAACATAGGTAATAACATATAAGGTAAAAATACCCTAAGATAGAAATAAATGTCTCATTAAATTTTTATCTGAAAACTCTTGACCTATGGTATAAAGATTACATATTGTTAGAAAGTTAGATGAACTTGAAATGGATCTTTAGAATAAACATGCTAAATTTCGTTTCAACAGGTTTTAGCTCTATCGTATGAATTTCACTTTTATATTCAGAAATCTAAATGTATCTATTAACAATACTATGAGGACTTTATTACGGTTCAAGAAAAAGAACTATCCCTAGCACTTGGATAGTCGAGGTGAGTTTGGCTGCTCCAACTTAATTCAATTTCTTTCAATCTTATGCAAAAGATGTTTGCGCCGTGTTTGTCCGGGCTCCTTTACAGAATAGACCATCTGCCATCCTGCCAGGCAGCTTGTAAAAGGCGAGCATAGGCATACCGTCATTAACACCGTGACATCTGACTAGGTGGTAGAGTTTCGCAGTGACTCACCCGGATTGGTACCACCGCCTTACCTGTTCCTACCACCCATAATCATAACGTGTTCCGGTTTGGAGGATAAGGTAAACTTACTTTTGCTCGAGGCCTAACATCCCGGCCTTAGGTTGGCAACGCACCATTACCACCCTTGGTGTTTCTAGGCGCGTGAATTTCTTACCATCAGGAAATCTGTCTGCTTGTTTGCCTTTCAATATTATAAAAAAAGTCAGTTCTTAATGTTCATTTTTATGTTATCACCATTACTGAAAAACTATCGGAAGCGGCTGTGAGCCGCGACATATAGGGTATCAAGATTGTTAAAGTATACTAAGCCTTGCAAACTATCGGACTTGAGTCGCAGAGATCTTGATCGTTCGGACGTCCGAAAGATATCTGGAGCGCTTGATGTTTACGTCAGCCGTAATCGTCCGAGGATAGCAAGTGCACACTTATCAGCCGCAGCTAGAAGCCGCGTCCATAAGCCGCGACTGTTAATATGTTTCCAGGTTAACGTTTCAGTGACAGGAATAGTTATGCCAGAGGTTCTCGAATTATGCAAGTAGTTGGGTAGCACTTTACATCCAGTGGTTTTGTTTGTCCGCCTTGTCCTCTTAGATGTCCGCCGCTAAGAAGCTGCTAGTCTTGAATACAGGTGATTTAAGGTTTCAGCACATATATCAACGCATTCGTAATGTAATCGCCGCGCCTAGGAACAGGCTCGCGGTAGGCGAGCTGTAAGCTCGGTGTTGTATAGCTTAGCCGAATGTACAGGAGCTGCTGATACTGTTTGGTTACGTGCATACGTTAGTTTGACGCCTGGTTGACGGCGAGGCGAAAGGCGATACAGTGACGAGACCTTTGTTCTACACAGGGGACCCAGAAAAATAGTGATTCAAACTAAAAACCTTTACCTAAAAATATTATAACACTTTTCTGCACACTAGTCTGCGACATATGTCACGGTCCGGCTACGGCACAATAAATAAATAGCACAAATTCCGAAGTGACCAGGGCACTGTCCCAATAAAAGCACACTACTGTCCGGGGTAAATAAATATTGCAGCCCTTAGCTTTCCGGCATTCGTTTGCCTCGTTATAGTGCTCCTCCGAGATAACTTGTATCTTTTGAATTCATATTATCTTCCACTGCGTATACAGTTGTTATATTTTAATAGTAATATTTTACTAGCAACCAGTTCAAACTTTGATTCTTGAAGTTTTTTGAAAGACTAAATAACGTAAGCCAAATTAACTACAAAAATATTATGATTTAAAATTTACCATATTCTGCGTATCTATATCCACATATTTGTTTCATAAATATCTATGTAATAGGTACCGACTGACAAAGGTTTAGCCACTCCAGCGTCAGGGTGATATGAGCCTTACTAAGTTGACAATCGCCATATTTAAATTGAAATAAATTGGAATATCCAAAACTGCATTAAAATAATCAAATTTTTCTACACGTATGATGCAAGAAGAAGTTGTTGTTGTGAAGAAATTACCCTCTTTGGTGTCTCTAGGCGGCGTGAACTTCTTACCATCAGGAAATCCGTCTGCTTGTTTGCCTTAAAATATCGTAAAAAAATACAAAAGTTATACACGTTGGATGTACAGTATGTTAAGATATATTTGATCGGTATTTAACAGAGTGGCACAATAAAGTTACACCTCTTCCAATTTTGACATATTATTATTATAACTTAACAAACAAACAAACAAACAACAAAAGTAAGTTTACAGGCTTCCTTATCCTCCGAACTAGAACATGTCGTTATGGCGGCAGGAATAGGTAAGGCGGTACGAAGTACTAATACGGGCGAGTCGCTCTACCACCTAGTGAATGTGATTTGATTGGTCAATTGGCTGACGGTTATCGATGACACACCGCATTCTTAATTCGAACGTACTATACATATTACGTTCTAAGCATGCCCTAATTAGAAATGCAATAGCAAAGCTAGGTTTTATTACGAACGCGCTAGGTACGACCCTTATGCTATAAATCCACTGAGAAAGGTCGTGGCTGTCAGGGCGCTATCAGTAAAAATATATACTTCCCTTCCAATAGACAAAGATAAGACGATATGAATGCAACTTGTCTACGACATTCCCAAGATGTTTGTGGAAGTTTGCGGAGCAAGTATGGAAAAGGTTCTATTGTTTCAAGGATGCTCTAGTTACTAGTATATTACGTAGGTTTATTGAAGAAATGTTGTGTATCGGGTTGATGTCAGTAAAATAAGGCTACACATAGCCTGTGTAAGTGTGTGCGTGCTTGTGGCATCACAACTTTCTATTCGATCTTAGACTTATCAATTGCGTTCCTAGTTGATATGCAACCACCATTGTTCGAAAATAAAGTTTTGAGACATATGTAGAATAGGACCGCTTCACAGATCTAAATCACTTCTTGTGAAGAGTACTTGCTGCAACCTACAATTATTTCAGGTTAGTTTCTGTCAAGAGAAGGTCAAAGTTGTGTACTACTTAGTTTTAAAGTTTCTTTCAATGTATTATTTTTTATGTAGTTTGGGCTCAATTAAAAGTTATTCCATTCTTTTCTATGAAAAAAATCAGGAAAACTTCGAAAAACGATGCTTAAATCTACACAAACTGTAGGTAGCTGTTCAAATCAAATGATACGAAGTTCGCCTTTTTGGCTCGTAGGTAATAAAATAACATTTACAATTAAAAAAATCCTTTTCCACATTACATTAGCCCCACTGAATAATTTTGCATTAATCAATTCGTTCCATGCAGTCAATGTTACCTTACGGTCCTGAAAAGATTGCATGTCGATAGCAAGTCGATGCTCCAATGACAGTAGCACGATACCAACCTTATCGCTGACCTTGATGGAGTTATGGTTTCGTGGCCTTAAGATCTGGGGCTTAGGGTATGCAGGGCATCATGCAACTGGATCTAACCTTGAACTCCCATTTGCCAAAACCTTGTTATTGATACTTGATCGTTAATCATGCAATAGGTATTTAAAAACCGTCTTATAAATAAATATAGATTAAAGTACTCCATGGTTTATGTCGATATTACAGTTTTAATCATATTGTAATACATACTACAATTTCAACTTAAAATTTAAAGCACTTTAGACTTTGGTTATTAATAAAGCAATAAGAGACTAAAACAATATTTTTATTATAATTAAAATAATAATATTTCTAGAAGGCTATAATAGTAGTTGCAAAGAGCCCCTTTATAAATTGCATCAAAGATTGATTTAAAGATATTAAAACAACTTCAAGTGCATATCTCGAAAGTCCAGAGGTATCAGGACATCCACGACTAGCCAAAAACACTCCCAGAATGTGATTGGTGGCAAGTGGCAACTGGGTACACATCTAATCCCAGAAAATGTTATTTTTATTAGAAAATTGAAAAACAATTTATTTCTCGCGCCCGAGGGATTGAACCCCGGATCTCATTGAGTCAAGTTCTACATGAGCGGATTGACCACAGAGACGCAGAGGAGAGGATTTTTTTATTAAAACATTCTTATTCTTCGTAGCATTTACTTACACATATATACATTTTCACATATTACCACGACATACTTTTCATTATATGCAACTGTCAAATGAAAGACACTGGTTTTCTTGTGGTAGAGTGCTGAGCAGCAACTTGCCCCGGTAGGACGTTGTGGTGACAGGAATAGATAAAGCGGTGATGTTAGGCTGAATGTTAGTGAGTCAAAAATTCTAAAACCTTAGCTCTTATGTAGTAAGAGTTCACCATAGGCAAAGTGATTCCTTGTGTTGGTTGTACTCCACGGAGTAGAATAGACCATCTGCCTCTCTGCCAGATAGCTCGCATAAGGCGAGCAAAGGTGGTAGAGTCCTGCAACGACTCGCCCGGACATACAGGCACCACCGCCTTACCTATTCCTTCCGTAAAATGATAATGCTCGTCACTGTCGTGTTTCGGTTGGAGGGTAGAGTAGCCGGTTTACTTACTTACGCAGGAGGCTGACCATCCTAGCCTCAGGTTGACAACGCACCACTTCCTCATTTGGTGTCTATAGGCGACGGCATTTCTTACCATCAGGAAATCCGTCTGCTTGTTGTCTCCCTATAACATAAAAAAAAGATTAAATAGATCATTATCAATAAAACCACTGGTGGTAGATTACTGTGCAACTTGCTGGCAGGGATGCACCGCCTTATCTATTCCTGCAATCATGACTCTTTCATAACTCGGTCCAGATGCTAAAGTTGTCCATAGATTTACGCAATCCGGCCTTTTTTTAAATGCACCTTTCACATCTATGGTGTTTATAGGCTGCGGTTATCTCTTACCATCACATACAAGAAGATCGCGCCCGTAACAAATGAATGTGTACCAAACATACCAGATGTTTTAAGTTAACATTGCCAACTAATAATAGTTTTAATGGAAAAATTAAATGTTGTTTTTTTATTTTTCTGTCAGCTTTTTTTCATTTTCTCTGATTTGAAATATTTTAACATTTTTTGATATTGACATTGACACCGGTTGACATTGATTGATATTGACAGTGTACATGTAAAAATTTTAAATGTTCATTTTCCTATTTTACCTGCAATTTTCCCTGATTTTTCTTCGTATGATTTTTTTATAGCCAAAACAATAAAAAGTGTCTTCTTGACCATTTTCTCGAAGACGTAGGTAAAGATACAACCAGTGCATCTACGACTAGCCGAAGACACTAAGCCCTATAATGTGATAGGTGGCAAGCCTAAAATCGCTAACCGGGTACCTACATATCCAAGCCGTTACTTTTATTAGAAAAATTAAAAACACACATTTTCTCTACTTTCTGTTGGCCGACCCGAGGATTGAACCCGGGACCTCATATAGTTAAGTTCGATTCCGGAGGGCAAAAGCATAGAGGCGACAATTTTTTTTTATCACAATTGGTACAACTGTTTATGCGTGATGCGAAGTCCAAGGGAAATAGGGATGCATTTCTTATATGTACTAGCCGACCCAGCGAACTTCGTATCGCTTGACATTGACTGTTTGTGTAGCTTCGAACATTGTTGTTCACATTTTCCTTGCAATTTTCCAAATTTTTCTCTTACCAATAACCTTTTCTTGACAATAACCAACACAACAAAAAAGAATCTTTTACTCACCTGTTGTAACCCTAAGCTCCGAAGAAAATAAATTTATTTGTCATCCCTTAATTCTTTATTTGAAATTTGAATTAACGAACGATGTGCTCTATTTCCGAAATCCGAATTCGAAATTCAAACCGCGTACGTTAAGCAAGTGATGCATGATCACGGGTCGAGTCAAGAGGTTCTTGAACAAGAGGTATGGTGTTACTTGAATATGGACTTTATGGTATAGTGTTAAGGCTTAAATTTGTTTGTCAGACGATCATAGGTCCATGAGTAGACGTCCGTTAAATGAACATAGTCGCGACTTGATTTGGAACGTTATTAAAATCGCTCTAATATTTATGTAAGGGTTGTTGTTTATTTTCTTAATACGTTTTAATATTTCGAAAGTGTAAACTAATAATTTCAACACGGACGTTTTTTTGTAATTATTTAATTTCATGTTTATATAAGTGAAGTTAGTCAATTTTGGTGGCATGTTATTCAATTTCGTGCACGAGTGAAGTGATAATGAAGTCGTCTTGTATTTCCATGTTTCCGCCAAATCTCACTAAATATGCTTGATTAAGGAGGCCGTTGCTTTACACAAGAACCTGACATGACTTTTTTTGACGACTAATGAGTATTTTTGTATAAATTAAGCCCGATTTTGGAATATCGGGTAATTGTACACAATGCCAAAAAATAATGAAAAAAGTTACTTATTTTTGAAAAAATAATAACAGTATGTACCGTACCTATTTACTTACTAATAACTGTTTTATCAAATACGGTCGTATTCTCTTTCAAATAAGATCAGAAACTTGTGTAATAAACTTGACATGCCACTTCCAGCCAGGACATGCCAATGTCCCGTCAAATGACCGACAGAAAAAAGATCAAATACTTCTGTAATGAGTAGATAAATTGTTGCCTTTGCAGTGGATAGGAATGTATTTTTATTGCAAATGATTTAACTATCATCCTCATTAATTAAGACCCTAACATAAACACATAATTTGTTTACTCTGTGGTTTTTACTTTTTGTAAAAGTTCAGCGAACATGCACACGGGACTTCTCATGGTAATAGATAACCGTAGCCTATAGACACCATAGATGTTATAGATGCGTCGCTATCCTGTGGCCGGGATGCTCGGTCTATTGTGCAAGTCTACTGCCTACCCAACCTTCTTTACTGAAACATGACATAGTCATTGTAGCAGCAGAAATAGGTAAAGCGGTGGAGCCCTATTAGGGCAAGTTGTTGGACAGAACTCTGCTACCATTAGCCTAGTTGGTAGTACCCTAAACCAGTGCTGGCACTACGAGCTGCCTAGCAGAAAGCAGTTAGTCTATTCTACTCAGCAGACCCGGACCAACACGATTAGATCAATAGGTATAATTTATGCAAAAAAACGAAAAGTAAACTAAAACTCGAGATACGCATTGGTAAAAATATATACTTCAATAAAATATAGAATTAATATAAAGATACCATCTAAAACTAATAATACCAACAATGAAATGGTATACACTATTGTTTTGATATGTGTAAAGTAAGGCACATAAAGGTGGTCTTACTGCAAAACACAAATCTCTGCCTGTCAATTTTTTTCTATAATTTTTTTTTTGTTTATAACTAATAAACTCACAATTCACATTTTTGTTCCTTTTTAAGGCAAAAGACACAAACATGCACACAGATCTTCTGATAGTGAGACGTAATCGTGGCTTATAGACACCATAGATGTTTAAGGTGCGTAGATATCTTGTAGCCGTGGTGTTAGGCCAAATGTGAAAATATGAGGGCCACCTTACCCTCCAAATCCTAATTGTCATATTTAAAAAAGTTCAATAGCCCTCGACGAAAATATTAATGTAACTATCTCTGTAACGTCAACTTTCAAACTAATAATACCAATCCATTCGATCAAAAATTAGGATGCCACTAACACAAACACAAAAAAGCGGCCGGAATAGTTAAGCAAAACTGAAAACTATTGAAAATGTGTACCCCTACTCAGATTTCAAGCATTCAAAAACCTTAACAGCTATACTGTGAGTTTGCAGGGCGATGTGATCATCACATCCCTACACTACAATGATAAATCTCTATAAGTCTTAAAGTAATGAAAGTCGCCTTAAGAATTTCACACAGAAGGAACAAAATTTTAAATTGGACTTTGCATAATAAAACACGCTGTATACAGAGCCGATAGGTATCAGTGTAGCGTCTAGCAGATAGTTCGCCTTTTCTTCGTACCACTTGCACTAACGATGTCATTCGGTGTTCCGCGCTGACGAGTTATTGAGACTTTTTCAAGAGACAACTCCCTGTTTTACCTCCTGTTGCCACCCTTGGGGAGATCTCACAGATAATTCTTTACTAGATGTGGCTTCTTAGAATACGTGAATACATTTCACAATCGATAAATATAAATGTAGGCGGATTAAGTACTACTTTTTGTAATTTTACCTTTAAAAATTAATGTGGAATAAAATAGATCAATTTTATAATTTGCATCAAATACAAAAAAATTAACACCCTATCCAAACCCAACTTGTCAAGTCCTTCGCATGTTTTTTTATGATAATGGAAGGCAAACAAGCACACGGATTTTCTGATGGTAAGAAATTCTCATCGCCTAGAGACACCAAAGGTGGTAATGGTGCGTTGCCAACCTGAGTCCGGGATGTTAGGCCTCGAGCAGAAGTAAGTTTACCGGCCACTTTACCCTTCGAACCGGAACATGTCAATGGCAAGAATTAGACGTAAGGCGGTGGTACCAATCCGGGCGAGTCGCTTCGGAACTCTACCACCTAGTACAAGTAAGCAAGTAGTAGTAGTAGTACAAGCTTAGCGAATGTTTCCACCACCAACTAGCACCACTAGACTACAAATAAAGTCCGATCTCAGGAAACAATCCACTTCGTCGACTTGTTGAAGAACTCGCCACAAATTACAATAAATCATACTCGACGTACGTTTCGCCTCCACACAAAGTCGTTCTAAGGAAGACGACTGTACCACGCAAACGTTACTGTACGAGACACAACAACAGTCGTTATAGGTAACGCGTGATTTAATTGTAGAATATAATATTATTAGAATATAATATTCCTATTCCTGCCGCCATAACGTCTTGACGTGTTTCGGGTTGAAGGGTAAGGTAGCCGGTAAACTTAATTTTGCTCGAGGCCTAAAATCCTGGCCTTAAGCAACGCAACTTTAGGCGGCATGTATTTCTTACCATATCTTATCCGTCTGCTTGTTTGCCTTCCGATATCAAAAAAAAAAGTAATTTTTATTATATTTCATACAACTGATTTCGCTATTTAAGTATTATCAGGGTTTTAACAACTAAAAGTTCTGTTTAAAATAATTGTTTTAAGTTGTTAATAATTGTGTCACAACTCCTAGTCAATTTCGGAATATCTAACAGAGAGACATGCACTCTACTCTATGTAGACCCTTGTTACCATTGTCATAAAGGTCGCCAGCGATTTGGCAAATGCTTGTCATATTTGTCACATCTAGTATCTCTACATCTACATCTCTACACAGAGTAGATATCTGACGATAATTATGTCGCATGAAAGATTGAAAACCCTTGAGTTGCGCATTTTTTTGCAAGGATGTAGGGTAGAAACAAATGATTGGTGATATAATAAGACGGGTACTTGTGTTTCATTCAAGCGATGTAATGCGACGGCCCTCAGCGCTTTTGGTGTTCCATAATGTTATTATATATTTTAGACCTTACCACAAAAGTATATTCTAGTTTAGATCATACAGCGCTTGGTATAGAGGACATATTGGTGTGTCGTAAAGTTTCATAATGCTTCATTATAAAAATCGCGTTGTATGTTTTCTGAAATAAGTAATACACGAGCGTAATTTATGCTTCTAGCAACTTTGGATTGTAGCAAAGAATAATTTAGAATAGATTATTTTTTTAGTAATTATACTTTTTTCCAGGAGATTACAAAAAAATCCCAATTGCAAAAAAGTTATCAAGGAATACATTTTTTCGCTATCGGTTATCCATATCCATGGCACAATGTCGAGATAAATGTCAAGTAATCTAGATAAAAAAATACTTTACTAAATTTGGAATATTACTATTTTATTACAAAACAATTGAACACTTTGTAAACAATTGTTTTAATAAACATTCTAAAATTGCATCCTCAGCTGTTGAATTGACATGCTGCCACATCATCCACGTCATCCACGTGTAGTATGTTTTTGGTTGTGTGGCAATTTTAAAGGATGTTTAGTTAAACAGGCATCGGAAATAGTAAGGCAATTATTCTTCAATTGAGAATTTCAAATTCGATTTCAAATTCGGTCGTGCTCGTCTCTGACAACCAATTCTCAGGTATTATTTCACCTTATTTTAAAAAAAAATACTGTCTTCGGTTAGAATTTGTCTATTGTGAGCACTGACGCTACCAAACCAGGCGAATCTCACCTAGAATCATGGCATTTTTTTATGATATTGGAATACAAAAAAGCAGACGGGTTTCCTAATGGATATAGTAATGCGTTGGATATCGATAGATAGTGCGTTTCAAACCTGAGGCCGGGATATTAGGCATCGAGCCAAAGTAAGTTTACCGGCTACAAAACCCTCCCAACCGGAACACGTGATCGGCTAGCACTGACACCGACTTAAATAAATAAGGCGGTGCTACAAATCTGGGCGAGTCACTGCGAAACTTAACCAACTATTAGATGTCACGGTGTTAGGGAAAGTAAGCCTATCTCTAAGTAAGTAAGCCTCGTCTTTTACGAGCTGCCTGACAGGAAGGCAGATAGTCTATTCTGCAAAGGAGTTCGGACCAACATGGGGAAAAAATTATTTATCTAAAAACCTTGGCAACATTTTGTTACTACAGTCGTTTTAATACTTTTGTAGTTAGAACGTGTAAATACTTTGTTGTTCAAATGGACCCTTCCCATAATTGCCAGGCTATAGGTTCGCCTCCCGGAGGGTGTCACGGGCGATTACACCGACGCGCCACCACACAGCCACAATGTAGGGAAACTTAATTGTACATCTTCAATTTAACAAATGGCAACTCAGACAAATCAATAATCTGTAACAAGAAGTAACTAAATATTCAAACAGGTAAAATTTTATTCTATTTTAATATTATGTCATCCTAGTATATAGTTTAATACGCGTTCAAAAGAGAGTTAAAGTTAAAAAGATAAATAGATTCATCAATTACCACTTAATCTACCAATAAGTAACAATTTTGAAGTACCTTAACGCCCATATTCCCAAGGAGGTAGGCAGAGGCACAACCAGGGTAATCACGACTAGCCGAAGACAAATCCCACAATTTGATAGGTGGTGCCATTCCCACACTACGTTATTTTTATTACAAAATGACCCGGGGATCGAACCCGGGATCTTAAAAAAGTCGAATCCGATGTGCTAGACTACAGAGGCGATAATAAGAGTCAACAAGTCACAGTTTTGTACATGTAATGTCGATTTAATGATTGATTGAAAGATAATTGAAGATGATCTCTGATTGCGGCCGTAACACTCGAAAAAAAAATCAACTTTAATGGTCTAGCGGTCTAGGTTAGGACCATTAAATCCTAACTTCATGAGGTCTAGGTTCGATCCTTGGGTTATTTTCTAATAAAACCAACGTTGCTCGGGATGTGTGCTCGTTTGACGAAAGGATTGCTAACTTTTTTGCTCATATTGTCAGAATTCGTATCTTCGACTAGTCATCGCAGTTCTTACTGTATCTCTGCTACTCCTTCGTGGGCACAGACGTAAAGATACTGTTTTTAATCAACATGCAAAAACTCGCTTAAAAATGTGAAAAATCGTACAAAGTTTTGAAAAACAAAAATTGAGAAGCCCATCCTTTTTGTAAATCGTTCAAAAAGTGTACGCGAGTTTTATGTGTTCTAGTGTCCTCGGCGTAGACTGCATGAGGTCTCATATGCGATTTCCAGGACAAAGAACAATTTTTTTTAATAGTAAACTTGGTTTTAAATTTTATATCACTAACTTCCTCCCCGGGAGGATTGGACACGAGTCCGGTTGCGACAGATTTGACTCGTATCGCATTCTGGAGCTAAATTCTGTTTTATACACATCCTGTAAGTCCAATTCACTCATAGCGCACTATTTTGCCTGTTTTGTCATGCCATAAGAAGTGTACGTTTTTTTTCTTTTAACAATTTTACCCTTGAATTTTATTTCATCAACTCTCCGCTAGATGTCAAATTTTGAATTAGACCTATGGATAATCATATAATAGTTTTCAACGTGAAACAAAAACATCCAAATGACTGAAAACATGCAAAAGGTTTTAGCGATTCTAAATTATTCGCACATTCTATCCATCAAAATGGAATCCATTAACCGCCAATAAATCCCGATCAAGCTTGGAATGATATTTTGGAGAGTGAAAAATGGCGAGAACAGCCGTAAGCTTAAAACCATACATCACCAGGGCTTCAAATTGAGAGATATATTATTGGAGTGTTTCAACCAAAAAATCCTTCAAATCATTCAGTTTTTTACACCCATTTCGAAATCTGTTCTTTTATATCACATATAAGGGGCTTTTTGTGATATTGGAAGGCAAACAAGCAGGCGGGTTTCCTGGTGATAAGAAATTCACGCCGCCTAGAGACACCACATGTGGTAATGGGGCGTTGCCAACCTTAGGCCGGGATGTCAGGCCTCGAGCAAAAGTAAGTTTACAGGCTACCTCACAATCCCAACCGGAAGACGTCAACGGCAAACGCTGACGTTATGGCGGCAGGGATAGGTAAGGCGGTGGTCCAATACGGGCCAGTTGCTGCGAAACGCTACCACCTTGTCGGACATCACGGTATTAGTGACGGTACGCCTGTGATCGCCTTTTACGAGCTACCTGGCGGGAATATTCTGTAAAGGCATCCGGACCAACACGGGGAAAAAACGGTTAAGTATTAGTTTTACTTGTCTTTGTATTATGTCCTTCATTATCTACTTGGCATTATTAATAAATATTTATTACACTAGCTGCTTACGCTCAACTTCGTCAACATAGAATAGGTGTCGTAAGTTTATTTCATGAAAACTTTCACCTAAACTTTTTAGTCCTTTGGACGATATTTTTTGGAAAATAGTCTACGTTTGTAAGGTCTTTAACTATATACATGTCAAATATCATCTAAATCGATATACTGGTTTAGCCGTTTAAGAATAACAAAAACATTATTAATATTAAAGTGTAGATTTTTGTTCGACATTGTTGTTTTTTTAAAGTGGTGTTAGATTGGTTTAACCAAGTTTGTGGGACTCAGATAATTTTATCGTAGCTTAATACGTGATGTTCAATTCCAAAGTGACGGAGATAAAGAAGTACACTAAACAAAAAGGTACCTATTAATTCTTTCTTTAAGGACGTTATGGTACGGACCTATCTTTTTAGGCAGAGAGCTCGAGAATTTGATGGTTTGAGGAGTAAAATTTAAAAACAAATCCATGAGAAGCTGTTGGTTCGCAATTTGTTTTTGCGGTTCAGTTGTTGGACTTGACCGCATGAGGTCCCGGGTTCGAATCCCGGGTCGGGCAACAAAACGGAAATTGAGTTTTTTCCAATTTAAAAAATGTTGCTCGGGATAGGATATGTGGCCGGTTGGCGATAGGCTTGCCAGCGTTATATTCATTCACATGTGGTGTTTATTTTAATATAAATATTTAAAAAAAATGTATTTAAATGCATAAAATATCGCTTCCGTGATCTAGCGGTCCGGTGTTAAAATTGACTTCATGAAGTTTCGAATTTGAGACCCGGAAAAAAAGAAAATGTGTTATTAATTTTCTTATAAAATATAGTTGCCCGAGATTGGACATGTGCTCGGTTTTGGAAAGGCTTGCCACCTATCTCATTGTGTGACTTAGTGTCTTCGGTTAGTCGTGGGGGACCTGGTTGTGTCTCTGCTTACTTCTTCGGGGGTATGATACTTTTTTTTATAAATATGAAAAATGTTTGTATATTACAATAAAAATGTAAAAATTTTTAAAGCCCGTATCACAATAGACGTTTTTTTTTTTATTAGGAAATTGGAAAAACCAAATTTCTATTTGCCGGACCCGGAAATCGACCCCGGGACCTCATGCAGTCAAGTCAACACCTGGACCACTAGACAACAGAGGCGATATATTATATTTTTCACAATGTTCATTGTTAATTTATCACAAGATCAATTATTAATTTATCACAAGAGTAATTATCAGTTTATCACAAGATTAATTACTAATTTATAACAAGATTTATTATTAGTTTATGACAAAAATAATTGTAAATTTATTACAAAATTAATTATTAATTTATGACAAAATTAATTACAATTTATCACAAGATTAAAAGAAATAAATTTATCCCTATCTACCGTAAACTATCATACTTAAACTACCGATTTCGGCTACCGAAAAGCCTGCTAGTTCGTTACCTCTTAATAAAAAAATGTATTTTTTAAAAGTTATTAACGTGTTAAAGTTGCAGTCGATATACGCGGCCACATAAATCTGTATTAGTCGAGTGTTTGGGCGTTCGCAGTGCCAAAGAATACAGTCGTGTGATTTATTGACAACATCAATCCTCCTGAAGATGCACTAGATGGGGTTTGGGTTCGATTTCAACGAGGGTTTTGATTTATATCTTGAGTGCTTTGCCGCGTTTTTCGTATCGATTTTATTTGTTTTTGTTTTGGTTTTTCGTTGAGGTTGGATGGAATAAACTGTCGCTTGGTATATTAGTAGATTCTTTGTAGATTTGCGTGATTAGCTTTAGTTCTATCCATACTGTGCGAAATTGTAAGTGTTTTTTGGTGTTTCTTTCTTAGCACAAAGGAGTTGTAATATGATAAAATATGTGTGTGGAGATATCAAGGAGACTTAGAGTGACATAGTGATATTGGCAGGCAAACGAAGAAAACGGATTTCCTGATGTTAAAGTTAAAGTTTCTACACAGTCGAACAGGATAAAAAGTATCGATTCTCATCAGTTTCCCTGGAATCATCATCATCAGATTTGATGGAAGTGGCACCACCTTGGGAGTATGCTATTTTAATTTTAAAAAAAATGAAAAAGTTATAATAAATGACGAATGAGACGATTAACATACATGAAAAAAGTATAGTCGTCGAACATTTAACCTTCTTTTATAAAACTGGTTTCAAAGTAGGTGGTATTCATTATCATGATTAGCAGTAAACTAAACGATATATTGGAATGAATCAGATCGCGTGCGTCAAATTAACTCATACAACTTAACCCATTTGGTATAGCGGGCCATAAATAATTGCTTCATAGCTGGGGTTAGCTGATAATGTCTAATGATCGGAGCGGGCGTGGTCTTCAATTTGGAAAATTGGTTCCGTCTGTGTCGTAGACCACGGCGGGTTGTAGATGACATAGTTGGTGTTTATTTTATTATATTAGAAGACAAAGAAGCAGACGGATTTCCTGATGGTAAGAAATTCACCCCAAAAGTGGTAATGGTGCGTTGCCAACTTGAGGCCAGGATGCTAGACTTCGAACGAAAGTAAGATTACCGGCTACTTTATCCTCCCAACCGGAACACGTCAAAAGCAAGTTTGGACGTTATTGTGTGAGGAATAGGTAAGGGTCGCGGCAAAACTCTACCTAGTCAGATGTCACGGTGTTAGTGATGGTAAGCCTATGCTCGCTTTTTACGAGCTGCCTGGCGGGAAGGTAGATCCAGATGGTCTATTCTGCAAAGGAGTCCGGACCAACACGGGGAAATGCAAATAATAGTAATGCAATAGTCTCTACTAGTATTTTTAAGAGGTCTCAACTCGTCCGTATGGTACCACCGCCTTACCTGTTCCTGTCGCCGTAAAGTCAAAGCTTGCCATTGACGTATTTTGGTTCTGAGGATAAGGTGGCTGGTAAACTTACATTTGCTCGAGGCCTGACATCCCCGCCTTTGGTCGGCAACGTACCTTTAATACTGGTGTCTCTAGGCGTCGTAAATTTCTTACCATCAGATTTACCATTTCTTGTTCGCTTTCCAATATCATATAAAAAATGCAATTAAGTTTTAAAATATTGCCCACGTGTAAATAAGGGTAAAGGTTAAGGAGCAGTTTCACTTAAATATGTATCTAAATATATTTATTACAATTTGCATCCAGCATCTTCATTGAATAGGTTGCAAAAGAAAAAAGGCGTAAACTTTATGGTAAGAGTTTGTCATTCTTCACAATTCGAACGAACGTACATACCAAATACTATCAAGGGATGATCTTTTCTATAGCAAAATACATATATATTTATTAAAAATAATAAAGATTGACTCAAACGATCGCGTTAAGATTTTAAAATGTCAAATATTATCGCAAACTGTAGATTAATTAAATAAAGCCAGAATAAAATAAAAACTTTAAACAGGTGTAAAATCTTCTGTGACAAAAAAGTGGCTTCAGTGGATTAAAAAAAAAATATCAATTTCAAATAGTATGATTAAAATTAGAAATAGTTTTCTATTACTTACAAACCGTATTTTTAAGATAACTGTTGACTTTGAATAAATAATTTAAATAAGATCAACATGTAAAAAATAATGAACTTTTAACTGTCCTTCTTATTTCTATTAAGATATTCATATACATGTTTGCCTTTTAACATTTTGCAAACATGATATTCAGAAAGTGTTAGTGAGTAGTATTTTCAAATACGCGCATAACAATTTCTGTCTGATAGATAGCAGTTCGGAACTTTAGTAGCAGGTCATGAAACAAAGCCATAAACAAAGTAGGTCGTAATATGAAACGCTTCGCATACGATATCACATTTCATTTAAACTTCTACACAGCGTGTAATGATGCTCAAATATTTATAGTCATACCTTTCTTATTTAAAATGCCCTTTGATTATCATTTAGGCACGCAAGCAAACAACTCTGAATAGTGAATAATATAAAGGCGTGTATGACAGTACGCATAGCGGCCGGGTTGCCCCCAGGGTTAAATATTTCAACAGCGTTTGACCAAACTATGATAAGTTCAAACTACAAAAATTGGATACGGTATATTACTTGTTGTAATAAAAAACACTGTAATTGTGTTGTTGTAAAGTATTCTAATAACATCAATAAATTAATAAAGAATAATCATAATGTTAAAATGGTCTATAACCATAGGAAAAATCTTAATAAAAAAATCCACATTGATATCGATTCATTCGTGTAGGATTTACCTCAAACACACACACACACACACACACACACACACACACACACACACACACACACACTCACACTCACAGAAAGCGAGAAATGCAAAAGGGATAGCAAGCTTTGATATCCCTCTTTTTCTAGGAGCTTGATAGTTTTTAGAAATGTCATGTACAATAATCTAACAGAACAAGAAATTGTTCTGTCAAACTTTTAGAGTAAAGGTGCTTATAGGCAACACAACTACATAAATCTTTAGTTAGTACCAAAACATAATTTACCGCATCCAGGAGCGGTCAATGATTTTCGTGCATCCCAAACTGACCCGATAGAGGACACTTTCGGGGCCTTTAATAAATATTTATACCCTCATATTGTTAGGGCCACCTACGGAATTATGACGTTAGCTCACTAATTTCTTTGTAATTATATAAATTATACGTTTGTTTAGGATCGAATGACCGTTGGCTAGTTTTAGGGCTGGTGTTGATTTTTGAACTTACATTGTAGTTTACGTGAATAATAAGTTTATTATCACGCTCAAGTTACTTATTATTGCTTTTTTTGCCATGGACATTTTAAGGTTAAATTTTAAAAATTGGTATAAATAAAAAGAACATTAAAGAGAAAGTTGTTAGCATATTTTCCATGCTTTGTGGCTTAGTGAAACTTTTAAATTTTCTACTTGAATATATAAAACACTTGCATTGTTTTACTTATCACTTGTAACTTATTATTATGTAATTATCCTACCGGTTTCGCTTTTTATATCATTAGCTGGGTTACAATTCAAACTAGTTGTAGTTACAGTGTTATTATATTTTTTTATGTTAATGGAAGGGAAACAAGCAGACGGATTTCCTGATGGTAAGAAATTCACGCCGCCTAAAGACACCAAAGGTGGTAATAGTGCGTTGCCGACCTGAGGCTGGGATGTTAGGCCTTGAGCAAAAGTAAGTTTATCAGCTACCTTACCCTCCGAACCGGAACACGTCTACGGCAAGCACTGACGTAATGGGGTCAGGTATAGGCAAGTCGGTGGTACCAATCCGGGTGAGTCGCTGCGAAACTCTACCACTGTAAGCTTATGTTTGCCTATTACGAGCTCACTGGCAGGAAGGCAGATGATCTATTCTGCAAAGGGGCCCGGACTAACATGTGGTTAAACGGTATCCAAAAAGTATTCAAACAAAATAATGATCACTAAAATTGGTTCATCTATTGACCAACATTTAAAATATGAACCTGTTTCGAAGTCAATTTAAAAAATAATGGCAATATTAAAGTCCATATAAGTTGGTTAATATTGAATCGGAAATGAGCGGGGTCTCGTTTATAGTAATTGACAGGTCGCACCTGTGCAAGGGTTAAAGGGGGTGAAATTGATTCATTTTGTTTGTGATATGGCGGTGGTGAACGCGATGGCTTGTTATTAGTGGGAGCAACGATTAATGGTTCATTATTGTGCACAAACAACACGTGCAGGTTTAAAAACAAATCTGACCGCGTAAAACAGAATGACATTGTTTTTTTTTATTACTTTTTTTTACGATTTACGATGTTAGGCCACGAGCAAAAGTAATTTTATCAGCTACCTTACCCTCCGAACCGGAACACGTCTACGGCAAGCACTGACGTTATATCGACAAGAATAGGCAAGCCGATGGTACCAATCCGGGTGAGTCGCTGCGAAACTCTACCACCTAGTCAGACGTCACGGTGTTAGTGACAGTAAGCCTATGCTCGTCTTTTACGAGCTGCCTGGCAGGAAGTCAGATGGTCTATTCTGCAAAGGAGCCCGGACCAACACGGGGAATTACTTTCCAGGCTTAGCGGCTACCCTACCCTCTGATCTATCGGACCATAACATTGTTATTATGGCGGCAGGATAGCGAAAGCGGTGAATCCCTATCCTACCTGGAATAGATTTGCAGCACTTCACTACACCAACAATGAAATTTGGTATCACAACCACCACCACTTTTTGGAAGTCGGTTGAAATTAAATTATAGCTAATGGATACAATACTTGTGAAGTTGTATTCTGGTTAGTTTCCCTGTGTATTAAGACATATCCCCAACCTCGATAATGATCGAAGTTTTTCTTGTAATCGTTGTGCCTTGTGGTAGAGTTAGCAAAAAAAATTAAAAAAAGGTGGGTACGAATATTACATTTAATTACTTTTATTTGTAACTAGCAGTTTCACGCAGCTTCGCCTGCGTAACTTAGCTTCTACTATACCGATTTGGATGAAACAAAGCTTATAACACTCGTGGATAATGTAGCTTTCGAATGGTGAAAGAATTATTAAAATCGGTCCACAAGTTTTTGAGCCTATTCATTACAACCAAACAAACAAAGTTTTCCTCTTTATAATGTTGGTATGACGTAAGATAACAAATAAGCAGCTGGATTTAGTAAGAAATATATGAAACTCATGATACCCAAGATGTCGCGAGTCCAAAAGTCTAGTTTGGGAGGCAATCGATTGCCTTTCAATCGCTGATTGCCATTTGTAATCGACTCTAAAAAAGGAATTCAATTCGACTACACGTTTTTTTGTATGTTTCCTACACAATTACTAGGCTATTAATAAACAATTTTTTATTATCTTTTCGTACTATATTTTAATATCAAGGTCCGACTAGTGGTTTATCAATAATAAATTACGAGTATAATGTATAAACGTATTACTCGTAGGATCACAAAAATAGTCAGTACATAATTACACATACAAATTTTACTTTTGTACAAGTCTTTTAGTTTTAAAATGTATGTAAGTTTTTTTGTGTGTACAATAAATGATTAAATAATTAATTCAGTGGTTCAGGGATATGAAAATTTACTAATTATGAAGTCTTACTTAAGAAGCGGAAGTCGGATCTTGATAAAAAAAATATTTTTTATCAAGATCCGACTTCCGCTTCTCAAGATGTTGATTTTTTGTAGTTTTTACAGCACTTAGGTTATTTAAACATTCATTAATCTTCACGCCCATATCACATTTATTTTTTGAATGTTAATATTAAATGTTTTGGTAATAAATAATTAATCTAGTTATAAATATAAATAATTGGCTTAGAAGTTAAAGCATATGTACCTTATTAAATAATATTTTTTATAAATGTTAAAATATTTGCACACCAAAATATGGTAGAATATGTTGATATACTTAAATATTTTTGTAACATCTCATTTACACACATATTTCCACAAATAAATAATTTTCTTTCTTTCTTTCACAGAAGAGGTTTTTTTTGGGGATCGAGAACCCGGGACCTCAAGAAGTCAAGTCTGACGCTGAAACGCTAGATTGATTAGTGATTTGTGACAATGTGACAATCATTGAAATATGTTTTTTTTTTGCAGACAGTACTTCCAATGTAATATGTGTCCAATGATAAACGATTGTTTTTGAACTTTTGTCGTTAACTACTGCCCCTGTGAGTATTTCTTTCTATGATTCAATGAGCTTCGAACATGGTTTAAGCATGAGGATAAAACAACAAGACAGCCTTATTAATAAACATGGAACGAAAACCCAGGCTTAAATTAATATTAAAGTCTGTACTACAGTTTAATAAATACTATAATACAAGTTTAAACTTTATCCCTCTTATTAATAAACATGGACTAAAGAAGGAGTAAAATTAGGTTGATTTTTTTGTTTTTTTATGTTATAGGAAGGCAAACAAGCAGACGGATTTCCTGATGGTAAGAAATTCACGCCGCCTAGAGACACTAAAGATGGTAATGGTGCGTTGCCAACCTTAGGTCAGGATGTTAGGCCTCGAGAAAAAGTAAGTTTACCGACTACTCTCCGAACCGGAACACGTCATGACGTTATATACGAAATAGGTAAGGCGTTGGTACCAATCCGGGCGAGTCGCTGCGAAACTCTAACACCTAGTCAGGTGTGACGGTGTTAGTGATGCCTATGCTCGCCTTTTACGAGCTGCCTGGCAAGAAAGGCAGATGGTATATTCTGCAAAGGAGCCCGGACCAACACGGGTTTGTGTGTGTGTGTGTGTGTGTGTGTGTGTGTGTGTGTGTGTGTGTGTCTGTGTCACATTGTACTTAATAAAGACTATAATACCAGGTTGAACCTTGGCGTATTTTACGCCTTGTTTATTAATAAGACGGTAGGAGTACTTTTTGTTTATCAATGATGCGGCATGCATCTACAAAAAATCGTATTGAGTTAAAAATAGTATCTTCACGCCCATATCCCCGAAGCCGTAGGCAGAGGCAGGCACAAACAGGGTAACCACACTATAGACACTAAGTCTCACAATGTAATAGGTGGCAATCCCGTCGCCAACCAGGCACATATCCAATCCCGAGCAACATTTTTTTTATTAGGAAACTGGAAAAACCAAAAGTATCTTTTTATTGATAGACCTAGGAATCGAAAGTCCAACACCTGGACCACTATACCATAGAGGCGATAACTTAATCGTATTTAATTAGTTCAAAATAGCATTTTATGATTAAATTGATTTTCAAAGGCTTTTCAAATAAAACTTGAATCATTTATTGCAATGTATTTTCCAGACGAATGGACAGTAATATAGTAATGTCACATTGTGGTAATTAGTGTCTTCGGCTAGTCGTGGGTGCCCTGATTGTGCCTCTGCCTAACTCTTCGGTGATTCGGCTCTTCGGCGTGAAGACAGTTTTTAGAATGAACCATTTTGTATTGAGTTACAAAAAATATCAAGGAAAAGAAATATTACCTCTTTAGCAAATGTTAAGCTAAATGTCGCTGAATGTACCTAATCTTTATCTAAAACAATTTAATAAAAACCCAAAGGCTGCCAAATAATTGCTTTTTATTTTAAGTAATAGGCAAGATTTATTAAAATTGAAAGAAACACAAAATATATTATTATCAAACCATTCGCAATTGTAATATCACCATCCATTATTTAAACGACACGGAGGTAATGCACGACATTTTCTCGCACACCGTATCGCAAACACCTTTATATTACGTACAAAAAATAAATACAGCCGCCTCTCACTGATGACACTAATTTTTTTCCCTACTGATATTAAGTCATGTTTAAGAAGGCCCATCATTATCCTTAATAGTAATAGATATTTTATTTTGTCGCTCTTCGCTTTTGGGGTGTTTACACAACATTTTGGGGGAGTATTTCTAACATTTAAGGTCTGACGAAAATGTTATACTTTTTATGTTTCAAGTACGTTTTATTTTTCTAATAAATACCAAATTTAAACTACTCTATTTTTAACTCTATAGTTTTTAAACACGTTTTAAACAAAAAATCTAATTCATATATGTATATATGTACAGGTACAAGTACATATACAATATATGTACTTGCACCTGTGATTGTTTTTCTAACAAAAATGTGAAAGGATGCCAGTTTACTGACTTAAAGGCACTACCTGCATAAATGACAAATCTTAATTCCATTGACGTAGGTTTTCTGATTCTGAACGACAGAAAACCGGATGTCTGACGGTACAATATTCTTGTAACGTCAAGTAACTCAGGCTCTTTCTCGGCTCTACAAGCAGCTTAGCATTGCTGTCGTTTTTTGTAATTGTTGCAAAAAATAAAATACCGAAGCAAACTTTTAAATTAATTACACCCAATTCTTTATTTTTTTTTTAATGTTTTATAAGACGTTATGGCGCCAGGAATAGGTAAGACGGTGGTAGCAATCCGGGCGAGTCGCTGCGAAACTATCTAGAACCTAGAGACCCTAGTAAAATTAGTTTAAATTTAGTGATAACTTAACTAAATTACTTTGAACTATACTGTACACATGTTATCAATACTTAAATATAATACTAATAAAGTCACTTTGTTACACAATTAAGGATATATCGGTTTAGTAACATTACATATTAATTAAAATTATAAATCATGTTTAACTAATATTGATTTCAATATCTGAAAATTTGTGTCTTCGTAAGATATAAAATACACATAACAGACGCTTTAATTTCAAACTCGAAATGACTTACTTAATAATAACAAATCGTGCATATATTTCACTTGAATATTCGAAAATGTCGAGCGGTTTAGTGATACAACCCCTGATACATTTGGTGTTCGTTAATAGGTTTTTCCTTCATAAAGCGAATGGTAACCTATTTATTATTTCTGTTGATATTAAAAACGGGAGAGTAACGTTATTTCCGTAATAAATGCTTAGAGTTTGACATCGTCTTTGTGTGGAGGCTGTGCTGATCTGTCACGGCTTGTTTGATTATGTTAATGGGAGAAAATGTCAAATATATTTTTTATTAAAATCCTGACCGGAGGCTTTTAAGGCACTGGAGCGTGGTTACTTAAGTTTATGGATTATATTGAGCGGTAAAATGTGTTTTGGTAAATTTTTAATATTTTTAAATGAACGAATATTCAGTTTCTGTGAAGCGAAATATTTATAACGCTAATACTTAAATATATTTAAAACGATAATTATGTCTAACGCAAATGTACTAGATTAAGTAATACTATCAGTGATTGAAAGATTTTAATGAAATATGGTTTAGGTTTCAAATCAATCTTTCATTATTAAAATAGTGGAAACCAGACCAAAACTGGTTTCGTGTACCTATATCTAACCGACATGATAAAAAGGAGGAGAAGTTCAATTCCTCTATTTTTGTGAACTGATTTTTAAAACTCTTTTTTATACGAAAGAGCTACTTTAAAGGTGGTCCCAGTATCACCAAATCTGAATCTGATGATGGGATCCTAGTAAGTTTGATGAAAATGCATAATTTAGTGTACGAAGATGATTTGCTTATTGAAATCGAAATTGGTTTTTTGTAGTTTTACTGCACTTTTATTTAAAAAAAAAAACAGATGTCACGGTGTTAGTGACGGCAAGCCTATGCCCGCCTTTTACGAGCTGCCTGGCACAGGAAGGCAGATGGTCTATTCTACATAGGAGCTCGGACCAACACGTGGAAGAATAATTTCAATATACGATTAAACAGACGCACTGGTAAGAATTAAAAAAAGTAAAGTCTATTGACACTTATATCCCAGAAGAGGTAAGCACAGGCACAACCAGGCCACCCACGACTAGCTGAAGACACTGAAGCCCCACAAAGAGCATGGTTTCGGGATTCCGAAGCGTGGGGTAAATTGGTAAGCTGACCTGTTAATTGTCTGATATAATGATATTTTTGTACAAAATTTTCATTCCATTGTTTATAAATCTTCGAGAATTGTATTTTTTTAATAAAATAGCCTATGTTTGAACTCAGATCTCTAGGTATACACCTATCAAATTCTATCAAAAGTAGTTCAGCGGTTTAGCTGTGAAAGCAACAGACTGACAGACTTTCGCATTGTAGTATGGATTTATAAAGAAAGATGGTTCGAAATTATTATTCCAGTTCAATACTGAATCGGAAGAGAATCGCTGAGACATATTTATCACGGGATTAAGTGGCTTCGGGAAAAATACTGGGGCCAATATTTCATGGTTTCACGTCTCAATAAGCACAGTACCAAGAAGTACTGTATATCATCTAATTCCTGAGGTATGAAATAATGGATATGGCATTTTGTTAGACAATAACAAATATTTACACTTCTTCAACTTCGTTGATGACGTATGTTAAAAAGTTTTTACAAAGACATTTAAGCGTCCCAACATATTATTCTACCACCTTGTGGTGTGCTACTATTTAATTAAATTTATAAAAATTAAATTTTTATATATTCACATTTAAATCAAAGCACTTTTTTTTAAATAAATGTTTATTTAATATTTTTATAATCTTTATAAATTATTGCAAATAGCTTTAAATGTAGATTAATTTTAATCATATGTAGGGTACGACTACCACCTTTACCAACCCTAGCCAGTCAGATGAAGAAACGACTAAACATAGCACCTGGAAACAAGCCCTATTATATATGCCTTTAACACCACCGTTTTAAAACCTAGCCAGTCAGGAGAAGATACGGCGAAACAAACTTCTCGGCAACCATAATTTCTTTAAATAAATTTAGTTTATCATTCTTAAAAGGTGCTTTATTTATTTATATTTATCAGCAAAAAAAATTTAAATGTAGCCATGTGGTAGTAAAGTTTTTTACCCATGTAAGTCCGCATCCTTTATGTAGAATAGACCATCGCTATCTGCTTGGTATCTTATGTGAGGTGAGCATACCTATGCTAAATTATTTATGTTAAATGAATCATCAACAACAATACCACCGGTGGCAGGACGCTGTGCAGCAACTTGCCCGGGTAGAGATCTACCGCATTTTATATTCCTGAATCCTGCTCCCATAATAACGATGTCGTGTTGGGAGACTTGCACATTAAGATTTAATAAGTGCACAAGGACAGCAACGTATCTATTTCCATACGGTCTATAGGCTACAGTTTTTCCTTTACATCTAGGGATATGGTATTTTTTTCCGAAAAAAGACAAAGAAAAAATTCTCAACAGCAACGTGTTAGCTGCAGCTCGGCCAATTCAGTGCCTATTGATATCGCAATAAGGTTAGTTATCGCAGTTATCGTGTCACATCTATCCTAACCCTATGTTGTCCTGATAGGGGTCCATTACCTATTCCTGTCACTATAATGAGATTGCCACGTTCCCGTCTGGAGGGTAGGGTAGAAGGTAAACATACCCAATGGGCTTGACATCCGGCTTCAGAACAGCGACGAACCTATAGTATCTCATAAATGCTATTTATTATGTTTCTTATCACCTGCAAAGCCGTGGCCTCGTTCGGTATGTGATCACATAAAAAACGTATGAAAGCCGGTAGAGACATACCAGTAACATCTATGGTGTCTGTAGCCTCTTCTTATTGTGAAGGTTGACGCCTGCTTGTTCCGTGTCTTGTAACAAGAAAAAGTGTCCACTGTCCCCATTTCTATTTTTTATTTTAACTTTATGTAAACTACCTACGATCCAGATCATATCCTCTATCAAATTTTCGTTCTTTGTTAAAATTGTCCGTAAATTGAGATTCTGTGTAGAGGATCACTATCGTAATTATACTATTTGCAATCAAGTGCTATACGATGTAAAAAGCCACACTCTATGTTTTATTTAAAAGGTTTTGTATATCAGCCCAAAGATTAGGGGATTTGAATAATTGAAATTATTTAAAATTGATCCCTTCAGTCATATCTGAGAAAAAAATCTTATCATACATTCAACTAAAGAATAAATACAGCGGGATGCACCTGACGTACATACGGACAAGAAAGTTGATCTAATATAGGACTTAGTGGCTTTGTCCAGTCAAGGGAAACGCAAACTTCAAATTGTTACTAATTTATATACAAGATATACAAAAATATTTTTTACAACTACTTAAATTAAATCAGTTTTTTGTCATATCTATTACTTTTAACATTTTTCGATCACATTCGGAAATAAAAAAGGTGTCGAAAAAAGGTTCCATATTAGACTTGAGCTATAGTTATTTGTGGTCTAAGCTATAAGCGTTAAAAAGGTATTTAACCAGTGGGTAAATTACTTAAACAATTAAGTTTTTTTATAATATTGGAAGGCAAACAAGCCCCGAGGAGTCAGGGCTATAGAATAATCGATGTAATATTATGTTTATCTAATAACTTTGTATAGGACTTGGCTATACAGAAGCTTGCTTCTATAGTAGCCAATATAAAAAGTGATTACATGACACACAAGTAGCACATGTCTGTATGATATATTTACAATGAACATGATATAGTTTGCCAGATTGAACTTCACTTAAAAATAACACTTAACATCGTTGTGTGTTGTTTAACATACATGTTATAATAATCAATCAATCAACCAAATATTCAAATTTTTAAACAAAGAAACACTTGTACTGTTTCACGTATCACTTATAATTTATTAATTTGTAGATAGCCTACCGGTACTGTAATAGTTATTTAAGTAGTAGTTTAAGTTTTAGCCCTGATGATGCTTTATAAGCGAAATCGGTAGGCTATTTAAAAAGTAATAAATTATAAGTGACACGTAAAACAGTACAAGTGTTTCTTTGTTTAAAAATTTGAATATTTGGAAGTTTTACCAAGCGCCGACGATGGAAAATATCAAATATAAATTATAATAAGTTGGTATTATAAATTAACGTGCATGTAAACTTATTTTCTCAAGTTTTCTCTCCATGATGCACACTTTTATAAAAATACTCATTTTGAAAATCGCTACCACTTATAAATTACGACACATAGGGTGAATTAAGCCGATCCTGAAACAAGTTGAAGCGAGTGAGTGTAAAATTTGTCACGGCATATTTAAGCCGCGCCGATCGACTGTGAGCATTTAGATCTGTCGACGTATTGGGGAGGTTGGAGAAATGATACAGGAAGAGCATTGATGCTTTTTTCGCCGAGTATTTTTGAATATAGCGTAATTTCATATATTAACTCAGGTTTCTCGTCACTGTGGTTTAGCGGTCCGGCTTCGGACTTGACTTCTTGGGGTCCCGGATGCGATCTCCGGGTCGGGCACCAAAAATAATAAGAAAATGTGCAATTGCAATTTTCTAACGAAAAATATCGTGGCCTGGATTTGGATATTTGCCTGGTTGGCTATGGGCTTAACACCTATTACATTGTGGGACTTACTGACTTCAGCTAGTTGTGCCACTGCCTACCCCTTAGGGGATATTGGCGCGAAGACACGTTTTTTAAGAATGTTATAGATACTAGTTGACCCGGCAAACTTTTGACCGCCTTAATTTGGTGACATACCGACAGAAGCGCTAGGATGTTCAAATATGTTTGGAAGAAATTTAAATGCACAAATCACACCAAACATACATACAGATGTATTTTGTACATATAATATAAGCAAAATAATATTTAAGTCATTTCAAGTTATAAATTTATATAAATCTTTAATAAGACCACATTGAAGGAGTTTTATTGTAAGCTATACTAGCAAATTATGCTTTACGGTGCTTATAAGAAACATAAGTATCTTCACAATCATAACTCCAAGGAATAGGCAAAGAAACAACCATGATTACTAAACCATGATGATTAGCCGATCTACCACTAAGCTCTCACCGTATGATAAGTGGCACACCTATCGCCAACCGGGTACTTGCCCACTTTTTGTCTGTTTTATCTTGTTTTTATATTTTCGAAATTTATTTTGTATTTATATTTTTTAAAACTGTATCTTACTAGCTCTTTCCCGCGGCGTTACCCGCGTGGTCAAAGGTTCCACAGGAATAATTTTTCCAGTATAAAACTATGGTGTTAATCCAAATTCTTCTCTATTTGTGTCTTCTCTATTTGTAATTTCATTATAATTGGTTCAGCAGTTTTTGCGTGAAGGTATATATTGGTATAAACAAACAAAAATATTCTTAGCTAGATCGATTTATCGCCCCCGAAACTCCCTATATACTAAATTTCATAAAAATCGTTGGAGCCGATTCGGAGATTCCAATTACACGAATTGCTTATTTTAAGGTAAAAGATATAAACCGTTAACTCTTTGGGATCCGAAATACCTATGTTGGTTGTAATCCCACTTCTTTTGTCCAAACCTCTAGACACATAGATCACTAATTGATTAGGCGAATGTGATTAAGCCACCCCGCGGTAGGATTAGCACAATAATTAGCAATTAATTGTGCATGCGTGCTGCCGTTAGTGTAATGAAGTTTGTCGCAAATGTTAGTCGAACATACGTTGACACTTGTTCGCACAGAGTAATTATAAACAGAGCCCTTACCATGAGTTTACGGCTACCATAAATTACTTGTATGAAAACTTTGAACAGCGCCTCTCTTGGTAATTAAGAGAAACACATTTTCACATTAAAACTGGCATAGATTTTGATAAGGAAAGGAAACAGGCAGGTGAACTTTTTTACGAAGTACGAGTTGCTGCACGTATTAAATATAGTAATTATACGTTATCAAATAATAGCAAAGTATATATATTACACATTGTAAAATATTAAGTCCACAGCTTAAGTAACTTTGGCTAACGAAAGATGACAATTCGAAGTTCTAATATTATGTTCAAGAGAATAGGTAAACCAGAGAATACGCTTACTTCCACGAAATAATCTAGTTTATTTTGGATTATTACTACCCCCTCTCTTGTCGCCATAACCTCAGCACTTGCCGTTGACGTGTTTAGGTTCGGAGGATAAGGTAGCCGGCAAACTTACTTTTGCTCACGGCCTAATATCCCGGCCTCAGGTTGGCGAGGCACCGTTACCACCTTTGGTGCTTCTAGGCGTCGTGAAATTCTTACCACGAGGAAATCCATCTACTTGTCTTACAATGTCATAAAAAAATGCAGAATAATGTCAGCTCTGTTGATACCTACACTGTATTAATTAAATATTAATTGATTAATTGTATATCGAAATCAGTACCAAAGCTTTGTATTTCAATCATATTGTAATAAGCCATTAATAGTGCATTTGTCATTAGCATAACTAGCATCATGTGTATGACTTAACTACGACGTTCTTAGTTAAATATAATTACATGTTACTCATCATTATTAAAATCAGAAAAATCTTTATTCACAATGGATATGCACGTGGTATTTGTGAGTGACGACATTTTTGTAATCTTTCACCGGATCAAAATTGCTGTGAAACACTAAGAAGATTTAGCAAAAATCCTCAGACGGCTAGACTTTTTACCCGACCGCGCGACTCAAAGAAGGGTAATGTAAATGATAAATAAATAATAATGAAAATTTCTGGATTAGATACACAAATTGAGTCTAACCCCAGGGTATGCAAATATTTATTGTTATTATATATATTGAAATATTTATTATTATATTAAAGTATTTATTATTCAAGTAG
>NJDD01001131.1:13857-48157 GCA_002245505.1 Calephelis nemesis | reverse complement strand
TTAATGTCTTTGTTTGTATCTTTGTTATGTTGTTATTCGGCTAAACAAATTTTGATAACGTATCGTAACATGAAAAGTCCTGCCTTTCGAAAAAACGATGATCAAATTGCTATCTGTAGGGTCACTCCTGAACCTCGATTCATGCAAAATCGAAAACTGGCAACGAGTATGTCATTTTAGGTACCTACCTACTCTTGAACACAATACTGGCGAATTATTAAAATTAAGTTCATACGAGTAGTAAACAATAAATTATTTTCTAGAATTCGTTAATTTTTTTGTAACTAAATGCTAATAATCCGTTAGTACTGTATTTAAAAGTACTTAAAATGACATATACGATTTTAATTTCAAATTTGCATAATAATGAGCTTCAAGAGTTACCCTACTAGGTATGACATTGGAATCGGTTTTTGCAATTTCGCTATACTAAAAAATGTGATGCAAAGACGATCAATTTCTTTTTCATGTTTAATATCACGTAACAAAGAATCAATCATAGATTTCCTACCCTCAAAGTATGCTTCGAAAGTTATTATTAAATGTTGCATGTATTAAAATTTATACCCCCGACCCACCCCCTCAATATCTTATTGGTAACGCAATTTTATTGGAACTTTGTGCGATACATCCATTTTTCTCCCATTACAGCTCCCCCGGCTTATGGTTTGTAAATTTTTATTCTTTGATAAAATTGTTATATTTCCTTGAGTGTTATCAAAGTATAGAAATTTTGTATGGTTTGGTATAGTTAAAAAAATATATGATACATACAATATTTAACATTTACCGCCAAACTTCTCGTTTTGATCTTTTTTCTGATAATTTTGTTACGTTATCATAGTCCTGAAGATGCTGTAAAACCGAAACTGGTTGGCTAATATTGTTATTTTACAATTTAAAAAAATGAAATACTTAAGTAAAGCAGGGCAGGTGTAATCATAAAAAAAGAAAAACAAAAGTTAAATCAGATCTGAAATATAGAAATATCATAATACAAGTATGAGAAATATTTTTAATCAAGCTTACCAAAGTAAGTAAAAGTGTCTTCACACCCATATCCCTGAAGTCGTAGGTAGAGGCATAACCAGGGCACACAATATACGGTCGGTGGGCAAAGTCGCATCAGTGTTTGTATTTGCATAGTTCTTGTATTTGACTACTTTCAAGTGTATTTAAACGACAAATTTATAGCACTATTTAGCTAATTGGCAAATACAGCCAGTACCTAACAAATATGGCTTATTGAAAGTTTGTCCGTTTTTCAAGGCACATCAAAGGAGACAATAAGCAAACATACAAATATACTAAACCACACATGGTCAGTTTACACAAGCTGCAAGTGTAACTTCCATTTTGTATAAACATATAACATTTTCTTCAATTTGTTACAATTAATTTACTTTTTGGTAGCCAACAAAATGTATCATTTTTTTTTCATTTCGTTTCCATGTGCATACGGTGTATTGCTTAAACGGCCGCACATTGAACATTTTAGCAAATATAACAAACATTGAATAACTGCACGAATAGCTATGATGTTGGCTCCCATCAAAACAACACTACCCGGATCAGCTAGCAACTGATATACCTACTGTCTTCTACAAAATAATTGTAGTTTCTAGAAGTTGTACATAGGGATCAACACACTAGCAACATTTATGGTGTGTATGGGCCACGGTTATCTCTTGCCATCAGGAGAGCTATGTTTGTTTTTTCATCACATAAAAATTCTATTTTAATCATACTGCTTTAGAAAAAATGGAAGAAAGACGTAAATCAGACAAAGGATAGAGAAAGCCAGAAAAAAAATGAAATGGAAATCGCTAAAGTGAAATTTAAACAGAAAAAAAGTATCATCACGCCCACATCCCCGAAGAGGTAAGCAGAGTCACAACCAGGGCACCCAGGACTAGCCGAAGACACTAAGTTCCACGATTTGATATCAAGCCTATCGCCAACCTGGCACATATCCAATGGAAAAATCCAATTTTATTTTTGTTGCCCAACCCGGGATTCGAACCCGGAACCTCAAGCAGTCAAGTCCAACAACTGAACCGCTAGACCACAGAGACAGACAGCAGCGCAAGCTAAGTTGTGACACGATTTATGTGGTTTTGCCTTTTGCCTTGTATTGCATCAATGAGAAGCTTTGAAGCTTAATAGGATTACACATGTTATGGTTTCTAAGCCTTTCATTGGACATCTACTATCGCTTTACCAGATGGTTAAAAGTTTGCTAAGATTATGAAACTAATACAAAAGCTAGCCATTTCCTAATACTAATGGTCGCCCGTTGGTAGAAATTCGACCATAATAAATTTTAATATCTTGTTGATAAGAACGCCATCTCCATTTCTCACGACCAACTACTTTGTTTCCAAACTTTTTAGTGCGCCATTTGTAATCTTTTATCGTTATCATCAATATATTTGTTTGTGTGTCTCAAATGCATGGTAGTGTGGGTAATGTTTTATTTATTGATTTAATGTAATTTATAAGCATTATTATTGACAAATATTAGCGTTCCGCACTTCTCCTACACATAAACTACAAGTGTGCCAAATTTTATGCTCCTGAGTCCTCGCAATTTTCGTAAAAAGGGGTCCAAAGTTTTGGCATCACGTATTAATACATAGATAATACTTACATTAAAATGCCCCCGTTTTGGCTCGCAAGAGGCGAGCAAAGGTTAAATATAGGTCTTTACCAACAAGCCAACTAGTAAAAGAGTGCCATACTGCAACTCGTCGGGGAAGGGATTCAGCGTATTAAACCTATTCCTGCCGTCATAATGACACTGTCATTTTCCGGTCCGGAGGGTAAGGTAGGTGGTAGACTTGTACAAGTGGTCTAGGCGGTTATATAAACATCTTTGTAGTAAATTTACAGTAAATTAAACTAGGTGGTAGAGTGCAGGACCTCTCCCTGATTGATACAGTACCTTATCTATTTCGAATGCCATAGTATATTCACGCTCATATCCCTGAAAACAGAGGCAGAGTTACAGTCAGGCCACCTACGATTAGCCGAAGGGTTTGTCAAATAATATTCAAAAACTTCAAATCCAATTTCGAACTACTAGACCATAGAGGTGATTGCTGCCATAGTGCTCGCTATTAACGTGTTGCGTGTCAGAGGGTTAGTAGTTTGTAAGCATGAACAAGTGAATTACATTTGAAGAAAGAAAGGGATTGAAAGAAAAAGTTGGTGTTAAAATGCGAAAGGTTCGGTCACGTGGAAAAATGTCAGATAAAAGATTGACAAAGCAGATATACAATTCGAATATGGATGGATGTAGGTACCCGGGGAGACCAAGGCTGACATTCGACGATCAGATCACTCGGATATTATCCGAGGGTGGTGTCGAGTCTCCGAAACTGGCGTGTGTGAAGGAAGCCAGACAGGTTTGTCAGGATCGGCACTCGATACCCTCTGCCTACCCCGTAAGGGACTTAAGGGAAGATATGTAAATAAACAACACTATAACATAACACTTAATGAGAACCGCATACTGTTTTCTATAACATAAAAAAGCAATTGTTCGCATTCGAGAAGCTATAAAGAAACAAATAACGCCAATTCGTGCGTCACAAGTAATTGGTTTCTTCGATAAAAAAAATGCAATCTTGGCGCGAGCTATTATGCGGCCATTTTTTATTTGATACATATCTATTAGGGTTCGATTGGGGGAGTTTTCGTTGGTGTTTACACGAAGAACAGATCTCGCTCATATCTACGAAATATTACTATTGGGATATACAAAATAAGCTATCGAAAACTAGTGAAATTCTCACTCGCTTTTTGATACTACGGGAATAATTCCCGTAGTTTCACTCGTTTTTCGATATTACCGGAACAGCTCCCGTAGTTTCACTCGTTTTTTGGTACTACGGTTATAGTTCCCGTAGTTTCACTCGTTTTTCGATACTATGGTAATAAAAACCTTAGTTTCACTCGTTTTTCGATACTTCGGTAATATTTTTACGCAGTTTCACTCGTTTTCGATACTACGGTAATAGTTCCCGTAGTTTCACTCGTTTTTTGATACTACGGGAATAGTTCCTGTAGTTTCACTCGTTTTTCGATAGCTCTAAAAATAAGGCGGTAACAAAAAAATGTGGTATTTCCAGTTTTCTGTTTAAAACAAATGTTGCTCGGGATTGGATATGTACCTAGTTGCCGATAGGCTTGCCACCTATCGCATTGTGGATCTTCGACTAGTCGTGGGTACCCTGGTTGTGCCTCTGCCTACCCTTTCGGGGATATGGGCGTAGAGATACTTACTTACTTACTACATTAATATTAAGTATAGATATGGATATATACAGAATAGCTGTCCATATTTTAAAGCAATGTCAGGGACATCTAATAATAAATATCCATACAAAGTACGGTGATTAAAATGCCTTAGTAAAGTATCTTCACGCCCATATCTCCGAACAGTTAAGCAGTGGCACAAACCAGGGCACCCACGACTAGCCGAAGTGATAGGTTTCAAGTCTGTCGCCAACCGGGCACATATCCAATCCCGGACAACAGTATTTATATCGGAAAGTTGAAAATGCAGAATTTCTATTTTTTTTGTTGTTCGACCCGGGGATCGAACCTAGAACTCAAGAGGTCAAGTCCGACGCCAGACCGACAGACCAAAGAGGCAATTAAAATGACTTTTGACATGAAAAGAGTTAAATTTTAAATTTTAAGACAGCTCATAATATATAATAAAATATTTTTACACAAAATATGATTCAAATCATTTTTGTTTCCAATGTTATTGCAAGTTTTGTCGTTTGACTTAAAGAGTAGTCTTTCCAATGTTATTGCAAGTTTCGTCGTTTGACTTAAAGAGTAGTCTTTAAGTCAAACGACAAACTTGCAATAACATTGGAAACAAAAATGATTTGAATCATATTTTGTGTAAAAATATTTTATTAGATATTATGAGTTGTCTTAAAATTTAAACACTTATTACAGAAGGACCATATGTATACCTCCTGATAAATTGAAACGAAATAATCTGTTAGCGAGCGATGGGGTCGTCACATATGCACTCATAAAACTTATTTTTACATCAATATTCTTTTTATATGATAAAGTTATTCTCCCGTTCAACAACTAGTGAATATTTCTAAACTGTACAGAGGAAACGTCGTATCATGACAGAAATCAAACACCGGAAACGGAAAGGAGTGTATTTTTCGAATTTGAATTTCGAACTCCGGCTCCATCCGTTACGGAAGCTCAAGCATTTACGAGATGAAGTTTTACGACTGAATATTTAAAATTGAAATTTAGGATAGGTTTGTCGTTTTTTAAAAGCTTATATGACGTTAACATTAATTGACTGGTTCGCGCATGTGCCTGATAATGGTTTGGTTGAATCCACTTATTTCTATGATTAATTATAATTCCAAAACTAAAAATGTTTGAGAACCTCCAATAAAACCATTAAGTAATATAGCTAAGAACCATCTCAATTAAATAAGTAAGTATCTTCACGGGATCACGGATGTATGAGATCCCCGAAGAGGTAGACAAGGCGCAACCAGGGCACCCACGACTAGCCGAAGATACTAAGTCCCACAATGTAATAGGCGGCAACAAGCAACAGAAAATTGCTTTAAACGCGATCTATCAAGTAGTATTTGTAATAACTACGTCATCTATTGTAATCCATAACCACTGAACTACAAGGGCTTTTTATATTATTATATTACCAGCTGCTACGGAACCCTTCATGTGCGCTGTTAAAAGTATTTTTAGATACAAAACATATTTTTTGGATTTAATATTTGAAATAGCAACAATGCAACAATGTGATAGGCGGCAAGTCTATCGCCAACCGGGCACATATCCAATCCCGAACAACGTTTTTTTTTATTAGAAAATTGGAAGAACCAGATTTTCTGTTTGTTGCCCGACGCGGGACTCAAACCCGGGACCTCATGCAGTCAAATCCAAAACCTGGATCACTAGACCACAGAGGCGATAATCTCAATAAGGTGGTGAGCTTTTAAATATAAACATACATTTCCAAATTTGTTTATCCGTGCTAAAGCTATGATGCCACAGAGAGATACACACAGCACGTCAACATTATAACATTTCCCTTTTCTTTGTCAGTGGTAAAAAAAGAAATTTTTATGACTCTGGTAGTAGGTATTCGTATTGTTCTATTATAGAGGCAGTCTTTTAGATCTACGTTATAAAGCAGAACGTAACAGGCCAATAGAGAGAATGAGGTAGGTACATCTAAATAACTAAAACATATAATTTTAATAAAGACGATTTGCAGTACTGTGTACTAACGTACACAGCCCTTACGTTACTACATAGTATGAAACAAAGTCGCTTGCCGATGTCAGTCGTTATGTATGCACAGATGTTTAAAACTATTAAACGGATTTTAATGCGATTTTCAATAGCTAGAGTGATTAAAGAGGAATATTTATAAGCACAATAACATAGAAATTTGTCCACACGTGCGAAGCTGTAATGGACTGCTGGTCCTTAAAATATTTTCAAAACACAATAAATTCTGTGTTTTTTTATAAAAGTAAAAGGGAAAATATACAGCAAGGAGACAGATTTTATGATAATAAGAAAATAACCTCGCTATATCCCAGTGGTAATGGTGCATTGCTATCCTGAGGCCGAGGTGTAAAACCAACTAACAGGTCAACTACAAGTGCTGATATTATGGCGACAGGAACGGATAAGAAGGGTGTAGCAACACGGAAATGTAGCTCCAAAACTCTACAGCCTAGTCAAATGTCAGGGTATTAGTGACAGTACACCTATGCCTTTTACGACCTGCTTGGCTGGAAGGCAGATGGCCTATTTTACGATATACAATATCGCCTCTGTGGTCTAGCGGTTCAGTTGTTGGACTTGACTGCATGAGGTCCCGGGTTCAAATCCCGGGTCGGGCAACAAAAAGAAAATTGGGTTTTTTCAATTTTCTAATAAAAAAAATGTTGCTCGGGATAGGATTTGTGCCCGGTTGGCGATAGGCTTGCCACCTATCATATTGTAGGACTTAGTGTCTTCGGCGAGTCGTGGGTGCCGCGGTTGTGCCTCTGCCTACCTCTTCGGGGATATGGGCGTGAAGATACTTTTTTTTTCTATTTGACAATAGGAGCCCCGACCAACGGGAGGTACAATTTACTTGATGTGACTCTTAAAATAAATATACGCAAAGAATTATTGATACTTATCTAAATACCCTCTTATTTTATCAATATTCGAATGCCTCTGAAGGTGCAGACGCATTATACAAAATATACAACACAAATACCTGCAACGAATTGTAATATCTAAATTCTTTGAATAATATTGTAACATCAACTCAAGGTATGCGCTTCTGAAATATACGGCGAAATCGAGTGGCAAATGTGAAATAATACATTCCGGGGAAAAATAACAAATTCAATATAAATAGTTGCCTGCGGTCTGGGTAGTCGCTACACCCATCCCTCAAATACAACATTTATCTGTATTACTGCTGGATGGTTTATGTCAGAGTGGAACAAGTTTTTCGTACTTTTTACTATGAAACTTATATTTTGCCTTCTGTAATTTCAAAATTAAATAATTAAGAGCTATTTTTGTTTTCGAACAAAATTATGTCTAGTAAGTAGCAAATAGTTCGTACCACTTGTTTCTGTTGAACTGGAAGAGAATAGATACTTATAGCGTCATGCCTGCATTCGTAATAGCGATATTATTTTTGCTAGCTACAAAACAACAGATAAACACATTTGATATAACAAATGAGACTTTTTTGACAATTATTTAAAGAGAAAGTAATTCAGTTTTTATAAATAGGTTGCAACTTAACAGAAAAGTATCGTAAATCAAAACACCAATACGAATATATTGAACCTAAAGACAGACCAAATAATTTAATTGTTTAATACCGAATTGAATTGTACCGAAAAGCCATAAAATGTTTAATTTTTTATGTCAGAGATTTTTATTGTTTTATTTATTACTGGTTGAAATAGTGAACTTACTACTTAGTACCGCTTAACATTGACATCTAACGTGATCAGTATAGAAAAAAACGGGTTGCAGTCTAGAAGTGACGGCAAAGGTGAAAATTTGAATATTCACGTTGTGTATTTTTGATATTATGGAATGGTTAGGAAATAATTTTGCACGAATTTATTTAATTATCAGTATGAAAGTGGTAGAATACAATATTCATTTATTGCGCTTCATTGTGACAACACGAACATTCGCGCAAGCGCCCTGCGCCGTCTTATTCGCGTAAGCCGTCTTACGACATTTCAGGTCACTTGTCCTGATGAGAGTTTAGAAGTTTTTACCCATTTATTTAAAAAAGTGGGTAAAATTATTCGTTGTTTCACTCTCGCATGAATTATATTAAAGTAGCAAATCAATGTCACAAAATGTATGCAGAACGTCTCTATACATCATATTGTATAGAATTTATATCATACATCATCCCGTGTCCCGGCAAATGTCGCTTTGATGGCGGTTGGTATATTCCTTGCAATTTTCTTATACTTTATGATTCGTGATTCGGATATTTCGTTTCTCTCTCGTATTTAAAGTAAAAGAACGCTTTATTTTAACATTTGTATACTGTTTTTCAGACTTGGTATTTTATTAAATTATCGAACATTTATAAACACACTAGAAAAAAAGGATGTTGTTATTTAGAGCATATTTTTGACATGGTCCCTTTCCTACCAAGTTAGGGTCAGACGATGGATTCCTAGGGATATCGAGAAAAATTTTTAACTTTTTCCATACTTACCTATTATTTACTTCGATAATTTATAAGAAACTAGCTGCGCCCCGCGGTTTCACCCGCGTAAGTCCCAATCCCGCGGGAACTCTGGGATAAAAAGTAGCCTATATGTTATTCTGGGTCTTCAGCTACCTACATACCAAATTTCATCGTAATCGGCTTTGTAGTTTTTGATTGAAAGAGTAACAAACATCCATACATCCATACATACAAGCTTTCGCATTTATAATATTAATAGGATTGGATTTAGCAGTTCTCCTATTTTAAAAATTTAAATTACTAAGTAAATCTTATTAATAGAAATTCGAAAGTTTGATACTTCTTCACGAAAAACAAATGAACCAATTTTCATGGATATTTGTACACGCATAGATAGTAACTTGGATTAACACTTATGATAGTTTTTATCACAAAAAATGTGCCTGAGGGACCATTAACTGGCACGGGCAATAGTTAGTGGAAAATAAGAATACGAATTTGCCAAAGTTAAAATAAGCCAAATGTAAAATTGTGATAACAGAAAATTAAATTAAAAATTGAAGAAAATCCCCAACACTAGAATTTAATTTCCCTTTAAAAATTAAAGAAATTACTGACATCCGCTTAATCTCCTTACATTCACCGCCACAACTTTTTTACGGCTAAACTGATTTTCATCAAACATGTCTAAGGACACTCGCACATAAGTTATCTTTAATACAAAAAACTAAATTGAAATCACTGCATCCGTTCGGGAGTTATGATGCCACTGACAGACACGTCAAACTAATAAAAACCTTTTTTTTGCGTCGAGGGTTAAAAAGATGTTAATGTTGGACTATTAAGCTTAGGTGTCGGGGCTATAACGATTAAGTTTTATGTGTAACATCTTTTGTGTCTATAGGCCGCAGATTTTTTTTCTAAAAGCCTATGTGCTTTTTTGTCATTTTATCACATTAGAGAGGCAAACTAGCATTCTGTGCCCCTTAATTAATGAATGGACTGATCCACTTTAGTTAGCTTGATACATTACCGTAATCTTTTTCGTTACAATACTCATAGCGTTACTTATTTCTTTTCTTGTCCGACCCGGGGATCGAACCAAGGAAAAACCTCAAGAAGTCAAGTCCGACAAAGGACCGTTAGGCCCAGAGGCAATCTTGGATTAAAGAGGCAGGATTGGATATATGACTGGTTTGCTATAGTTTTGCCACCTTGTGAGACTTAGTGTCTCTGGCTATGTTGTATCTCTTTTTAATGATGATCACTGGGTAAAGTGTGCAACAAATAGCTTTCAAATGGCATGTTTTGTATTTGCTATCTTCGTTGTATTTCTGTTGGCCACTGGACAGCAATTTGATGTCCACTTTACCCAGTGTAACCCTCTTTTTTCTTTGTTTTGTTAAAATAAGCAGATAACACTTACTAGTATTTCACGCCTTTTCTACTCGTACTATTACTACTCGTACTAGTATTTACAAATAGCAGTAATATTCTTAATGCGAGCCGACAAGTCTTAAATACCTATAAGTATACCTACAAGAGCGCATCCATGAGGAACTTTATTGAGGTTGTGACTAGGGTCTCAAAAATTAAAGTTGTATCCCAAAAATGTTTTATAAATATATGTTTTATATTTCCATCCTAATTGTTGGCCTTGACAGCTAAGTCCTAAATGACCAAATGTCCTTAACCCATTGGTTCAAAGAAACACTGGTTTAACGTCGAGGAATATGCCGTGCATATTGACTAATAACAAACCGTATAGAAAAATAAGCTTTTACAAGCAATCACGAGTTATATTCGGGATTAAAGCTAGGTCCATGTATATGTGATATTTAGAGTCATCATCAACAGATGACCATGAGTCTTGATTACTCAAACTCAATTAGGCGTATCCTAACCTCAGTTAGGCAAGGTTTTTTGCCATCTATCGTACCTTTAGGAAATGTGTATTTTTTATTATCAGAATAACTGTTATATATAAGATCTAGTAGCTGTACTTCCTACCATCATGTCCTTAAGCTATTTTATTCGCCTATTTTTCTATTTTTCAAAAATGTGCAAAGCGTTAGCTATGAGGAAAAAGAAGTATTGATGAAAAGACAACAATGTGAATTTAATCAACCAATCAAATCCGAGTTTAAGAAAACGATCTCAGAAAATATTGCAATTTCCATACGACAGGCGCCCGAGGCCGTATTATCCGCGAAAATTGAGACGGATGCCGCGAGTTACGTTTGATTTTATTTTACAATTCCTTTTAGATACATCTCTTAAACTCTCATAAAAAGAATACCTGTTTGCTACTTACACATTTGTATCTATTAGTACAAGGTTCACTTTTCTCTGTCCATAATTTTGTGTACATACGGTTGAGTTTTCGTACATATTTCAAACTATATTTTAAAATTCTAAAAATTCTTGATGGATCTAATCCAAATAATTTCAAGTTATAGTCTTTGCTTTCGCAAGTTTGTTGGATAAAGTATTAGCTATCGTATCCTGGCAAAACGTTATATCCCTTTTCAAATTTTTATTTGGGTACCATTATAATGATAGTATTTGACATTGTGTGCATATTGGACGTAACCAGGAACATGACACACTTTTAACATTTATATTATCTACTAGCTGTCCCGGCGAACTTCGTACCGCCCGCTCAGTTTATATGAGAAAAAATAAAACGTTATTACGTTTCCGAACAAACGATGCTCTTTCAACATAGTCCTACTAATATCTAATCTGTGCTATAGTCTATTGCTGTGAATGACATTGACATTCGTTACGCGCGTTTTTTAAAATATGCAAAATTAAATGTATATTTTTCAATATTTCTGAGAGATTTTCTTAATATTTTTTTCCGTAAGAACCTTCTCCTAATAATAACAAATACAACAAAAAAAGAATTAGTGAAATCGGTCCAGCCATTCACGCGTGATGCCGTGACCAAGGAAAACGGGTTTCATTTTTATATATATAGATAAGTGCTGGTTGTCTTCTTCTGCTGACACACACATAAAAGAGCTACGTATGCATCAAATTATCTGCCACTAGACAACTGCGTCAATGTAAAACGAATACAGTTTAGCGGGCTCACGATACTTGACGAAAAATAAGTATACTATAGTTTTTATTTTTTCAATGTTTCTGTTTTTCTTATTGATTTTTGAAATTACTTTATCCACATCTATTACATACGAATTTTCATTTTTTTCGTACGTATCTCTCGAAAATATTAATTAAATAATTTACGAGAGATACGTTAGATACGTACACTTACATCTTCGCCTACGCCGTACGCCTACGTTTTATAATATAGTAACGGATTGTTCTATTACTTTGTATATACACTAACGTATACTAAATAAATAAACAATGCTAATTTTCACTAAAAATTAAGCACCCGTGTGTTTTCATATGAGAAAAAGAAACGGGGGCTAATGTTCGATTCTTGATGTATATCGAATGTGATCTTTTTGTGTAGCTGGTTGTAATGGAAGCCGCGTATGGGGTCTGGAGGGCCCTTAAACGATGTTATTGATGTCTCTTTTTCTACAGATAAACATGTCTGATCTCGTTTAGGGTAATGGTGTTGATTTAACAAAATGATTTTGCCTGTTCGTGCCATTTCGATTTTTTACTGATGCTTGAAGTTCAAAGAGAACTCGTTGTGTAACTCTCATGTGAAAACTCATAAGAGAAGAGGTAATCTGTCCTTTTTTTACGTGCGAAAAATCCCAACGGATACCCGCAGCTCTCGGGGGAGATCAGCATGTTATATCGGACTCGAACCAACTAAAAAACAAAACGATGACCTTCCTGCCGCCCGGCTAGGAGCGAGATGGGGTCGCATTGGCATTCACCATCTCGAAGGTAATCTGTCCTGGATGCCTCATCGGTTTCAATATAAACCTAAAGCAACCTCCTTTTTTAGTATATAAGTAGGGATTTCCTGTTAATTAGAACCATAAGGGTATTATGGACACCAAGTTGAGTTATTTTTTTATATAAATAATCATCGAGCAATCACAAGGCTTTACTGTACTAAGACTTATAAGAGACAACCGTACCCTATAGACACCATAGATGATACAGGTGCGTCGATTGTATCACTTGAATCCACAAATACATTGAATCCACTGCAATCATTGCAATACTCTTACCTTACTAACTGCGTTAGTGGGGTCGTCTTATCTCCTCTGTCTACCTCAGCTGGAATACAAAGCATGATGTTTTATTAAACCTTATTGTTATCAAAATAGTTTGACTACACAGAATAATAAAATGGTAGCATAACCTCAGATAAAGATATAAAAAATCATCCGTTACCGAATTCAGGTCACGTTATGTACGAGCCGGGTATGATCTATCGCACCGGGATATCCTTCAAATTCACCCGGCTACATCCGTCATTCTTATAGCGCTGTATTTACCTAGGCACGCGTAAAAGGCAATACACAGACCTTACAACAACTAGACTTGGCAACATTCTTTTTTAAATAAATAGTAAAGATGCAGACGGATTTTTTATGATATAAAATACATATGTCACTTTCAGACATCTAGTATTTATTATATATTTGGCAAAATAAAACTTATATAGTAAATGGTACAGCCTCTTGTGTCAGTTTATCAAGTACCGATTACTACGGTTATAGTGGCAGGAATATTCTTATGTTAGCTGACCTGACAAATGTTTTCCTGTCATAATTTCGAATATTGAATTAGAAAGTGATAGCTATGTGTAATGTATATTTTTTTAAGTTACACTTTTTATAAATGTGTCTAATGTGTATCTTTATATAATATCGATCTTTATAATATATTTTGCATATTCAAAAATTGCATTTTTTCAGGTTTCAGTGTTTGTCGTTTTAGTGTTTTACAATTTTATTCTTTGTTATTTTTAACAGACTTCAAATAAAATGGACTAGGTTTGTAATTCGATCTTAATTACAATATTAACCTGATTAAAATAGTGAAATTGAGTTGATGGTTATACTTTCATTTATAAACCCCAGAATTGGAATATTTACAAGAAAAGAAAAACAAAATGTACATGCAAAATTGTTGATAATAAACAAGATCTCCATACAACCCAGTCAAACAAACCACAACACACAAACACACAGCACACCCGCAACCAACGGACAGCGTTGCACTTATAATATCATAGCTTCGAAAGGCCACGGTTGTCTCTTATCATCAGGAGAGCCATGTGCTTAAAGCTAATAAGTCTTTTCACGTAAAAACCATAATATTTGGAGACGAAAACCATAATTCCCCTGTGGTCTAGCGGTTCAGGTGTTCATGAGGTCCCGGGCAACAAAAATAAAATGCGGTTTTTTCCAATTTTCTAACAAAAAAAACGTGTTGCTTGGGATTGGAAATGTGCCCGCAATAGGCTTGCCACCTATCACATTGTGGAAATTAGTGTCTTCGGCTAGTCTTGAGTACCCTGGTTATGACTCTACCTAATTCTTCGGGAATATGAGCGTGAATATACTTTACAAAAAACGTAAAATAAATGTTTCACTTGCAGGAAAGGGAATATTTTACTGGCCCTATCTAAAACTTTTCTAACACTAAGTAAAGACAGAAACAGAATCACGTATTAGACATTCGCTACCGCAAGAATACGACTTCTATGTACTTTATCGTTGGGATCCGAGGATTTTACGAGCAAATCCGTGGGATGTGGCATAACTGAACGAAAAAGTTAATGAGTGATTTACCGGAAATGGGAGTAAGTGAAAATATATAGGCCTGGTTTATGATTATTATTTATATAGCTTATGACACCAAGTAAAGAGTTCGTTTAATAACAGTAAGGCGGATATCACACTGCTGCTTCACAACGCAGCGGCGGATTTAACCCTTGAAATATCGCTTCACACGAAGATGCGATGGCAGAGATATCCCATGTGTTCTTTGTATAGAAATCAAGACTTTTCTATAGAAATTAAACTCCGTATCATCACCAATAGGAGCGATGTGAGGCAGCTTTGTGATATCCGGTCAAAACGTTACATAATCCGGGTTAAAAAAACGACAAACTCAGTTCAAATTGTATGATTTTGGTTTTTTATACAAATCGAGATTTTTTGTACAAATTAAACTCAACATCATCACCAATGGCAGCGGTGTGTGGTGGATTTGTTATATCCGCTCAAAACATAACATTATCCGGATTAAAAAAAAAACTCTTTATTGTGCACAATTAAACTTATTAAAAAATGGTACAATTAAGTATTAACAAGAGCATATTATTAAAGTTTATAGTACACAAAAGGCGGTTTTATCGCCAAACAAAGCGATCTCTACCAGACAACCTTTTTGTCTAAGGAGATTATATAAACAAAGATTCAGTAGGTAAAGTGATTTTGGACTGAGTAGGAATTAATAACTACTGTAAAAACTTTGTAATTGTTGGGCTCAGGGCAGATTTGGTTCATGTCTTTTGTAAAAAAATAAATTAAAATTGCATACACTTAAAAATATTCAGTGTCATTCTTTATTTGCTTATTTTAACAGTGAATTTTAAAGATAAGTCAAATTTTACTCCGTGATAGAGAATAATCATCAGCTGCCATTGCCGTGAAAGTTTCCTCCAATTTTATTTACTTACCTAAATATCATAATCAGATTTGTGTAAGTGTCGATTTTTGTGTGGTACAAAATAAATTAATACAGTCTTTTTTTATAACTTTAAAATGGCTCTCTTAAAATGGCAAAATAAATTTAAAAGTGGCAGAATCAATGTGTAATTTCCAATTCCATTTTTAAATAAAAGTGTAGAATGTAAATTGCAAAGCAATAAATAATTCATACAGCCAATTTTCCTTTTCATTTAACATCTAAGTAACATTATCAAGATCACCGTGTGTTTGGGGGTTGTAAAATTTTTACCGTCCCTATTTTCTGGCCATAAAGTGTGGTCAATCCCGGCTAGGGGTGTCCTGTTTTATGACGCTAATAACGGGAGCACCCTTGTCGTTGAAGAAATCACAAATTGTGTCAATTTTTTATGGATCTATAAATGGTGCAAATGAAAATATATTGCTATTTTATGATTGTTTTATATTATTATTAATCTGGTGGATAAGCATCTTCTCGACCGATTCGAGTAAACAGAGATATACAGATGTATAATTATGACTCCTACGATTACCCTAATGTACTACTTAAAGTCCCACATTATAATAAGTGGCAGATATACCTTCAACAAGGACAATATTTTAATGTCTCCTGAAATTTTATTCATTTGTGATAGCTGATTTACGAATTAAGGCATCTGATTGGAGCGTACCCACTTAGCCTGTCTGCTGAGTTTGAAAATATTTATAGGTATAGGTAGTTGTAATGTGATTTGTTGTACCTTTTATTTAAGTTAAAGTAAGACTGCAATTTGCATTTTTAATATAGTTTATATTGTTATTATTATTATTGAAAAATGACAAACCCGCTGAGTTTCTTTCGCCGGATCTTCTCAGTGTGTGGCCGCGTTCATATCCGTAGGTAGTTTAAAAAAATGTCGACGCGCACAAATACCACTTGTATGGTTCAAGTGAATAAAGATATTTCTGATTCTGATTCTTACTAGTTACTTAAAGTTACTAGTAGAAACTTATTTTTAATTGAAAAATCTTGTCGCCTCTGGGGTCTAGTAGTGAGGTCCCGGGTTGGTGACAGGCTTGGCACATATAACATTATGAAACTTAGTGTCGTCGGTTAGTCGTTGGTACCTTAGTTGTGCCACTGCCTAATTTTTCAAGTATATGTGCGTGAAGATATTTTATTTACAAAAATTGAAATAAAACGAATATCTGACTCTATACTTTCAAATTACTGTTAGGGTGTTAAGTATTTACACCTTTATTAATTTCGTTATTGCTATCATTTTCCCACCATATGCCAAACCGTCTCATTTATTTATATAGTATATAATAATACATAACAATAAGTGTTCTTTACAAAATTATTATAATATATAACATATATAATAATTTTGTGTAGAACACTGCAAAAAAACGACTTCGATTTCAATAAGCCATTTACGTACACAGAGAATGAGTATTTCCCTTGCTTTCCCTGGGATTCCATTATCAGATCCAAACTTGGTGCCACCACGACCACCTTAAATGTGCACTATTTCTAATAAAAAATAAATTTAATCGGTTTAGAATTGACGGAGAAATCGATATCTATCGAAATCAATATAATCGATATCGAATCATACATAAAAAATATGGGAGTCGAACATATTATAACCTACTTTTTTCGAGGCCCTTAAAAAATAATAAAAAATCCTCATTTATACAGTCCACTTTCACATCAAATCACTAGGTTTTACCATAAAAAGAAAATAGGTTCGTTTAAGGTATGGATGTTTCCGGAAGCTTTTGTTTAAGAGAAAGGAAAGGTATAATTGAAGGAGTGCATTGTCACATCAAGCGGGTAGGTGAGGACAGTAAAACGGCAACAAACAAACAAACTGCGGATTGACAGTGTAGTAAACTATGAGACCTTTTCTCACTACATGTCAATAAATAATTGCCACCTAATCACAAAAAAATCAACTTACCGCTGTCTAATATTGACATCCATCTAATAACATGCTACACGAGGACGTGACGTGGCGTCATATTATTGGTTGGTTGATAATTTTGGACAGTGTTTAGTTAAGCATTTGTTCGTGTTTATTTTATTGTAGTTAGACGGTAATTGCCGAAGTGCGAAGGTTATTATTTTAAGAGTTTATCTAAATTTATTAGTTTTGTGATTGATACAACTTCCATTACAGCAGAACATTTTCAATCTATTTTTTTTTTATTTATTGAATTATAATTTTTTGGCTCTAGAACCACTAGGTATATTATTGGTATAACTTGCTTCTATATATATGTTTATTATGTACAAATACTTTCAAAATCGACAAGTAACATAAAAAACATGTTTTTAAAAAACGTGTTTTAAGTTTTGTTTTTAATTTGCATAAAAATATTTTTCGTTTGGTATAAAAAAATAATCGCGGCTATTAATCTTGCTTGTTGTTTCTCCAATGAATCTAATACAAGCTACCTAATTTATTATCTGACACCCTTGCTACGATACGTAATACTCACTTAAAACGTGCTTGATTGAAGTACTTATTTATTATCAAAAAACGTGATAATCTAGGTGGTATGAATCTATTATCTGATTGATTAGATGATAAACATGCTCATGACAGAGTTAAACAGTGCAATCAAATCGTAACGTATTAATACCGTTGTGAATACGTAAACATTTTTATTAATGGATACTGTTACTAATTACTAATCATTAAAATCTGTGGTGTAACGCTTGCTGACCGCGCTCCGCTGACAGTGAGATCCGAGAAAGAGTGGGATTGAAAAAAATTGTTGGTGTTAAAATGCGAAAGGGTATGCTCCGCTGGTTCGGTCATGTAAAAAAATGACAGATCAAAGATTGACAAAGCAAATATACAATGCGAATGTGGATGAATGTAGGTACCCGGGGAGACCAAGGCTGACATTCCAGGATCAGATCACTCGGGTGATCCGAGTGTGGTGTCAAGAGTCACCGAAACCGGCGTGTTTGTATGAAAAGGGTAATGAATGTGAAGGAAGCTAGACAGGTTTGTCAGAACCGTGAGGTGTGGCACTCGATACTCTCTGCCTACACCGTAAGGGACTTGGCGTGAAGATATGTATGTATTTATAAATATGCCACAATTTCCAAAAGTTAAAGTCAGTTATTCTGTGGTGTGAAATTGCCCTGGCTACAACGCGTCACATTGATAGGAGATATAAAATCACTAAGTGAAGCAAACCGTAACGCAGTCTCAGTGATCCCATATCGAGACAATCGTAAAATACTCCCTACGTTGATGGATCAAATGGCTTCATATTCTTAGCTGAACATAAAAGTAATTGGAAATCATAGCGCAAAGTACTTATTAACCATTTCTTTCAATTGAAAACTAATCTTACCTACTTAATAGATTTCGATCGAAAGCACATTTTGTAATTTATGCGGTCATAGGCATGGGCTTTCTTAAGCAGAAGTATTATTGTATATAATTACAGACCGCCATTTTGCACGGAAGGCCCCAGTATGAAACTCTCTAGCTTGATTAAATTTAACGAATTGTACGGCCAGTTGACAACCCTAATCTTACTGACGGTTTAGACTTTAGAACCCATTAATTATTGACGCCGCGCCGTAGAGACATTGATTGGTTCAGGGCTGTCATGACGATTTTTTATAACTTGTCCAATAAAATCGCAAAAATTGACTTCAACTGTTTCATTGGGTAATAAGATAGCATATAATTACAAAATGGTCCAACAGTCAACAATGGTTTATATCAAGAACGAAATTTTGTAAAAGCTTCCGTCAAACTACATTTCCAAGAATTTGCCATGCCCTAATGTCCACTACCTTGACAATTCAATTCCACTACCTTGACATTTCAATAAAAACATATATTAGCTTTTAAGTCCTTATACTAGCGGCACTCTATAACGGCTGGTTTAACGTTTGTATCACATATATAGTCTTAACGTTTCATTAATACTTTTGGTGAGTTATTACTGGTCATACTAGTTATAAATTCAACTTATAAATTCGACTTTAATTTGGTTTTTTTGCTGTCAAATTCACATTTACATAACTATTGTTATGTGTCAACCCTGTAGCTGTCTTTGTAGCGTGCCGCTACTATAGTTCCTTATTATTTCATATATTTCGCTATCAATTTCACATTCACATAACTACAGTAATGTGAGAAGCCTGTCTTCACAGCGTGCTGCCACTATAGTTCTTTATTATTACAGTAATAATTGTATTTAATTTAGTTTTAAATTCTGCTATCTCTTTGTTATAATAAGAAAGTCTTAAAAATACTAAATAAAGTTAACCAATTACCTTCAATAAGATATCCCCATTAAACTGTCACGTAGCACGCCAATTTGACACTCAATTTATACAACGAAAGCGACTGGAATCTAAAGAAAGGGTAAAAGTGTAAGAATTGTACAAAAAGTTAACGGAGTTTGAATTAAGACTTTAATAACGTTACTATTTGCATTGAAGAATTTGCCAGTTAGAAGTTAGTTTATATTTGAAAGTGTTAATTCATTGGTGCGATTTGAATGTTGGCGAAGTTCGTAGATGTTTTTAAAGTTGTGTGCTGTTCCAAACTAATTAAAGCGATTACAAATAACAAATATCATCACTTGACTTCATGAGGTCCTTGGTTCAAATCCCGGGTCGAGAAACAAAAAGAAAATCTGGTATTTCCAATTATCTAAAAAAAATATTTCTCGGTTTTAGATATGTGCCCGGTTGGCGATAGGCTTGCCACCTATCATATCGAGGGACTTAGTGTCTTCGGCTAGTCGTGGCCTACGGTAGGTCGGTAGGTCGACCTAAGCTGAGTTTAAACGCAATAACAATATTAAAATAGAAAATAATTTTGTAGCAAAACGTTGTATGTACAGCAAGCAAACGAAATATCTGACTCCCTTTCAGTACTTTAAAAGTAATGAAATGAAATTAATTTACTTGCGATGTATGTGTTTTATTTAAATGTTTCAAAAATATTTAAACATACCAACATTTTCTACGACAAAATTATTTACTGCCAGGGATTTCAAAAATGCAAAGTAACGGCAAAGCAAAAATCGCGGAAACCAGAACTTTAATCTATCTTCCATAAACACAAATATTTTATGTAGTAACCGAACTATACTTGCGAAAAAAAATAGTGTTGTTTTTCCCGTTTTCTTTGCTGTTTTCCTAGTTTTTTTTTCTATATGATACCCTTATCCTAACAATCACTAACAAAACAGAACAAAAAAGAATTAGCAACATTGGTCCATACGTACAGGCTTGATGCGATGACCACGTCAAATGGGGATTCATTTCTATATATTTATATATATAATTCTTGTGTTCGTGTGTTTGTCACTAAATACCTCCTAGACGACTGGAGCGATTTTGATGATATTTTTTGTGTGTGTTCAAGGGGATTCGAGAATGGTTTAAATTCACTATTTGGTTCACTGGTAAATGTTTTTTTAATAATAAGTAGTTGTTGATTTTAGAATTTTTCACATTTGATCCGACAGACTGCGATACTATCGAAGCATTAATGTCAAGCGATCGAAGTTTTGCTGGGTCAGCTAGTTTCTTTATAATATAATATATAATTATATAAATTATCCGAATTGTATGGAAGTCATATATTTAGTTTGCATATTTTTTCATTCATACTACAATTTGGTGACATGACGACCACTGTTCGCCCACTGATAAAAATAATAAATAAGTTTTTTCAATTAAAAAGTTTTCGTATACTATTATACTTTTAGGTTATATGTGTGGAAACACATTTGTTTAATTGGAAGTGGCTACTCGATTATGTTATATTCAAACAATAAACAATAGCCTTCGGCGGCGTGTCCAAGTACAAAGGCTTTAAGGGGAAGTTTGACCACTAGTTTTCAAGTTTCCCGCGTCATAATCTTCAAGCGGACGCGCGGTCCGGTTAACTAACTTCCCATTAAGTTGGGAGGACAATATGGGAGAAGTTGTTCTTATCGTGTGTTTTGTCATGTGTGAGATGATAAAGTACTGAAGTGTCTCATGGAAGTAGGTGTTTCTGTGATTTTCAGTAATTGTTTTTTTTTGTTACATACTTGAGACCGACTTTAAAAAGGAGGAAATTCTCTTACGACTCAAATCGAATCTAACCCCAAAGTAAGCAAATTATATGCTTGTGTTATAGGTGTTAGTCAACGATTCTAATACATAGAAATACTTAAATAGATACCAGAATAAATTTAATAAACACCCAGACCCGGAAATGCAGACATCTAAATGTTCATCACACAAATGTCTGCCCCCGTCGGGAATCGAACCCGAGGTAAGCCGGTGTAGTTAGGCGTATACGCTAGCCACTCGACCAACGAGGGATATCAATTTAATGTAAACCTGTGGGGATATTAATCACCTGGGCAACGCCGCGGGCAACTGCTAGTTGTATGTAATTTCAGTGCAGTAAAACTGCAAAGCATCCGACTTTGATTTTAATAAGTACATCATTTAAGTAGACAAAAAAATGTACTTTTTTTACATAATCAGATCCAGAATAATTAGTAATATTTCGAAATCGAGAAATGAAATCGAGTAACGTACATAACAAATAGGAGCCAAACACATGATGTCATATTTTGAAATCGGTAAAAATAATACAAAAACCTTTATTAACTTCTACTTCTTACCAGTAAGGACAAAAACAGAGAAAGTGTTTGTTTATGGTATAGATGTTTCCAGAAGCCTTTGTTTAAGAACAGATAAACAAAAGCTTTCGGTAATAAAAAACTAACCCTTTTTTGAGTCGATTAAAAATAATCAATTTTACGTGATAGACTTACAAGGATATAATAAGGATAAATTATTTATCTAACGATAGCTATCTGTTTCTGTGCTATCTTATTCCGTACTTGTTATGATACTATTCATGTATAGTGGTATGGGAGTCTAAGAGGGGATTTAGTAAGTTACTCATGTGCTAAGGGAGAAACCTTGTACTTTAAACTTGTTGGTCAAACGTTACCATTATTTTTAAAATCTCCTTATAGACACGTGTAGATTAGTCTGTTTATTTCTTATATCTTAAAAATACTTATATTTAAGCACCTCATTTTAGAAGTACGATGTTTAAGGGCAGTTTACATAGATAAAATGGTGTAATTTTTTGTCGTATGTGTAAACTACGGTGGTTGGAGTTGGTAAAAAACTTTCAAAAACCCAGTCTATGCTCAATAACTACTTAGGTGACCTATCTGACTGACATACTTCTGTTATCGGAGATTTATTTTTTATAAATAAATAAATTGCAAATATCCCTGGACCGATAACACAAATGAGGCATATTTAGGCATATCTAATGAGCCCGCTATTGATCAAGTAACTGCAATAGTTTTTTTAGCTTTTAGATCTTTTTAGCGCTGTTAAAAATGTAAACGTCACATTATTTTTTTATTCTCCACAATGCATTTAGCAAAGTACATAGTAAAGGCATTCGAGTAAGCACACATTTGGCATCCTGGACTCCCCAACTATAGTTTCATGCCCTCCTTTAGTATATTATTAGCATCGTAATCTAGACCATACTGACAACACACTTACAAATGATAATATTTTTGTAAAGACCAATCAATTTTACTTGTGATAACCTTCTTTTAATCGTTCAATTCGCGTCCATTTTATATTTTTCACAATATTTAGAATTCACATCACACAGAGGTTGATTTATCATAATTTTATTAAAATTAACAGCTAAATAAATTAGTCTATACCATATAGATCTACTTAGTGCTTATCTGTATATTAGTTATGGATTTCTCTAGGACAGGTTAGTACTTTTGCTACATCTATATGTTGCTAAGCGCATAACTTACGAATGATTGTACCGATGGGGCTAATTAGTTTTATTTGTTTAGTTTTTAATGAAGAGAAAAACCGGAAAAACGGAAGGAATGACGGAAAGAACGAAGTTTGCCGGGACATCTAGTTAGTTATTTTTTTATTTTATGTCTCAAACCTATATTGTGGTTATAAAACTTTGCAAACAAGTTGCTGTACGGTTAGCGTACACGCCTAACCAATAACCGCAAGGCTCATTGATTCTGACGAGGGCCGATGTTTGCGTGAAGAACATCTGACGTCATCTGACATTATCAATGAATGATGTCAGCTCCGCTCTGCGCCAAAAGTATGCGGTGGTCATCATTTAAACTATTAAAATTAAAATGTTAGTTCTTTTCATAAAAAAATCGACGATTTTTTAGAAATTTGATGACGTATGTAGATTCGTTTCTAGAGCCCGTTCTTTTAAACACATGACTAGATATAGACATGCTAGACATAGAGTTAGAGATAAAGGGTTCGAAATCATAATTATCAAAGGGGAAAAAATGATAGACTAATTAGAATCAATAACACGTTTGATCTATGACAGAAACAAAGTAATTGTTATTTTTTAAACTTATTATTTTTATAATACAAAACCCGTGAATGTATGTTCTGTAAGCACAGTATTCAGGTATTACGATTATATTTATAACGAAAGATTTTAAGATTGTTTTTATTTTTCATTTTCATATTTTTCTTTATTTGAACTGTTTTCCAGTAACACATGTACAGGATTACATAAAAAGCACCAGCCAAATTTCGAGAAACGGTTCGGAATCGATAACTCTTTCGATATATGAAAAAAATAAAAAAAAAACATTATAGTTTCTATCGGACGCAAAATACGAAGTGGAAGTAAGTTGTTATAACGTAAACAAAGCATAAAACTGTTACCCAACGACCGCAGTCGCATTCGCAGGCTGGTGATGTCATGACTCGTACCTACTAGGTACGTAATAGGTACGACATAGCGTGAGAAGAAGTGAAGCCTTTTTGTATACACAATGTACACTAGTTGTCGCAAAGTCCATAATTAATTTTAAGTACACTTTATTAAATAAATTTTGGATCTAATATGAAAAACGTTTTATTGATCGAAGCTATATGGTATTTAATTAAGTTTACTTACTTTGGAATTGGATACTGGATTAACTAATATTATTTTAAATCTGTATAAAACTAGGTTTTATCTGTAAATTACACACAGTCAAAGTAAATTTTAAAAAATAATGTTAAATAGGGCAAGACCCTAATAACTTTTCTACTCTACATGTCTATCAAAATCGGTTTAGTTATTTAGACTTGAAAATTAAACAAATATACATACCGACTTTTGCATCTAAAATTCGCGTATTTGTCTGATGTAATTATTTTTTATAATGTTTACTATATTTTTGTCAGGAATCAGTACTGCAATCCCTTACAATACCGGCTGGAACCAGCGACCGCCATCGCCACCTTCACCACCACCAACAGACACACCATCTCAGCCACCAACCCAACCGTCTGCTGGGGCAAGCATTCAATCAAAATAATCATATGTTTCACACATTATATAGAGGAAGAAAACAATGAAGCTATCAATTCAAATAAATTTTCTCAGATATTTTACCACAAATTCATACAAACTTTTAAAAAATCTTAACATAATGATATTCAGTCTTACTTCACATTGCAATAACTATCAAAAATTTTAAAGATGAAATGGGATTTTTTTAACGTAATAAATAATCTCAAATAAGAATATCTTATTAGAGAGATTTTTTTTATGTTACAGGAAGGCAAACAAGCAGACGGATTTCCTGATGGTAAGAAATTCACGCCGCCTAGAGACACCAAAGGTGGTATGGTGCGTTGCCAACCTGAGGCCGGGATGTTAGGCCTCGAGCAAAAGTAAGTTTACCGGCTGCCTTACCAACCATCATGACGTTATGGCGGCAGGAATAGATAAGGCAGTGGTACCAATCCAGGCGAGTCGCTGCGAAAACTCTACCACCTAGTCAGATGTCACGTTGTTAGTGATGGTAAGTTTTGAGAATAGTTGACAACTGTCGAAGTTTTTATTAAATAACTAACCCTACCCTAATTTGCCATTTTTAAAATACCAGAAAATCATAACGTATTATTCAGGCATTGAACCTTAACTAGTCAAACTAATAGAATAATGTTAAAGTACCTACCAACTGGAATTAAGTAATTTTGTCACTTAATAATTAAGTAATTGTTGCTTTTTTAAGGCTTGAATTATCAATTCTCAATTTATTAAATGGTTTATTCAAATTATTCAATGAAAACATAAACTATTTACTACATATTTTAAACAAACTGAAAAATAATCAAAATGCATAATCATCCGAGTAGTCACGTGCTAGTACAAAAACAAATGGACAATTTAAAGTGTATAAAAATATAGGTACTCTTTTAGACGTGTACAAAAATATCCCCTTTTTGAAATATACAAAATTTTTAAAATGCAGAACATATTTTTAATTACATAATTGTATTTTGTTGAAGTACTGCTTGTAAATAAATGCTAATTAAACATTGTTATTCATTTCTTAATTACAAAACCAGTAGGCTGGAGTGCAAATGCCTTCCATACCTGCTTGTGAACCTCAGATATTTTTATCAAGTATACTCGTATATAAATTCGATATACGAGTATACTTGATTTCTTCTTATATACTGTATATCATAAGATATATCTACTGTATGTAGTAAGAAATACAAGTCTCTTATATACATCAGAGACGAGGTTGTATGTTGCAAATACGACGTTGATAGCTTATGCCTTTCGCGGAAGCGAAATTGCAAGCCGCTGCAGCCGTAAAAATTGTCAAAACCATAATATCACAACCTCATATTGATGTACTACTTACAAGTTTACTGGCCACTTGCACGTTTCTGCGCTAAGTAATAACTTTGAGTTAGCTTCTAACTAAGGTTAAATCAATTTATATTTTGATAGTTTATCTCATTACTTATAGTATTAGTCCAGTCAATTTAGACATTCGAAGTTACATAAAGTCCCAACAAGCTGAATTTCTGGAAGTTGAAACATAATTATAAACAATGTCTAAAAGTTCTCCATCATTCCCCTGTAAGGAAACAAATTAATTCAAGGTCAAAGGTTAAAAAAATATGTTTTTCACGATTTTCAGCAAAACGGTTTTTGAAAGTGTGATTCCAATGTGAGCATTATTTTCGGCTTAAAGTGGGACACAATTGTTGTCGTCGATAAGCAGACTTAATATTTATAATAGATAAATATTTTTATTTAATTGGTATTTAAAATACTAGCAAGTAATACACATATTTATTTATTGTAATACTGAGTGCCTGTGTACAGACGGCCGAACATACCATGTTATTTTATACATTGAAGTGCAGATATGCGCTTTAATTATGCGCTGTTACTACGAGATATTAGTGAGATCCAACAATTTTTCACTATTTATAAAACGGGGGATTTTTGTATCTTGACTATCTTTAATGACACTGGGATAGCGAAGTATAAAACGGGACTGTCCCGTTCAAAATGAGACGTGGGGTCACGTTCGTACATTGATCAAACACGATTAAAAGCGCTATTAGCATTCATGATTTTCTAGATAAATAGGTTTTTCTAATTGTATCAATTATTTATCTTCGTAACTTTAAAAGTGCTTAAGGGTTTATCTTAGTATTTTACAAGCTGACCCGGCAGACGTTGTTCCGCTAATTTATTAACGTGATTTTAGAAAAAAAAATTCAGGTGATCACCCTTTGCACTTAGGGGTATGAAAATTAGATGTTGGCCGATTCTCAGACCTACTCAATATGCTCACATAATTTCATGAGAATCGGTCAAGCCATTAGGAGTAGTACGGGATCGAACATTGTGACACGAGAATTTTTTATTTAAGAAAGAAATATTTCTTATTTTATTTAAGTAAGATTTAAAAAATAAAATTGCAACGAGGGCTTATGTTTTTAGGCATTAAACAAATTTTAAGCAATTCTAATATTTGGCCCTGCGTTAGTGTTCTTGGTAGGTCCTGGTGGTTTCTTCTTTCCTGGGTTAGAACCTTGCGATGGGCTCGGTAATGGTGGCATCAGATTAGTAGCAGGCTGATACACTCTTGCTGCTGTCAGAGATTCTGGAATAGAAAATCCTATTTACAATTAATGAGTTAATGAGGAATGAATGAATTAGGAAAACGACTTTGTTTTATACAATTTCAAATGTGTCAAACACTACATTGTATGAAACAAAATCGTTTTCTGTCGTCTTTACATGTTTCCTTAGATATTAAAAACTACGCAACGGATTTTGATACTGTTTTTTAAATAAAGTTATTCAAGGGGAAGGTTTGTACTGGGTGCCACAGTCTTTAGGAAGCCAGAACATGATGGCCAGACGCACTGTGCATATATATATTTATATGTGTGCACTTAAAAAAATATTTAAAAACTTTAGCTGCAAAAAACAAAATTTGCTATCCTACAAAATTAAAAATACATTACTATACAGGGTTATTGATAATTGGACCGGATCCTTATTAGGGATTGTAATTGTAGTCATTTGCTAACTATTTTGACCCCAGTAGTGGACCAATTGTGAGATAAATGTTTTTTTAGTAAATGCAGTTTCCTCCAAAAAAAGTCGATAGCAAAAAAAGTGATGTTCAGATAAGATAAGTCATAGTTCCACCGTGGTTCTGTATTACATTTATCATGATCCAACTTATCCTGAATCATCATTGAGGAGATTAGGCCCTACTTAGGTAATTTTAATATACCATTGGCATTCGTAGTCTATTGGTTTTGTTTTGCATTTACTACACGTGTTTCCGGATTCGATTCAGAACTAGGAAATATTTTTAAAATTTATATACAATAAGGAAAATTGATTGACTGATGTCTCAACGCACAGACCTTAGGGCTAAAAACTTAAAATATCGCAGACGTATTCCTCTTATAGGCATCCACTTAGGAAGGAATTTTCAAAATTCAACCCTTAAAGGGGAGAAGTAAGGGCTAAAAGTTTTGTATGGAACTTGTTATTTCTTGGTTATTTTTACATTAATATATCATACTAAATAAAAAGTTCAAATATTTATAGCAGTACTCTTGTGCACTGCTATAAATGTTTAAACTTTTTGTTTGGTGTAGAATTTGAGAAGGAAGAGCTTGTAGAGTTAGAGCGGTTAGAGTGAGAAGCTTGGCTCTATGTGACATATTTCCCCGTGTTGGTCCGGGCTTTGCAGAATAAACCTTCTGTTTTCCTGTGAAGCAGCTAGTAAAAGTGGAGTATAGGCTTACCATCACTAACAATGTGACATTTGACGCGGTGGTAGAGTTTAACAGCGACTCGCCCGGATAGGTACCGCCGCCTTATTCCTGCCGCCATAAAGTCAGCACGTGCTGCTACTGTTTTTTTTATGATATTGGAAGGCAAACAAGCAGACAAATTTCCTGATGGTAAGGAATTCACTTCGCCTAAAGACACCAACGGTGGTAATGGTGCGTTGCCAGCCTGAGGCCGGAATGTTAGGCTTCGAGCAAAAGTAAGTTTACCGGCTACCTTACTTTCCAAACCGGAACACGTCACGACGTTATGGCGGCAAGAATAGGTAAGGCGGTGGTATCAATACGGGTGAGTCGCTGCGAAACTCTACCACCTAGTCAGGTGTCACGGTGTTAGTGACAGTAAGCCTATGTTCGCCTTTTAGGAGCTGCCTGGCAGGAAGGTAGTTGGTCTATTCTGCAAAGGAACACGTTTTTGTTCATTAACAACACAAACAAATTCAACACTGTGTTTTGGTTCGGAGGATAAGGTAGCTGGTACCCGGCCTCAGGTTGGCAACGCACCATTTCCACCATCTAAGGTGTGAATTTTTTACCATCAGGAAATCCGTCTACTTGTTTACTTTCAGATTTTTTCACAGTGCCAGCGCGGCCCCAGTAGGAGCCGGCAACATTTTGCATGAAAATATTACTGATGGGATTTCTTCTAAATATGGCACAGGTTGTATTTTAATTTGGAATTTAACTCTTAAAAGCAATTTTCGACTAGTACTGCTATCAAAAGACAAAAAAAGTATTAAATAGTATGGCTTTTAAACGTCACAACTAATGACACTTCTTTTGAAATATTTAGAATATTTTTGTTCATAGAAAAACTAATGGCAACATTTTTATTCTCTTAACATAATATGAAATATTATTACAGGCGCCAATTGAAATTCTTGTATCGTCAGTCTTAATTTAAGTTGTAAGTAAAAGTGGCAATTGCACAGCATAGGGCTGGAATCAGATAAGGCCTTTTTGAACTTAGGGTTTTGACGACCCCACCGCCAACTGGTTGAAATGCTTATTATTTAGATTGCAAGTATACACTTGTTGAGTTAAACTAGTATATTTTGAAGACTCGAAATAACTTTTATTTTGCGGCTATTTGTAAAATTTTATTTTATTCTTAATTTTTATTATGATGTTAATCAAAGATATTAATACTCATAAATATATACAGATAAACAGTAGAAGACTTCTGTACTTTTAAAATACAATTTTAGGATTTTTAGAATTGTCTGTTAGTTTGGTAAGTTCTTCAACTTTACAAAATTTAATAAATTGATACGAGTATAAGGGAAACTTGGTATGGTTGTCATTTAATACCGAGCAATATTGGATACTTTTTAACCTACTTACAATACTGACCTAAGGAAGGTAATATTTTAACAATATTATAGGAAAAATTTTTTGGCCTTTGTGGTCTAGCGGTCCAGGTGTTGGACTTGACTTCATGAGGTCCCGAGTCGGGCAACAAAAAAGAAAATGTGTATTTTCCAATTTTCTGTTAAAAAAATGTTGTTCCGGATTGGATATGTGCCCGGTTGGCGATAGACTTGCCACCTATCACATTGTGAGACTTCGGCTAGTCGCGTGTGCCCTGGTTGTATCTCTGTCTAACTCTTTGTGGATATGGGCGTGGAGATACTTTTTTATTTTGACTATTTTAATATTACAATTTAATTCAATCTTATTTTTACATGAAACTTGTTGAACAATTGTGATTCACATTTGGCGTAGATGTACCTATCTTATATCACAGGACATATTCTGTCGTAATTTGTCCCAAAATATAACACAGAAATCATGTAAAAGTCGTGTATAGTAGCCAGTATAAATAAAAGAATAAAATTGTACTTAAGCACAATAAAACGTACAAAAAGGTATATATAATTAAGTATTAATAGTAACAGTTTGTAATAAGTACATAATATGTGGACTTAGCGCCAAACAAAAGTGACTATTAGGCAACCTTTTGTTTAAGGAAAGTATAAGGTCCTCAAAGAACAATATTCATAACATACATACATACATATAATGCCACACTAAATAAAGAAAAAACATTAGTCTCCGATATAACCAACACGTAATGTACCCAAGAACCATCTCGATTAAGTGAGCTTTTGAATCCACTTGAAATTTATGACGCCACAGACAGACACATACAGACACTTCGAACTTATAACACCCATCTTTTTCTGTCTGTGACTAAAAAGCTATCAACACAAATATAAAGATTTTCAAATGTGAAACCTTTCTTTACCCAAAAGTCGATTTAATCTTGGCATTTTTATTAGATTTACGGCCAATATTAATAATCAAGCCTAATCAAGATTGATATTTTGATCCATTTTTATGTTATCGCTTGCCAATAACATATCTGTGAACTGGATAAATATGACAATGAGGTATGGGACAGGCCGGCGGATAAGCAGCTGTCTAGATTGCTTGAAATCCATTAGATTGAGACACATTATGAACATGGTCTGAACACTTGAACGCCTATTTTGAAAAGATCCTTTAATCCTCCTATCCTATCGGAACAAATTTAATAAAAAGACATAGCTAAAGATGCAGACATCTTTGTTTGTCGTACCAATAGCCCCTGTCGGTTTATGTGTTTGATTCATTTCAATAACTTTTTCGACACAATTAATTATTAAGGAGCTTAAAATGATAATAAAACTTACGTTTTGGAAGGGTAGATTGTTTCTTAGACATATTGTTGTGTGAAAATCTAAAACACTAAATACGTAGTAACGTGTCCAGGAGTAACAACAGTGTGCAGCAATGTCAGTACGTCTGTGGAGGGTTTGTTATCTACTTGCTCACAAAACGTTTGTATTCGGGGAATTACTTGTGCGTTTGAGTAATATTTTTTATCATACAAATGAATATACAGACAAGGCCGTCTTAGATTTAATCTTGGACCCTTGGGCACACAAAAACTTTGGGCCCCGGGACTCACAAATAATTTACAACTTTTCGCTATGATTTGTTGGGTAAATAATTTCATTATTTTATTACAGTATGTGTATACCGTATGGTATATGGTATGCTGCTGTTTTTTATGATTACGGTAACAGTTTTTTTTCGGGATGTCTGTCGAGCAAAATCTTCTATTAAATCAACCCTACCAAAATATTTTAAGGTTAAAAGTGAGTGAAATAGTCGATCCTTCGGGGCCCTCTGACTATAGGGGCCCTGGGCACTAGCCCCGTGTGCCCTTATGGTAAAGACGATATTGTATACAGATTGGTTTAACCAGGTCGTTTGTCTAGTGGTTAGCGTATCTAATAGTGCTCAGTCTTAGGTTAAATTCACGTCAGACGTTAAAGACCATGATCCGACCCTATGGTAGATCCAGTAGTTAGGGATCAAGCATACCAAAGTAGATCGCATCATAGCGCTTCCACTTTGATTGTTTTTAGTGTTCCGTAGCTAAAATCGAGGTCTGGGTGTTCATCAAATTCATTTTGGTATCTAAGAATTACTACATAGTAATTCTTAGATACCAAAATGAATTTGATAAAATTATTAGAACTGTTGACTAACACTCATAACACAAGCATATAATTTGCTTATTTTGGGTCTAGATTCAATTGGTGTAGCTTGGCAATTAAAATTCGTAATAAAGAGGGGGAGTAAAACCACTGTATACTGTCGCCGCATTTTATATTGTGATTATTGTTTAGAAGATCTCCTAACGAGAGATTACGACTAAACTCTTAAGTTAGGTTAAAACTTAAAACTAGGCCTTACCAGTTATAACTGGGAGTAGATATTATTGTGTATCAATTTTCAACCAATGGATAATTGGTATCGATATGTTAGGTTAGAACAGGTTTTATTTTTTAACTGCCTAAACCTAGTTTTAACTGAACTTTAGCTGTTACACATATTTTGGTTCTAGAACATAACCTATAAAGTAGATAGCTTACAACTACACAAAGCGTAAATTCGGCTTTATATGGAGTACTCTTCTCAACTCTGGGCAGGGGTACACATTAAAGAATAAACATTAAAATCACATTAAAGAATAGCAGAACAACATCTGCCGGGTCAGCTAGCCTAATATATAAAATTCTCGTATCACGGTGAGCGTGATTGAACTCCTCTGAAACGGCTTCACCGATTCTCATGAAATTTTGTGAGCTTATCCAGTAGGTCTGCGAATCGGCCAACATCTATTTTTATACCCCTAAGTGATGAGGATGACTCACTCCATTTTTTTACTAAAATCACATAAAAAATAAATAACAGCAATCTGTGGGGTCAGCTAATCTAATATATAAAATTCTCGTTTCACGGTGTGCGTTATTGTACTCCTCCAAAACGGCTTGACCGATTCTCATGAAATTTTGTGAGCATATCGAGTAGGTCTGAGAATCGGCCAACATCTATTTTATTCCCCAAAGTGATAAGTGTGACTCACCCTAAATTTTCTAACTATAAATACATTAAAATATAGCAGAACAACCTCTGCGGGGTCAGCTAGTTTTCTTATAAATCTAAGTGCCCGGTTGGCATTAGGCTTACCACCTATCACATTGTGGGACTTAGTGTCTTCGTTTAGTCGTGGGTGCCCTGTTTGTCCCTCTGCCTACCCCTTTGTGTGTCATGTATCACAACATGTGATATAATCATAATATGAGCCTTTCGTCATAATTCATAAAATAGAAATTTGTCAGTCCGTGCGAAGTTTGGATGGACTGCTAGTTTATTTATAGATATGTTTCTTCCTCATTTTATCAATATAATTATAGGTTTTAGTTGATAGTATGTTAAATTATTTTACCAATAGGAAATATAATTTTCCTTGTAACATGTTTTCTGTAGGTACATAATATTGTTTTCGTTGCCGTCCATGTTTGTTTGCACATGTTTGCACATGTATGTTTTACCCTTTTCAAATAATTTAATCAAAATAAAGTATTGAAAAAGGTTTTTTTTTCAATTCAAGGTCAATTTAGATTTAGAAATTAAAAGGTGCTAAAAATATATAAATAAAAAATAAGAAATATGACATAATCATATTACCCTACCCTAACCTATCTGTAATGCAGCTGAGATCTCAATCACAGACATTAACACAAAGAAATCCGCATCCAAATTGGTCCAGCCGTTCGAAACGTATGATGCAAAAGATACATATACACTTAAAAATACATCAAACTTATTGGGAAAACTTTTGGAAATGTAAGTCACGATCACAAATTAGTGGACACGATGGAGTCGAAGTATATGAAAATTTAAACATTGTTATGTCGAGTGAGGTTAAGTATCTTTACGCCCATATCGCTGAAAAGTAGGCAGAAGCACAATCAGGGCACCCACGACTAATCGAAGACACTAAGTAATAGGTGGGAAGCATAATATCGCGATCCGGGCACACATCAAATCCCGGGCAACGGTTATTTTATAATTATTATGATGTGGGAACCCGGGACCACAGAGGTTTCACTGGGTTAAAATGATTTAATGTTACATATTTATGAGTACTTTTTTTTTGGCTATAGAAGTGCATCTTGGAATATCTCAAAAGAAAATAATCAAATAGATTAAAGTTAGTTGTGTGATAAGATGCAACCAAACATAATATGGCCCCCGTGTTCTTCTATGATATTGGAAGGCAAACAAGCAGACGGATTTCCTGATGGTAAGAAATTCACGCCGCCTAGAGACACCAAAGATGGTAATGGAGCGTTGCCAACC